>OY744531.1:74706202-74718702 GCA_963556195.1 Sepiola atlantica
GAGTTCCAATCTCTGGTTCCTCCCTGTAAGTACTCGTCTTATTATCGCCACTGCAAAGAATTTTCCTTTCTTCTTCTGTGTGTTACATATTTTGTACAAAAGCGGCTCAAAATTTTAAAAAAATAGAAGAGAATATATATTTTTCAGCCAATGAGAAGAGCTAAAAAATATTCCAACCAAAAGCATAAAAAGAATCCGTTAAATATTTGCCACCAAGACACTGGGAGCCTTTCTCACACGATAAGAAATAAACATCTTTTTAATATTCAGTAACTCGTCAGTATGATGGTATACAACAAGGTTTAGCAGTTTGAACAACATACACACTCATTACGTCAAATAACCACTAGTTTATATTATTTGGACTATTCGGACTACTGTCCTCATCTTGAGTGTTATTCTCACAACGTTTCGGCCGATGTAACCTCAGGTTTATTTTGTCAGACTCAGGAATTTCGAACGAAACCCTTTATTTAATCCACAGGGGCAGCATGCTCTCATTCCGTCAACTGTAGAAATCTTAAGTAATTCGCAATTGTATTCTTAGTATCGCCAGCATTGAGGATTGAACCTTCAACCTCTAGAAGAATGTCACTTAAAACTGAATTTTACTCAGTACTTTATCCATTACGCTTGCACAATAAGGTAATAAATCCCTTTCATATATTATAGACACATGGACCCTTCGTCACTGCCATGAGACCATTTTTAAATTTACAATATTCTGACCCCCCCCCCTTACCACCCACTGTTAAAAGAAAATGGCCTGTTTTCTGAAGCGTTACTGATAAGTGATTGTCATGTACTTGTATTGATCATAACGTTTTTGTTTATTTTTAGATCTCATGCTTTTCAATTTCTGCGCCTTGGCAACAGATACCCCTAAAGTCCAACCCTTTCTCACTGTAGTAGGGGTGGTGGCAAAATGGTAGTGTCAGAGCTACACGGCTAATATGACCCTTGTGAAAATCCAGGAGGAGTCAACTTCAGGATCTGTCGTCCTATGGTTGTGTCTGCTTCTGCACGTGGCAAGCAAGAACGTGTCACACGCGGAACCTCAAATCGGTTGAGTGAGGTTAGCAATGTTGCTTTTGTGCATGTGCAACCACCATTCCTTTGCGTGTTCTGGGCCAAAACTTTCCTTGACTTCATCTGCAACCTACTGGGCTTTGTTGGTCTGAGTGTTGCCGCAACGAAATAACAAATAGCTACAGCTGATGAGGAGAACTTCATGCAGACCAGACAATTCTTAGGCACAATCTTTGTGAGTTATATAATGAAAGTAGAGAAAATAAGTGAAAGAGTTGATCGAATGATTCACGAATCAGGGAGCAAAAGGATGATCTCAGTGGGTCTCAGTGGAAGTTAAGAATATCACGTCATTTCTGAAACAGTGATTTTCACTCTTTTTCCTGCCAGTTCATTGAGTGAAGCAGCCACGAAAAAGCTGCTCATCCCCAAAATCCCGATCCAAAAAGGTAAGTAAACAATGTGGGCCAAGCCGTCTCTCTCTCTCTCTCTCTCTCTCTTTCCGTCTCTCTTTTTCTTTCTTTCTATCTATCTATTTATCTATCTAACACAGGTAGCAATTTCTTAATTCATATTTCTCTGATCTCTGTAAACATATTGTGACTCTGCCCTAAAGCTAATAAATATTCCTTGCAAAGAAGCCTCATGTATCTGTGTGAATTGATTGAGACGATGATATTGAGAAAGAGTGTCAGTCACAGTGTGTATAATGAGATCATACACATGTCAGACGATGCGACCTGCAACATTTGTGGGTTCTGTGCAAAAGTCTCATTCGTTCAATGACAACAACGACAAAAATCATCAACAGCTGTTTGGACAGTTCATCTTTGATGGAAAATTGTTTTCTTTTATTTGGATTGATTTCAGGAGAGAGTTTTTCAAACAAAATAATCATTTTTGCTTTTCAGGAGCTTTGTGAGTGTGAGTGTGAGTGTGTGTGTGTGTGTGGGGGGGGGGGGGTTCGTATGTGTGTGCGTGTGCATGTGTGAACGTGTGTGTCTGCACAAATCCATAGAGAAGATAACAACGTTGTTTCTTTACATGTACAACTGCTATTTCTTTGCATGTTTGGAAGCGGAGAATAGGAGAGTAGAAAGTGGACCTTGGGTTTACTTGCTTCCCTTATTTTGTCCTTTAGTCCTCACATTCATTGAGCGATGTTTTTGACAAAGGGGGAAGAATTGCTGTTTTCTGGGTTGGAATCTATCCATCTAACACTTAACGTAGGCTAGTTTTTGACCTTGAAGTAGTATTTTTTAGCTCCTTACATCAAGTGGCTTTGTGCCTTGTCTGGAGCAATTTCCCCCCAAAAAATCCTTCCCTGACTTCGTATGTAACTGTTGGGCCTTGCTGCTCTATGTGTTAGGATAAAAAAACTGCAATCTTCGCAGGTATAACGAATAGCTACAACTAACGAGAAGGAATTCATGCAGAACAGGCAACCCTGAGGCACGATCTTTATGGGCAGAAGCTTAATTCTTTCTTCTTCTTCTTCTTCTTCTTCTTCTTCTTCTTCTTCTTCAACAATAACAACAACAAAAAAATCAGCAACAGCTGTTCGGACAGTTGATCTTTTTATGAAAAATCCTTTTCTTTCAATTAGATTGATTTCAGAAGATAGCTTTTCAAACAATCTATTTAATCATCTTTGCAGGCGTTTTGTGTGCATACATGTGTGTCTATATAGGTATGTGTGTGTGTGTGAGGAATGGGTGTGCACATGTCTGTGATTATTTAGGTGTGCATGTGCATATGGTGTTTATATGCATCTTTATTTGGGTCGGAGCATATGTGTGTATGCATGTGTGTACTGTACATCTACGTGCATCAGAGTCCATGTGTATATTTTGGTGGATGCATATACGCCTTTCTGTATGTGTATATCTGTGCCTATGTTTGTGTATGTGTGTATATCTATCTGTGTCTATGTATGTGCTTGTATGTTTGAGTCTGTATTTGTATGTGTGTATGTGTGCATGTATATGTGCATATCTGTTAGAATACAGCAAAATGTGTCAGAATGGAGGGTAATTGGTGCAATGCCATTAAAATGCTTCGATTTGGAGAATGAAACCATTTTCCAATCCAAAGTTACTTTGTAGTTTTGAATCCAATCATAAAAATGTGTAACCTAATATATAAGATTAAGTCAGTCAGATTTTCCAAGTCAGACCTAAATATCATTGCATCTGACAAATCGATATTTAATTCTGACTAGCCAGCCTTTACGAAAACTTTCAGCCTTTGTGCTTTACATCAAGAATTATTATATTTAGTTATGCAAGTAGAATAAATAGTGGTAGTGGTTGTGACCCAACGGGTCACGGGTACGTCCAGTATGCATTTATATTTGTTAGTTTATTTCATTAAAATGATTCATTATGAAAGAGTATAAGGTATATAATTGACATGAAAGGGATTTTTATGCTAAATTTGGTACAATTCTATGCAATAGTTTTGGTGCCTATATTGTTATTTTTCACACTAGGAGTTATCGGCAACAACAAGTGTTGTTCCATGGTGTCAGATTTCCAGTACTTTCCGTGTCTTTTCACCACCATTGCAACTCACTTTGTGTCCTCGCACCAGCTGTTTACCACTGAGTTCCTGCTAACAATAGTTAGTGTCCTTTGATGGAATTTGAGTAATAATCTGCTTTGTGAGGAGTCTAATACTCTCCGTACTCTTCCAATCGAAATCTGAATGTTCTAGTTCTTTTCTGTCTTTCCATCCTCTCGGATGTTCCATGCTTATTTTCTGACTTGATAATTAATGTTAGTGCCACCGCGATTTTGGGGGGAGTGGTTTTGGGGAAACGGGAGGGGGAAGTCTGATTATAATATTTTTACCCAAACAGTCTCGTCTCTTGAGTTCTTCATTATTATTATTGGTCCCCCGATTTATAAAATCGGGGTACCTATGTTTTGAGGCATTTCCGTCCGTCCGTCCAGATTTTTCTCCGCAACCATCCATTGAATTTCTCTGAAATTTTGCATGAAGTTGTAACTTTGGTCAGGTTAGAAAGTGACATTCTCTGATTTTTGAAAAAAAATCTGGTTAGCTCCCCAGGGGGGTCAAAAGGCCCTGAAATGGCAAAAAATGATATTTTTTGCCCCATAACTTTTCATCCATCCATTCAATTTCTCTGAAACTTGGCCAAAATGTGGAGGCAATTGTTCCTAATAGAAAATAAGTATCGCTGACCTTGGAAAAAATCTGGTTCGCGCCCCCAGGGGGTCAAAAGCCCCCAAAATTGCAAAAAATGACCCTTTTCTCCCACAACGTTTGATCCATCCATTCAATTTTTTAAAAACTTGGCCAAAATGTAGAGGCAATTGTTCTGGATATAAAATGAGTATCCTTGACCTCATAAAAATTGTAGTTCGCGCCCCCAGGGGGTCAAATGGGGGTCAAAAATGTCCCAAATTGCCCAAATCTATTGCATTTTACACTTGCCACATCGGGTCACATACAGAGGGGGACCACGCATGCGCGACTTGTTATTATTATTATTATTATTATTATTATTATTAGCAATAATATGCTCTCTCTGGTGGAATATTTTTGCTAGTATATATGACAAACGAACATATACTACACTGCCCCCCAATGAGGAGGTAATGCCCGGGAGGATGGTCTAATGACAACAGAACAGATACTGTACTAACCCCATCCCCCAAAAGGAGGAAGTAATGCCTGGGACGATTGTATCATGACAACAGAACAGATACTACCCCCCCCCCCTAAAAAAAAACCCAAAAAAAACCCCAAAAACAAGAAGTTTATCCCCGGGAGGACGGCATCATGACAACAGAATAGATACTACACTACCCCCCCCCCCCACCCAAAAAAAAGGAGATGGTAATCTCTGGGAGGATAGTATCATGACAATAGAACAGATACTAAGCAACACTCACACACCCTAAATTGAGCATTGAAAAATAGTACATAAGTCTGAAATAATATGGTAAACTGAATTGAGCATTGAAATGTAGTAGTAGTATAGTTTCGGCTTCAGATATAGAATTAATAGTAGTTTCAGCTCCAGAGAGACAGATACAACTCTCTATTATTAATAGATTATTATTTGTACTTACTAGGAGTTCTCACACAAGTCATCATCAATGATTGCTCACTGATAATAACCGGTGGTGTTCCCTGGAGTCTGGATGACAAGTCTCCCCAGATTTCCAGTACTCTCCACCTCTTTTCGATAACCATTGCAAATGACTTTGCAGTATCGCAACAACTGCTTACCATTGATTTCTTGCCGCTAACGACCATTGGTCTCTGGAATTTGGGTGCCAATAAGCCTACCCAAGGTCCCAGTACTCTCTGCACTCTTCCAGTGGAGGTCTGTATAGTGCTCTCCCTCCTATGTCTTCCCATTTTCCTTGACCCTTCACGACTATTTTGTGTGGTATCAGCCGAGGCTGGTGCCATCACTGTTTTTTTTTTTGGAGGGGGTCAGTTTATGAGATTTCTTGTAGTTTCTGTTCCTTGGTTCGTGTTGTTTTGTTTTCTTCCTATTGTATCTTCCATGTGACTGGTTAACGTTCGTAGCTTATGCGGATTGGTTTCTGCATTCAAGGATTTTCCTTAAGATTGCAGCTGTTTTTATTATTGCCGTCCTTTGTATGGTTTCAGTTATCATTTCTATTCCAATTTCTCCCAGTCCTTTTCCCAGGTTTTTGGGACTGTTCCTAGTGCTCCTATGATTATTTCAATTCTCTGGCAAGTTCTGTGCATTTGCTTCGTTTTTCCGTATCCTTGATCTTCACTCTGTAGTCTGCTGGAACGACAAAATCTATAATTTGACAGAATATTTCCTTTTTGTTGACTATTATGTCTCCTTGTTTGTATGAGTTTATCTGTTTGCACCTCCATGTCCCAGAGGATTTTGTGACTTTCGTTTTCGAGTACTGTCTCTGGTTTATGTTTGTACCATTCGAAATGCAGTCGTTTGCATAGTTCCCAGTGTATCGCTTTCTCCATGCAGTCGTGTCTGTTCTTGTATTCTTTTTGGGGTTAGTTTGCTGCATTCACTTAGTATGTGATTTACTGTTTCGTCAATCTGCATTTACTGTTTTCCTGGGTTTTGTCTATTTTAGCTTTAATATAGTTAGTCCTAATCGTATTGCTCTGTGCAGCCAGCAGTAGAGATTCCGTTTCTCTGTTCAAGTGTCCTTTTCTTAGCCATGCTCAGAAATGTCGGTGGGTCTCTTGTCTTGTCATTCTTATGAAACGTCCATGTAGCTGTTTTTCTTCCCACTTTTCTTGTCTTTTTGTTTCTGGTTTCGGTGCTTCCCGACTTCTCAATTGTCTCTTGCTGCAGCGTTTATCCTTTCTGTGTTCTCGGTTATGTATTTCTCCAGCTCTTTTTTTGTGTCTGCTACACAGTCTTGGCCTTTTGGCTAAGATCAAAGTGTAGTATCTGTTCCGATGGATACTGCACCCCATAAACTAGTATTGTCTTGGCCTTCGGGGCTTGATTTACGCCGATCTATGAGTCTGTCCTGTGCAGTTCTAGGAGGTCCACCCTCCCAGGCTTCGCCTCCCCTCTTTGAGAAGGAGTAAGTTTATTGCTTACTGCCTGAGGTGCCCCTACCGGGGAATGCCAACGGGACTGCCCAGGCAATTTTTAAACCCCACTTTCCCGACCCGACCTTGGGTCACATCTTACTTGTGGGAGTAAGATAAAAACTGGCCTTGTGCCTAACTCCTGGAGAGGAGTAAATCAATACACAGTCTTCTATACTTACCAGTGCTCTTCTCCCTTCGTCTCTTTTCATGTAGAGTCTGTCCATATCGTCTTTTGGGTGTAGTGCGTTGTCCATGGTTATTCATTTTCTAGTCTTCTGGTCAAGGTGCCTGAGTTCTTCTTTAGTTCAGCCTATGAATGGTCCAGAGTATCTTATTAGTGATACTGCTCAGGGGTCTATTCCTTTTACTAAATTTCTGCTGTATAATTTCGTTTATTATTATTATTATTATTATTATTATTATTATTATTAGTATTATTATTATTATTATTATTATTAGTAGTAGTAGTAGTAGTAGTAGTAGTAGTAGTAGTAGTAGTATGTTAATTTTACTTCATATAATGCAGCCGGATAATTTGGCATAGTGGTAAAGGTTTTTGCTGAGAGACCAGGATTCAATCCTTGGTCGAGTCATACCAAAGACTCAAAAAATGGTACTTGATGCCCCCTTGCTAAACACTCTGCAATATAAGGTGAGGATCAAGGGTAAGTGGAGTAATCCCGGGAAAGGGGTGGCGATATAGTATCTAACGAAAAGGGAGCCTTCCGGTCAGCTTTGACTATGGTCAACCATTTTACTTACACAGCCGGAATCCTAAGGGGTATTTCATGCTAAATTTAGTGAAATCTTGATCAATAACTTTGGAGTCTCGAGGTGTTTATTATAGTTAGTTAGTTAGTTAGTTATTGTTATTATTATTATTATTGTTATTATTATTATTACTATTATTATTATTATTATTATTAGTAGTAGTAGTAGTAGTAGTAGTAGTAGTAGTAGTAGTAGTAGTAGTAGTATAATTGGGAAAGGACCAATAAAAATATTTTCTTTCAAGTCTTTCAATTCAATGGCTCCTTCTATTGAAATATATCACAGTGGGTGGTTAAGACTTGCTGATACAAGTCAATGAAGTTTGCTGTGATACCTGTGCTTGCACATTCTGAGCTTGCACGTCTAAATTGCATACAAAAATCATAATATAATCAAAGGTGGTAAATATATAAGTCGGCGAACAATTGACGTGCATAAATATTCAGATACAGCTAAACAGCTAATTTAATAGGTAGATAGAGGTATCAGAAATGAAAACACTTAATACTATCGGTGTCCACAATTAGAGGAGGAGGGTAAACAGACCCTCCCCCCCCCCCAACCAATCAATTCAGGCTTTCGAATTGAAGGCGAGGAGGTTTAAGAGTTGGAATTTAGAAATATTTTTAAAGTAAAAAAAGCGTTCAATCTTTTAAGTACGGAAGGCAATATACGATAAATCTTACGATGTTTCTTTTTTATTATTTTTACTTTTATTTTTACTTTTTTCACCCCCAAAAGATTGGCTCCTATAAAATTGGTGACTGCGACGTGATCTGAACACACAACCTTCTAAGATTAGCTCCTATATATTGCACTGAAACATGTTGCTAATAGTAACAGGGTAAGGTCATTATAATTATCATGCAAATGCCTTGCTAATGATTTTATTATTGTGACACCTCTGGTGTATATCTATATGGTGACACTTCTGGTGGATATTTATATGGTGACACCTCTGGTGTATATCTATATGGTGACACTTCTGGTGGATATTTATATGGTGACACTTCTGGTGTATATCTATATGGTGACACTTCTGGTGGATATTTATATGGTGACACTTCTGGTGGATATTTATATGGTGACACTTCTGGTGTATATCTATATGGTGACACTTCTGGTGGATATTTATATGGTGACACTTCTGGTGTATATCTATATGGTGACACTTCTGGTGGATATTTATATGGTGACACTTCTGGTGTATATCTATATGGTGACACTTCTGGTGGATATTTATATGGTGACACTTCTGGTGTATATTTATATGGTGATACTTCTGGTGTATATCTATATGGTGACACTTCTGGTGGATATTTATATGGTGACACTTCTGGTGTATATCTATATGGTGACACTTCTGGTGGATATTTATATGGTGACACTTCTGGTGTATATCTATATGGTGACACTTCTGGTGGATATTTATATGGTGACACTTCTGGTGTATATTTATATGGTGATACTTCTGGTGTATATTTATATGGTGACACTTCTGGTGTATATTTATATGGTGACATTCCTGGTGTATATTTATATGGTGACACTTCTGGTGTATATTTATATGTTGATACTTCTGGTGTATATTTATATGGTGACACTTCTGGTGTATATTTATATGGTGACACTTCTGGTGTATATTTATATGGTGACACTTCTGGTGTATATTTATATGGTGACATTCCTGAAATATATTTATAACAAGCAGAGCCTTACCACTGTCGACCAAGGGAAGAGTCTATCAGTCATGTGTACACAGTATGATGATGTATGAAAGTGAAACCTGGCCAGTGAGGGTTGAGGATATGCGTTTCATGGAGAGAAATGTTATGAGAATGATACTATGGATGTGTAATGTGAGTCTTAAAGATAGGCTTAGTTCTGATGACCTCACAGAAAGATTAAATCTAGACAATATAGGGAGATGTGTGCAGAAGACTAGACTTCGATGGTATAGCCACATTGAAAGAATAGATGAGCGTTCTTTGGTCAGTAGATGTAGAGCAGTTAATGTAGAACAGTTAAGGTGGCATGTCCAGTTCACAGGGGAAGGCCAATGAAAAGGATGAATGAAGTGATAAGGATGGACTTTAGAGAAAGAGGGATAAATAAAGACCTGGCTAGAGATAGGTTAGTTTGTAAGTCAATTTTTTAAAGCCGTCAAACGCATGTCAGCATGTAAAATGGATGTTAAACCGAATATAATAATAATGCTGATGGCTTCATATAAATTACAAATTGTATGTCTCTTCTTTTATTGTCTCTGGAGATCTATACTTTTATTTTTAATAAAATTCAAATTTAATTAAAAATATATTATTTTGTTTCAATAATTTTCTAATTTAATCCATCAGACTATTTGAGTTTGTTCCTTTTCTCCTTTTTAAAAAAACTTTTATTCACCCCAAACATGGCATGTTGGCACTGAGACGAAAAGGCTAATGTGACAAGGGCCAGATTTATAGGGGGGGGGGGCTTAAGGTTGGCCAGGAGTGATCTCAAAAGATCTACTGAGAGCACCTTAATGGCAGCCTAGGAACAAAACACTCGCATTAGGTCCATCAAACAAAATATTGACAAAACTGCAGAATCACCGATATGCCGATTGTGCAATGAAAGGGAAGAAACCTTAGCGCATATTGTATCTGAATTCCCAATGCTTGCACAACACTAGTATAAAAAATGGAGGCAAAACAAATTCGCTCAGGTACTACACTGCAATATATGCAAACTTTATGAATTGGACCACAATGAGAAGTGGTATGAGCATAAGTCAGAAGTGGTACAGGAGAACGACAATGTCAAACTTCTTTGGAACATGCGCATACAGACTGATAAGATTCTTGAACATTCAAAACCCGACTTAATCTTTCTAAACAAAAAAAGAAGAGAACTTGCTTAATCATTGATATAGCCTGTCCCTTCGATACCAGAGTGCAGGAGAAAGAACACGAAAAAATAAATAAATATCAAGATCTAAAATGGGAATTATTTACACTGTGGAAATGTAAAGAAGTAAACGTGATTCCCGTTGTAATTGGAGCACTTGTAACCATAACGAAAAGCCACCATAAATGGCTTAAACAGATTGACGAGACAATTTCTTTTCCAGTTTTGCAAAAGGATTGTCTGTTAGGAACAGCGAGAGTGTTAAGGTACAGCTTGAATGTCTACGGTCAAGGGAATTGACTTGATGTTCAAAAAAGAAAACTCCAACTAAAAAACATCCAAAAGTTGAGACTACTATGAAATAATAATAATAATCAGCAACATGGAAGTTGCAACAGAACAAAAACAAAGACATGGACCGAACACCACATGGACTCGAGGAAACTGAAACTGCAAGAAATCTTATAAACTGCCCCAAACCCCAAAAGATGATGGCATCAGCCTCGGCTGATACTACACAAAATAGTCATGAAAGGTCAAGGAGGATGGAAGGACCAAGGAGGGAGAACACTAACTAGACCTCCACTGGAAGAGCGCAGAGAGTACTGGGACCTTGGGTAGGCTTATTGGCACCCAAATCTCAGAGGAGACCAATGGTCGTTAACAGTGAGAAATCAATGGTAAGCGGCTGTTGCGATGCCATAAAGTCATTTGCAATGGTTATCGGAAAAGGTGGAGAATACTGAAAATCTGGGGAGAGTTGTCACTCAGACTCCGGGAAATATCACCGGTTATTATCAGTGAGCAATCATGGATGATGACCTGTGTGAGAAATCCTAGCAAGTACATAATAATAATAATAATAATAATAATAATAATAATAATAATAATAATAATAATAATTATTATTATTTGAAGTGCAGAGACTGCTGGGACCTTGGGGAGGCTTATTGCCACCCAAATCCCAGAGGAGACCAATGGTCCTTACCAGCGAGAAATCAATGGTAAACGGCTGTTGTGATACTGCAAGTTTATTTGCGGTGGCTATCGAAAAGAGGTGGAGAATACTGGAAATCTGGGGAGACTTGTTGTCACTCAGACTCCAGGGAATACCACCGGTTGTCGGTGAGCAATCACTGATGACCTGTGTGAGAACTCCTAGTGAGTAAATAATAATAATAATAATGATAATATAGAAATAAAGAGACTTATTATTTTTAGTTATGCAAGAAGAATGTCTTAACAGATATGACGTCACAGTTCATAAATTTTCGAATCAAATCAAAGTATAATAAATAGCGGTAGTTGTTGTGACCTAACGGTTCTCGGTTACATCTAGTATGCACATAGTTAATGCTGACTCACTTATGACTGCTATTACATCCTCTTGAAAAATATGCAAAATCTATGTTCTTTCAGAGACTTTTCATTCCGAAATTTGATTTAAATGCTATTATAAATCTTTGAAAATACATATTACTAACCTCTATTTAGTATATCTTGAATATTGAGCTTTTACATGGCAATTTGTAATTTATTCATATAGTTGTCCGCAAACGATTCCTTTTTATAAGGATTTAGCTTTAACTATATAAAATTCGTATGTATACTAGCAAAAATATGCAACCGGAGGATGGTATCATGACGAACTAATATATACTACACTGCCCTTCTTCAAAGGAGGAGGTAATGCCTAGGAGGATGGTATCTTGTCGATCGAACATATATTACACTACTCCCCCAAAGGAGGAGGCAATTCCTAGGAGGATGGTCCTATGACAATAGAACAGATTCTAAATTACCCTTCCCCGGAATTGAGCATTGAAAGATAGTATATGAGTCTGAAACAGTATAGTAAACTGAATTGAGCATTTAAAAAATAGTCTTAATAATAGTATAGGTTCGGCTTCAGACAGACAGATACCAAATATCCATTAGTAATCTTCCATACATACATACATACATATAAAGTTGAGTTATGTGTCATACTGACATTGATATTAAAAGCTTTTATATTAAAGAAGTAAAAACAACTTCGTAATATACTCAGTTGTGGATATACGAGCAACTTCAAAAAGGATAACTAATTTGCATATTCCTTTAAAAAACGAACTCTCATTAATTCACTATTTGTTTTTTCTATTTTCTTATTGGATGATTGGTTTCATTTAACTATTATGCACAGCTCTATTCATGCATATTTTCTATATTGTCCATAATTG
>OY744531.1:74723702-74766202 GCA_963556195.1 Sepiola atlantica
GTTACTATGTTATGTTAATTTCTTTACATTTATAAAAACACGTATCCATTTTTTTTAAATGCTTTAGACTTATGTGAGATTCGTAAAAACTACTGCCTTATTAATGTGCACTCTGCCTATTCATTTTTTGTCAACCGATCACATGTTTTCTATTTGTGTACGAACAGACAGCATTCCAAAAACACCACAACATTTTAATAGTGTATCGATAAACTGAATTTGATAAGGAGGACACTATTTTGGAAAAGCTGGAGGACGCCATGTTAGTTTATTTATTTAAGTGCCCAACAAACAGACTATAATTACAGATGGATCAAGTAATCTATATTTTTCCCCATCTTTCCTGAGTAATATCCCAGTCTAATAAAAATAAACCAGCAGTGACAATGGAACAATGCAGAAAATATTAAAAATAGATTTAAATAAGTGACACTAAGATAGGCATACATAAATGTGTTAGGTAGAAAAAAATAGTTAAAGCCAGCAGAAGAAGGAACGAAGAGAAAAACTGTGCAAAAAGGAACGAGTGAAAAAGACTAGGATATAACATTGAGAATATATGTATATTGTCATTGTTACTGCTGGTTTTGTATTATTAAACTGGGCTAGTGTTAGAGAGAGGTGAAGAAACGTACAAGAAAGAAAAGGGTGAACAAAATAAATGAAATAGTAAGTATAGTGGGAGGAAAGAGTATAGAGTGAATAAAATAGGAAATAGATAGAAAAGAAAATAAAGAAGATAAAAAAGAAAGAGAAGAGAAAAGAGGAAAAAGAAGAAAGAGAAAAGGATAAAAACAAGTCGCGCGTGCGTGGTCCCCCTCTGTATGTGAGTCGATTTTTTACCCCCCTTTGACCCCCTGGGGGCGCGAACCAGAATTTTTCTGAGGTCAAGGATGTTCATTTTATATCCAGACTAATTGCCTCTACATTTTAGTCAAGTTTCAGAAAAATTGAATGGATGGATTAAACATTATGGGAGAAAAGGGTCATTTTTTGCCATTTTGGGGGCTTTTGACCCCCTAGGGGCGCGAACCAGACCTTTTCCAAGGTCAGCGATACTTATTTTCTATTAGGAACAATTGCCTCCACATTTTGGCCAAGTTTCAGAGAAATTGAATGGATGGATGAAAAGTTATGGGGCAAAAAATGTCATTTTTTGCCATTTCTAACCTGACCAAAGTTACAACTTCATGCAAAATTTCAGAGAAATTCAATGGATGGTTGCGGAGAAAAATCCGGACGGACGGACGGACATGCCTCAAAACATAAGTCCCCCGATTTTATAAATCGGGGGACCAAAAAAAAGACGAGAGAGTAAACAAAAGCAAAAAGAAAAAGACGGAAAAAAGAAAATCTATAATTTTTTATATTTTGAAAAAAAAAAAATGGATCCATTCTTAAAATGCATCCATTCAATATGCACACTTAACAATGAAACTTAAAGTAAAGCACCGAAATTTAGAGATGTTGAGATTGGATAACCATTTAGAAATACCAAGCGCTGTATATGGGAGGACGGCGAAACCTTCCGGTAAAATAAAAAAAAATACAGCCCTGAAGATGATTTTTTGCAAGTACTTCAGTATAACCTGCTAATCAACCTGTGTTGACACAACACAACAGCCGTTTAGGCGGAAGTTTTGTTCTCGATCCAACTCACATTTTAGGCACGTATTCAGATTATTGTCACAATAGCCACACTAATTTCCATAAGGCTTCATTATGTAGTTATTTTAATAAATAAATAAATATTAAGATTTGCTCCTTTTTTTTTACTAATGAGTTACCACTTATCAAGGCTAAAAGCCACTCGAGGATAAGGTTAATGAGATGTATAGATTGACAGTTGAATGATGATGAATACTATGAGAGGATTTAAAAATAATGAATGGAATGAATAAAATTTACCTCAAAGGGCTAATAATAATTAAGACAACACAGTGGTATATTTAAAAGAGTGTATTTACAGAGGTACAGAAATAGGATGTTGCAAAAAGTCTGCATCCAATACTGTGGCTATGACTGCCGCCATGACTGCTACGACACTTAGTCATAACTCTGTTCATAGTCTGTGGAAGAGTCCATCTACACCCGAAATAGGGTAGATCAACATCACACAATAACAATAACTCATGAAGATGGTTTATAACAAGTGTTTATTGACACTAGATTTGATGATGACCATGGTGTATCCCACAGGGAAGCAATCTTGTGATAACATGTTCCACAAATGGGAAGTTTATGAAAAGCAGTTGTTGACATTGTTTTGAAGACAGTCTTGTTGGAGTCTGCAGAGAGCAGTTCTATGGTAATGTCTTCCACAGGTGGGAAGTTCTTGGAAATAAATTCTGTTTATGGAAATTCCGTTTTATGTTAAGCACATGAGGAAGAGAAGGAAGTTTTAAAAAGACATGACAGACTATACTTAAGTATGACAGACCGACCGACGAACAGACAAACAACTCTCATAAAAATGCATCTAAAAAACTCAATAGTTACTCGGTAATTGCCACCTTTTTTATTTTGTAATCGATCATAATTTACTAATATTAAATTTGTGGAATTGTGAATTTCTTTTATGCAAATCTAACATAAACACCCAATCTAACATAAAAAGATTCTAAAAGTTGGGCCTAAACAGCATTTAAGCTGACGTATCAAATTTTCATTTGTTACTCTATTATAATAACATACTTTACTACAGTTTACTAAAAATATTTGTAGTCCCACCCGGACAACAGATAAAATGGAAACACTTTTCAATTACGACCAAAAACTCAAAATTATCAAGGGAAATTACTCATATTTTATATTGAAACATATAAAAAAAGGTGTTTCCTTATAACTACAATTTTATTTCTTTTTTTGTTAAAAACGTGCAAATTAACAAAAAGAAAAAAGTAGAATGACTTCATTTTATCCCGGGCAGCGCCGGGTAGGTGCAGCTACTGTTCTATATAATGAACTTAATCAGGAAATACATAGTTTTGGATGATTCAATAATCATGTTTAGTGGATAAAATATACTATATCTAAATGAATAAATGCGAATATGGTACCATCAAAATGAGTTATTGTTATATAAATCAGTAATACATTGGTATATTTTCAAATACAGTATATATCGTACTAAAGAAACCCATACAGACATTCAAATATCTGTTTAATTTGCATCATTTCTTTTTTAACAGTCTATAATTAATTAATGTTTGCTGTTATTCATTTATGATTTTATTATTTTATTTTCCCTGTGTATCTGCAATAGTTTCGTCGATATTAATAGTAATTGATTGAAGTAATTTAATTAAGAAAATGAATACATTACAAAAAAACTTTCTTAAAATATCAAGGGAGATAATGTAGATGAAACAGATATGTCTTAGATAGCTGGAAAGATATACCGATGAGGCATAAAAGTTCACACAGAAGGGGAGGTGACCTCTCTCTCTCTCTCTCTCTCTCTCTGGGGTTGGGTAGACGCTTTTAAAAACAATAAAAAATAACTAATTTGGCGTCATCATCACTACCTTTCCTTCCCGCCCCCCTCTCTCTCTCTCTCTCTCTCTCTCTCACTCGGTAGATTTTTATTTTTATTGTTTTTGAGGGATATGATTTATTTACGAAATAAAAGAGCAAAAATTATAAATATACAGTCTGAAATAAAAACGTCTTTTAACAAACCAATAACATTTCTGTTTAAATTGTAAGCTTTTTTTAAAATTTAAAGTTTTCTTTCACTTCTTAATAAAGTCTGTTATCAACACTTGCATGCTGTTTTTTTAATTAACCCCTAGTCTTTAGGAAAAGGGGTATTTTTCCTTTCATTTGGCATTAATTCCTATTTCAGTCACGTAAATTATTTAGAATGAAATAAGTTTCGGCATTACACATACTAAACTTATATATTTTTTTTACTTAAAGCATGTTTTACTAAATAAACAAAAAAAAAATCATTAAAAACCCTAAGTTATGTCAAGTTTCATCGTACACATGAAACGCCAAAATAAAAATTAGGTTAGAAAAATATAGTCGCCATCTAAACAAGTCGAGTAAGAGACTAGCTATGGAAGAACGATAACTCAAGGTTGTAAACATGTCTTTTTTAATTAAAAATATGAAAGGAAGTTATTGTTCTTCCTTAGCTTGCATACTTTTCTTTGTTTATACAGATGGCGACTATATTTTTCAGCCCACTTTTCATTTCGGCATTTTACGTGCACAATAACACTTGCCATACCATACTTGCAGGCATTACCATCTCTTTTTATGGGGTGATACTCCTAGGTATTACCTCCTTTATTTTGGAGAGTGTATTGTCGTATCTGTACTGTTGTCATGATACTATCCGACCAGGCAAAACCACATCCTTTTTTGTGTGTGTCCTCTGATGCTTTACCTCCCCTGTTTGGGGTAGTGTAGTATATTTTCATTCCTCATGATACATTCCTCCCAGATATTACCTCCTCTTTTTTGGGGAGAGGGGAGGGAGGCATATAATATATGTTCGTTCCTCACGATATTATCGTCCCAGGCTAACTTTCTCCCTTTTTTACGAGTTCGGGATTGTTTACTATCTATTCTGTTGTCATGATATCATACTCCCAGGAATTAACTCCCCTTTTCTTGGGGGGGAGGGGTAATGTTCGTCCGTCATGATATAACTCTCTTAGTCATTACATCTTCCTGTGAGGGAGGGTCAATGTATGAAGTTCGTTCATCATGATATTATGCTTCCGACCTAGCAAAAATATGCGCCTGGAGGGAGCATATTTTTGCTCGTATTATCATATAGCTGAATAGAAGTCATGCCAAATATCTCATGTTTACTGTTTTGGTGTGCGGCTGTCATGAAATATTTTTGCAGTTTTAATATATTTTCTCTGTATTTATTAGACGATAATGCTATTCATTTATTGCTCCGTTTCTCGTTGATTCCAAATATGGTCTCATTGGCATCTCTTTATTGTTTTAATCAATTATAATTTTACTCATGTTCAATTCGTGGAATTGTGAAGTTATTCTATGCAGATCAAACATAGGCATCCGATCTACCGTATAAAGTTATCTTGTGAGAAGGTTAAAAGTTAGACCTAAATAGCATTTAAGCTGACACATCAAAATTTGATTCTGACCAGCGAATCTCCATTTGTTATTGTTGCACCATATTATTGGTACTATAATAACATACTCGGCTACAGTTTAATTTTTAAAGTATGTAGTCCGGTCCGGACAACTGGTGATATGAAAACATTTTTCAATTATGACCGAAAAAAAATGAATCTAAATCAGCAAGGGGAATAACTCATATTTCAAGTTGAAGAATATAAAAAATGTTGTCTCCCGTAGAATTAAAATTTTATTTCTTTTTCTGTATCAGTTTAAAAAAGGCACAGACGAGTGAATCCCATCTTCTCCACAAGATCGTCATGGAAATACCTCAGCGCAAGCGCCTTACTTCCAGAAGCCCCTTCACCTTACAAGCTCAGGAACTGCTCTGCACAACGCCAGATAACATTAGCAAGACTTCCTAGGTCAAGGCAAGATGGAAGGAACAGTAGAAGACGGTAGAACCATCCAGGCTTCACCACTATATCAAGGACCCCCACAGATGTCCCTGGCCAGCACCTGCCACGAAAGCAGTGGGCAATGCTCAATCGTCTCAGGACAGGTGTGGGACGCTTTGGTATGTCGCTGAAAATGTTGGGCTTCACAGATGGTGCCCAATGCGAATGTGGGGACCCCCTGCAGACCGTGAAACATGTCATCACCAGCTGCCTCAAACACCGGTCACTAAATGGTGATCTGGGCCTTATTAACCTGGACGATGAAACTCTGGACTGGCTTGCTGCACATGAGCTGAAGATCTAAGAAGACATATGCACGAAGAAGAAAAAGAAACAAATCCTTAAATTCTTTTTAAAAATTCAAAAATATTTATTCAATAAATAACAACAAATAATAGTTCATTCATTCAGTTCGTATGAATCAAATTATTCTATTGTTGGCATTGGTTTCCTCGATATCTTTCTAGTCAGAATTGTTTATAGAAAGAAAATGGGTACTTACGATAGGGACCAGTGAAAGTGTTTCTGTGGCACGAACTGGATTCGAACTTGGCACATCCTGGTCGTCAGTTCATGTCGTTAGCCACTTAACCACCATCATCTCCCAAATAATAGTTAATTAATAAAATGTCCTTTTTCAAAATCAATGTGCAAGTATCAGGAAGTTTCATCGGATGTGGTGCTGGCTTCGCAGGCTGAGAGAAGATTCAAGGCGTTTCCACGAATAGTGGCAATGGATAGGTGCTTATAAAGCCAAGTCAATTCCCAATGGTCCTCAATGTGACGTGTCATTAAAAGACCAAGGCTGTTGAGGAAGTGTTCCACAGCAATCGGTTGGAACACAAATCTGTCGGGAAGACCATTATATTTTGATTGCTTGCAGTTCTCTGTTGACGTTGCTGCATGTCCAGGGTTTGTTGCCGATTCCATTACTGATGAGGGTGTAAAAGTGTCGACACAATATATAAATAACTTGCGGTTTGCAAAGGGAAATACCGTCAGGCCGTTTGCCATCTCTTCTGTTGGGGTCAACTGGTTTGAGGATCGACAGGAAGCCAGCGATATCTAGAGCCCATCGGACGATATCATTAAGAGTGCCGTGTCTAGGGAATCTGCTGGCACTCCTTCTGTATAAAAGGATGTGGAGTCCATGTTTTTTTTTGTCTAGAAATTAGTGTTATTCATTTCGTGCATCATCATCATCATCATCATCATCATCATCATCATCATCATCATCTGTTTTACATGCTGGCATGTGTTGGACGGCTTTAAGAAATTGACTTCCAAACAAACCTATCTCTAGCCAGGTCTTTATCATTCTTTCTCTTAAATTCATCCTTATCACTTCTTCCCATGTTTTCCTTGCTCTTCCCCGGCCAACTGACCCTGCTACCTCAACTGAACTACATCTACTGACCCACTAACTCTTATCAATGCTTTCACTGTGAGAAAACAATTTCTCCGGTTCTGCACACATCTCCCTATACTGTCCAGATTTAATCTTCCTCTGAGGTTATCAGATCTAAGCCTTTCTTTAAGATTCACATCATACATCCATCGTATCATTCTCATATCATTTCTCTCCATGTAACAGATATCTTTAAACATCACTAGGCAAGTTTCACTTCCATACATCATCATACTGTGCACACATGCCTGACAGACTCTTCCCTAGGTCGACAATGGTAATGCTCTCCTGATTAGTAACGGCAGAAGTTCTCTGAACTTACTCTATCAACTCCTATCTCTTGCTATCACACCACCAAGTCTTTAACCTAACAAGTAGAGATTCCATTATTTCACAGGCAATCACTAAATCATCAGCATACAGCATCTCTTTCGGACATCCTGTATGAAACTCCCTGGACAGCAATTCTGAGACACTGATGAAAATCAATGGATTCAGTACAGAACGCTGATATACTCCCACTTTAACATTAAAGCTATCACTAAATGTGCTGCTAATTCTAGCACAACTTAATGCAATGGGCAAAGCCAATCTCCCTGAAGTAAACGACACAGAATCGCCTCTCCTGTACCTAAAAGCCTCAAATAAAAAAGTGAGATGCAGTGAGGCTGATTCGAACTGCCAACCTAAGGGTTACAAATGATTCGTCATTTGTATCTCCATATAAGGTGGCTGATTCGTCTATTCGGGAGAAACAACCCATAACTCTCTAGTATCCAGATAATTTGGTCGAAAGAGAGGTTTAGCGATAACAGGTGTTTTGTTTCAGGCAATGTTGCTCGGAGACGTGCAGCTTTTGGTCGTTGGATCACTAAACATAATTTACTTAGGTACCATGAAGTGAAAATCCAAAAATCATAATATAAGCAGTATCCTGTTAAAACTTTCTCACGACAGAATGCCACTTGTAATTATACAATGGGCCACTGTTGGTACATTTTCTATAGGTTGACCATCCTTGATTTCTTTATTTTACCATTTTTTAAAAAACCCAACCAGGCAACATCTTTTGTTACTATGTCAAAAGCTTCCTCCAGATCCACAAAAACAAAATACAAGTTCTTTTTCTTACTAAAGAATTTCTCTTGTATTTGTACTCACATCTTAACATTAAATTTGTCACTACATGTGCTATTAATTTTAACATGACTTGTAAGCCAATTGTAATTGTGTAATGGGCCACTGTTGGCACAATGTGCTATAGGTTATTCATCCTTGATTTCTTTATTTTGCCATTTTTTTAGGATGACGGTTGATAAACATCAAAAACTTTATTCTAACAATAAAACTATTAATCCCGTGGCTTATAAATGATACCTCGAAGGTGAGCTATCATCATCTTATCGACAAAAAACCGTATCAACCATGTTCATCAGTATTGGACTTCACTCTACAAGCGACATAATACAGCCATACAGATTCATTGATTGCTGAACTTGAGAGACAACCCGAACTTTATAGATATCAGCTTACACAAAAGATCAAGGAACACAGAAACACGGAAATGCCGATTGCTGTCAGGAATTATCCGGAAAAAGCAGACATGAGAAGATTAAAAGCCAACCATGACTCATCAAACAGTGCAAAGCACATCAACCAATCAGAATGCGTTTTAACCCAGCCAGCATCAAAAGATGAATCACCAGAAGTTGATGATGTAAGTTATCTTTCCATTTTCTCTGTATAACTCCCTCCCCCTCTCTCTCCCCTCTCCCCCTCTCTGTATATCTTTTTCTTTCTTTCTAGCACACTCTTTAGATACTAGTGTACACCCTCCGTCAAAAATGACGAAAAAAGACATTATGCTTCGCCAGTGTTCGCACTAATATTCATATAAAATCATAGAAATTTGTCAGTAATTTAATCTTTCATATATAAATCATTGTTATCATTTTTGATGACCTAAAGAAAGAAAAAATAACTTACCGTTGACTTTTGATTTAGAATGGTGGATTTCTTTCAAAATTCATTTCAGATGGTGGGGGTTTTCTGACTTTCTATTTGCTTTCCAATGTAAGTTTTTCTAATGCTTTTTTTTTTCAATAGGATAATTAGGGATAAAAATCTTGCATCAACTCAGGAAATGACCTCCAAAGAGAATCTGTTGCATTTCAGCTCATGTAGTTTGAATAATGACCTGGCCAGAGATAGGTTAGTTTAGAAGTCAATTTCTAAGAGCCGTCCAACACATGCTAATATGTAGCACAGGTGTTAAACCGATGATGATGATTAATGAGATCGAATTATTGTCAGTTGAGAGATAGAGAACCTTATGTGAGGATTGAGAATGGTTGATGGAATGAAGCAAGTTCGAATACCTGTGGTGACGATTCATGACAGGAATCTGTTGACATTGAATTTAAAGACGACTATGTTGTATTGCATATGATACAAATCAGTCCGACAGCGGCTGATGTATGATTCTGTTCAGTCTTAGGAGGTCAACTCTCCCAGGCTTTACCTTCTCTCTGAGGAGAGGTTAGTTTATTGCTAATCATCTGAGCCCCCCCCCTCCTCCCTGCTGGGGGATTGCTGACCGGGCTGCTCAAGCATTTTTATAGGCCAGAGTGCGCTTATCCTAGTGCGCTGGCAACATCAAAACCACACCTGTGTCTAACCTCCTAGCAAGGAGGTAAATAATATGTTGTAATCTGCTGGGAAGCACTCCCATAGTAATGTGCTCCACAGATATGAAGTGCATGCAAATAAGCTTGACAGACCGGCAGATGCACAGAGCCTGTTATAAACATATGTGACTGCAACTAAAAATGTTATTTATAAGTTAAGTGTGACAGATTGGCAGATGGGTATACCTTCTTACAGAAATGTGTGGACGAATCTAAAAATGCTATTGCAAACTTCCTTTCTGGCGCCAACCCCAGTGATGTGATGGGGACCAAGTCTTTTATCAAGACACCATCTCTAGGTGATTGCCTACCAAGACTAAAGAACGCTTCACCTACCTTTAGTAAAAAAAAAACTAAATGTTAAAATAAAATTTTTAGATGAGTTTACATTTCTCTATTAGTAGTTCTGTCCATCCGCCGGTCTATCAAGCTTAAGTTTGAAATAGAATTTTTAGATCCATCCACACATCTTTATAAGAGCATCAATTTGTCTGTCAGTCTGTCACACCTAAGTTTGAAATAGCATTTTATTCGCTCAATAGGTACATCTTCGGAATATCCATTCTTGTTTTCTAACTACACACTCTGACATATTTTTACAAGAATGGTTTATACCTGCTCCTCAAGCGGTGTTGATACAGTACCTTCGTATGTCAATTTCGATCCTTAACACCCCCCCCAAAAAAAAAAATGGTGGCACCAGCCTCGGTTGATATACACGAAATACTCGTGAAGGATCAAGGAGGATGTAAAGATCGAAGAGGGAGGCACTAACCAGACCTCCACTGAAAGGGTGCAGAGATTAATAGGACCTTGGGGAGGCTTATTGTCACCCAAATCCCAGAGGAGAACATAGTCGTAGCCAGCGAGTAAACAATGGTAAGTGGCTTTTGTGATAACGCAAAGTCATTTGCAATGAGTATTGAACAAGATGGAGAGTACTGGAAATCTGGGGAGATTTGTTGTCACTCAGACTCCAGGGAACCTTACCGGTTATTATCAGTGAGAACTACTAGTGAGGACTGAATAATAAGAGTAGTAAACATCTTTATTTAATATTTTTCCAAATTACAAAAAATATTCACATGTCAGCTGAAGCAGGAATTTAACTATAAGGTATTCTTCCGCCCAACCTCCTAAAATTATATTATAAATTAAGTTTTTAAGCAAAAATAATTCTTTTTCAATTAATGCTGAATACCTTTTATGCCTACTTTTTTTGCTTATTATTAAAAAAAATGGCTATTTAGTTTTATAAAAAATTAACCAAAATATTTGACATCGTAAAAACTACTGTCTTAGTAATGTGTACTCTGCTTATTCCTTTTTGTCAACCAATCACATGTTTCTATTTGCGTACGAACAGACAAACTTCCAACACACCAAAAAATTTTAATCGTATATAGATTACAAAATCCGAACTCTCCAAATGTAAAATCTACAAATATTTTATCAGACTGCATTTAGTACTAAATTAACCAATAAAATTATTAATAAATTAAATCTTTAATTACTTTTTTATTTCGAAAGATTTAGTCTTCATATCTTTTAGAATCAACATTGTCTTTTTAGCTTACTTGAAGTTTCAAATTTGAATTTAAAACTTAACCCTTAAATGCTTTTTGTTTCAAATGTGACACATTCCAACAAAATGCTTATTTAATATAATATTCAGGAAAATGTGTCAAACTGCAACTTGTTTCACATCAGTAACGAACCTGTTGGCAAGTGTGAGTAGGTATTAGTATGATGTTGTATCAGCACACTCGCTAAATAGGTAATCAGTATCTTCGATGTCACGGGCGAGTGTCATCGGTGTCATCTGCCTAATTTAAGAGCCTAAACTTTTAAATTTGTTTATTATAATAGTAAGTAAAAATTATTTTATGATTCTCTAGCGTATTATGATTATTTAGATGCATAAATTGTAGTGTTTTGTTATACATGTAAAATTTTATGCCATTTGTTACACATTTGCAACATCATTTATTTTTGTTCACTAACTTTTTCTTTTTTTTCCAAAAATCATTTATACTACTTTATATTACTTCTATGAAACATTTTTCACTTTTTTCAAACAATATAAAAAATAAAGCATTTAAGGGTTTATAATATAGTTTCAAAGGGAACATAAAAATTTATTCTCCAAACTAAACAGTTTTGCATCACTTTTATGTCCCCTTATGAATATTAAATTAAAGATATAATGCAACTAAACTTTATGTATAGAATCCTTATTCCAATTTTGATCAAAATCCATTCATGATTTGGATTCTAGAAAATGTCTAAAATTAAAATTTTAAGCTTAAAGGGGACATTGACATTTAGAGAACCTTGCTTAATTAGTGACTATGGTTCAAAGTTAAGGCAAATCTGAAATATTAGAATTTTTAAATGGGAGGTTGTGCCCATATTATCCCTCCTAAAAACCCTTTAAAATACCCCAAAGAAACTGAAATGTGGGGACTATTTATTAATTGATGTTTAATACCTATTGTTAAAATTTCACAAAAGTCGGAGGTATCTGAATTTTTCACAAACGGCTTCCACACTCTTTTCATAAAACTAAATTAAATTAAATATTTCCCACATTTGGACCCCTTGCGTTTAGTAGCTGTGTTCCAAAATTCATAATGATCGGTTAATTAGTTTAGGAATGAATCATATGCATAGAAATATATAAACATGTACACATACCTAATTTTATATAAAGACATTGAAATTGTCTGGATTTTTTTTAATAAAAAAATCTTATTCTGATACCAAGTCAATGAGAAAATGTTTATTTTTTTTAACATTTGGTGGCATTTGAGTGACGTCAGATATGATGTTAAGATAAACCCGTTCCTTTTAATTGTCAACGTAAGTAGGGGTACTGAATATTGAAAAGTTAACAAAAGTTGATTTCTGAGTTTGTGTTCAAGAGCTGCCAGTAAGGCAATTTGTGACTAAGAAATTATGAAGACCTGCAGGGACATAGAGTGCTAGTGTGACATGGTTAAGAGTTAAAAGAAAATGTTTAACAAGGTTTTATTAAGTTAGTAAGTGATCGCCGATAAATAGGTAGTTATGTCACAAGCACGTAAGATATTTATTTTCATAAGGGATAGTTTGAATCTTAATGTAGCTAAGTATGGCATAATAACATTGACACACTAAGCCTGGTCAGTACCAGATGGATGACAATTTGGGAATACCGGGCTCAGGATGTGGGAGGACGGCAAAACATCCCTGCAAAATACTGCAAAAATTAATGTCATCATCTCTTCTAACCAAGATATACATGTGATTGGGGACCGCTTCTGAATTTAATATTCCCTAGAAACTTCCATCATCATCATCATCGTCATCATCATCATCATCATATACATATGCAGGAAGACATGCAGAAGATAATGAATCTCATTTCTGCAGCAGGCATTACATTTGAAATCATGATCAATCATCAACATCATCATCAACATCATCATCATCATCATCATTGATTTAATTTCCATCTTACATGCTTGCATGTGTTGGACGGCTTTAAGAAATTGACTTCCAAACTAACCTATCTCTAGCCAGGTCTTTATTTATCCCTCTTTTTCTCAAGTCCATTCTTATCACTTCCTCCTATGTTTTCCTTGGACTTCCCTTGTGAACTGAACCTGCTACCACAACTGTTCTACATCTACTAACCTAAAAACTCTCACCAAATCTTTCAATGTGGCTATAACATCAACATCACCTCTTCTGCACATCCTATCGCTTCCTATATTGTCTAGATTTAATCTTCCTCTGAGGTCATCAGATCTAAGCCTTCTTTAAGACTCACATTACACATCCATCATATTATTCTCATATCATTTCTATCATGCAACGCATGTCCTCAACTCTCATTGGCCAGGTTTCATTTCTATACATTATCAAACTGCGTATACATGCCTGATAGTCTCTTCCCTTGGTTAACAGTGGTAATGCTCTGCTGATTACTAGTTACAGAAGTTCCCTGAACTAACTCCAGCCATTCATCAATAGCTTAGCCATCCAGATCTACTTTCTCCACATCTGAGTTCTCTTCCATCTCCATTGTCTTACACTTCTTGCACATAAACTGGCTATCCTCTTTCAAACTATAGTAATTCCATTACACTTCTAGTGTATCCAATGCTTACTAAGTACCACAAAAAATTGAATTGCATCTGACCAACTTTCCACAAACTAAGCAGAGGAACTTTCCTCTTTTTGGAGAGCTTTCCAACAGTACAGCCACTGATCATCACTTTTGGTCTTGGTAATATTAACTTTCAGACCTTTACTTTTCATAGCATTCCTCCTACAGATTTTTAACTCAATAAGTAGGTCTTCCATTGTTTAACAAGCAAGTACTAAAGCATCAGCATACAGCATCTCTTCTGGACAATCTGTATGAAACTTCATGGACAATACTTCTAAGGCACAAATGAAAAGCAACGGACTCAATACAGAACCTTATTTTAACATTAAAACTGTCACTAAATGTACTGTTAATTCTAACATAAACACAAATAAAAAATAAATAAACTCTTTTAAAACCACTGCAAAGTGATAATCTTTTGGTTAGTTAAAGGACTAGTGCTATCGGCCCATTTGGCATAATGGTAAACGGGAGACCAGGGTTCAATCCTTGGTCGAGTCATACCAAAGACTTAAAAATAGTACTTGATGTTCACTTGCTAAACACTGAGAATTATAAGAGGATCAAGTGTAAGTGGAGTAAGTCTGGGAAAGCAGTGGCGCCCTCTCCCACACGTCGGTATAGTAGCTAATGAAAAGGGAGCCTTCAAATCGCCCTCGACTATGGTCAACCACTTTACTTTCTTTTTACTACGGATAAAGAAAGGGTGAAACAATTTAACTGGCACCCGAAAGAAAAACTCTGATATCCGCTATCTTTTTATCTTTTTTTTTTAAATTTTGCTACTGAAGCGTAAGGGCTTACATTTAAATTTCTGCGTGTTGATACGGTTGGGAAAACAGGGAGAAGGAATGGAATTCCAAAGGTAAGTGGTCTGAGGATAGAAACTATCAGAGTAGAAGATCTTCCAGCATTTAAGGATCTCTATAATCAAGAGCTGGGATTTTGCTGCTTGTAGGGTGGATCGGGGGGGGGTATTATTTTGTGACCATACACACTTATAGGAAAAGCTTTGAGAGTCATTCCTGAAAAAAATCCAGAGCCAGAATCCCCAAGGCAGTCCAAAGCTGTATACAGCAAGGTTTTGACAATTCTTGCGACGACACTATCAGCACTTGCCTTTCCAATGGACTATTACACTGATGTGGAGAACGGGGAGACGTGTTGCATCGCTAACAGCTTGCCCTCCATATTTACTTACCTAAGCTTTTCTGAGACTGAAAGATGCCAATAAAACGATAATGTTACAAACGACCTGTCTCTTAAACATCCAGGGTGTCAATAGCAACAAACAAACAAAACATAAATGCAAAAATAAAAATATTTCTTTATTTGCTGCATTTGTGTTACATATAGCCCCTCCTCCCTCCGTCCTCCCTGGGGGAAGGTCTAATGTCTCACAAATCACAATCAATTAAAATACAAGAACGTTCATAACATACCTTGCTCGACGTTCGTTTCCACACCCGTTCCCTACAGTGATCTTGCCCGAATTAGGAAACACAGCCTGCAAAATAGTTCACTTATACCCTGAAAAAGGACCAAGAAGAGACAATGGTTGAAGACAAGAAGAAGTTTATTCACCTGGGATTGTGTGTTCTTAATCACTGACCAGTAGGGTGGGGGAGTACATTTGGGACAAAATCAGAGTAAAAATACTTTTTTTCTTCTTCTTTTTTACTAATTTGTCACCGCTTATCGAGGCCAAGGGCCACTCAAGGATATGGGTTAATGATGTTGTCGGTTGGTAATGAACAAAATCTTGAGAGATTTAGAAACAATGTGTGAAATAGTTAGAATTTGATTATTGAAATAGACGGCTCTAACTTCGAACTGATTTAATTTTGGGATATCTAGGTCAAGATAAAAGTCACAGTTTTGGCAATATCTTCGGTTCTATTAATCACAGAGACTCGCTGCTTAGCTCATTATGTAGTCAATGAAGTCCAACATCTTATATGACCTTCAGTTTGACCTATAAAAACCTTGAAAAGTTTTGCCACAGTCAACATTTTGATGAAATTTCAGCTTCCAATTTTTCCAAATTCCATCTATGGATCTGATTCTCTTTGACCACCATACAAACTTTAAGCCTGATCAGATAAATAGTATTTGAGTTATCAACGTTTGCATGGCATAAATTCGGAAATACTTCATGTTGTCAGGCGGACGTATGCAGTCTCACAACTGACTTATGTTTTTGTTTTTAATTGAATGAAAACATCTTAATAATATCTGTGTAGAGGTATTCTCTTTCTTTTTCTGATTGTTTAGCTTACTCTTTCCTTTTTAATTCTTCCTTTTTTTGTATCAAGGAAAATGGGATGCAGTCAAATCAATAGCTTCATGATACGCCCGGGTTCGAAATAAAGAAAAAAACATGATTTCACATAAAGGTGCGAATTCTACATTTTCAACTGTTTGAAACTATTCTTTTACCGAGCCCGTGTGAAATACCAATTTCTAATAAACACGGGAAACTCAATAACAAAAATCCAGGAGAAAACAGAGAGTCCAGTTAGCCATCGAGAAGACACCCAGCACGCACGACATTACCCCCCACCCCCCACCCCTGCCATTCTAGGTCAGAGGAGGTAAACGAATACTCAACTCACGCACACAGAAATCCATATATATTCACACACTGACAAAGGCAGCATACACACAATGTCTCATGAACTCACACACATTATTTAGTCAGTTAGTAACATAAACGTAAACAAAGACGGCTACTTTGCTCAGAATCGATATTTACACGAACTTTAAAGGCTTATAACTTCTACTGAAGATTTTGGCGCATTTTTATGTTGTCAGGCGGAGGTATGCAGTCTCTCGGCCGACTTATGTTCTTGTTCTACATGGTAAAAGAACTGATAGATCTTCTAAAGGCTTCATTGATTTAGTGCTAATTGGGGACATTCTTGCCTGCAACGGTATGGTCGAGATTTTTGAAAGAATTCAATAGTATTCAATAGAAAAAGTAAAAAGAGATAAATAGTCAGAGATCAATAGAATCAACCATTTTGAATGATTCAACTTTTATAAGATAATCTTTAAAATGTTGGAGCAGACATTATGTAATAGAATTGGTATATATGGTTTTCTGATCGAGGATGCGTCCTTGACAATAAATTTGATAGTGGCTTTGTTGCTGTCGGACTGAGGTATCGTTCTGTTCAGTTCTAGGAGGTCCACCCTCCTAGGCTTTACCTCCTCTTTGAGAAGGGGTTAATTTATTCCCAATCGCCTGAGGGGCCTCTACAGGGCAATGCTGACGTGGCTGTTCAGGCATTTTTTGTAAGCCAGAGTGTGCTTATCCTAGTGCGCAGGCTTTTCAAAACCACACCTGACTTTGTGTCTAACCTCCTGGAGCAGAGGTGAATAAACTAAAAATAATCAATGCTTCTATACAAATCATAAAAAGTGGTATATTGTCATCTCTATTTATAAAGTTGGGCTGTTTGTCGTATTGGCAGTGAAATTAAAACCTTAAATATAGTTATTTGGCATAATGGTTAGAGTGATAGCTAATGAGTTGGGAGACTGGGGTTTAATCATCGGACGAGTCATATGAAAGACTCAAAGATAGTATTTGATGCCCCCTTGCTATGTTAAATATTCAGGCCGGTGTACTGAACGGTTATTTGACAGGAGTAGGTGCACTTGACATGGAAGAAAACAATATAACATGATTGATTGTCAAAAATATGATAATCGTTGGGTGTACTAAAAGATCATTTGACAGAAGTAGGTGCATTTGGCTAGGATACACACCTGGCCGGAAGATAGCATAACATAACATAATTGACTGTCAAAAACGAAATAATCGTTGGTTAAAGCTGAAAGAAAAAGAAATATGTTGGAGTGTCAAAATAAAATAATCATTCATTGAAACCACCTGCAAAAAGTTGGCAGCAGAAGGAAACACCTGTTGCTGAATAAAACGTCCTGGGAGCGTGGCTACATTGAGAGCGAAGTCTCATGTGGCCGTTGCAGGTAGTCACAAATTGTTATATAATAACAACCCGAAATTGATATCGTCAATTGGTTCGAGATTTGGGCCTTCCTCACTAACACACATTCCTTCAACGCCACCGACAATAAAGATATATCATTATATTTTTGTATATCAATGTGTTGTCATTCTTTTAAGCACAGCAGGAATACAACAGCTGAACACTCAGCATTATCAGGTGGAGATCAAGGGTAAGTGGAGTAATTCTGGTAAAGGAGTGATGCACTCCTCTTCACTTCCGTGTAGTAACTAATTAAAAGGGAGCCTTTAGGTCGCCTTCCACTATGGTCGATAACTTTAATTTTTCTTTATATGTTTATATATTTTGATATGTAGGATTCACTCCTAAACTTATTAACCAATCATTATTAATTTTGGAGCACAACTGCTAGGCGTAAGGGCCATAATGTGGGTTATATTATTATTAATAAATATTCCCCAAGTTTCAGTTTCTTTGGAGTACATTCCCCAAGTTTCAGTTTCTTTGGAGTATATTCCCCAAGTTTCAGTTCCTTTGGAGTATATTCCCCAAGTTTCAGTTTCTTTGGAGTATATTACAGGTATTGTAGGTTGCATGATATGGCCACAGCCTCCCATTTGAAAATACAAATATTTCAGATTTGCTTTAAATTTTAGACATTTTCTAGAATCAAAATCATGTAATCAATCTTGATCAAAATTGGAATCAGGATTCTAGATAAGGTTTAGTTGAATAATATTTTGATTTAATTCTTCGTAAAGGGGCATAAATGTGGTGTACAACTCTTTTGTTCGGGAAATAGTAGTGTAAATCTATTCTTTTCAGGGAATTAATTTTACCTGTTATATATATATATATATATATATACTAGAAGAATACCGTCCCAAGACAGACCACTTTTCCACCACTTTTATGTCTCCTTACAAAAATTAAAATCAAGATATAATAAGATTAAACCTTATGTATGGAATCCTTATTCATTTTTTATCAAAATCTATTACATGATTTTGTCTAAAATTAAAAGGGTCTTAAGAAGAAATTGAAATTCAGGGGATTTTGCTTGATTGGTGTCTTATGACTATGGATCACATTCAATGTGCAAATCTAACATAATTAAATAATAATAACATAATTAAATTTTAAAATGGTGGGGGGGGGGTTGTGGCAATTTATTCATTCGAAATTCCTTACAAATTCCTAAGTTTGATATAAAGATTCCCGAGTTTGATAAGACACACCTGAAGAAGGTCGAAGGTTACATCGGCCTAAATGTTGTGAGAATAACATCCAAGATTAGAACAGTAGTCTGAATAATAAAAATAATACAAAACTTTTAATGATATTTTTAGATAGTAAAGTGGGAATTAGAGATGTCAAAAGCTCTGATTGGTCGTGTTGGAGCGAGGGGTATTTTAAACTAGTCAGCAGCTCTTCAGGTGTTTTTGTTGCAATCAGTGACCTTTTGGGAATTCCGAACTGAAACCTTTATTAAATCCAATGAGATTGATGGCTCTCATGTGTTCCATACCATTTATATATATATATATATAAAAAAGAACTTAAGAACAAAATAACTTATAACAAGTTATTTTGTTAAGTTCTTTTTTCATAGATTGAATTCACATCATTTTGATGTAACTATATATTTCATAAAAGATATCCCAGATTCTCCTACTGGACGCATGCCCAATTTGATGAAGGCATTTGTTAAGATATGTTTTCGAGTTATCTCTACTTAGACAGGCTTAGATTTGACTACCTCAGAGAAAGATTAAATCTGGACAGTATAGGGAGATGTATGCAGAACAGGCGACTTTGATGGTATGGCCACGTTGAAAGATTAGAGTTCTTGGATTATTTTATGTAGAACAGTTGAGGTAGCAGGTTCAGTTCACAGGGAAAAGCCAAGAAAAACATGGGAGGAAGTGATAAGAATGGACGAGAGAAAGAGGGATAAATAAAGACCTGGTCAGAGATAGGTTAGTTTGGAAGTCAATTTCTTAAATCCGTCTAATGCATGCCAACATGTAAAACGGACGTTCAAATGATGATGATGATGATGATGATGATGATGATGATGATGATGATGATGATGACCGTGAGTTCAAAGGTAATGTATACTGTAAAAAAGAAATCCTTTATCTTCTGCATATCTAACTCAGTGTGTGCAGCAAAGTCCACATTGTCTGGACATGATGCTTCCGCACAATGGTTTGGAGAGGCTTGGACTTTGCATTAAAACAAATGAGATTGATAATCCTGCTGCTCGTTTGGAAACGTATGAAGACATTGGCATTACAGTCCCGAAATACATATTAAAGGCCGTAATCAAACAGTTGAAGACAGAAGAGGTTTATTCCCCTTGTTTTTGTTCTAAATCACTGACCAGTGGGGCGGTGGAGAGGAGCCAGAGAGAGGTAGATAATTACTGTTTAATCGTATCTTATCCGGACATTTATAAAACTACAAATTCACATGCGTGTACTTCCAAGCTAACTAACGACTTCTCTCCCACACTCTCTCCTCAGTCATGTGACGTCAGATTCGTTTCTATTAATTCCCACAGTAGGTCGAGCTAACCTTTGAGTATATTAGTTTTCATATTATTCTCAACTAACAAAACTACACAAAAGCAGGTCTACTTGCCCAATATTTAACAAATAGTCGACCAATAAATTCTATTGCTTTTCTTTAATATCTATTACGGAATAAAATCTTTGAAAGTTGGACTTATAAGTCATCAAATAATAGAAACTTTCCCTTGAAGCAATTTGGTCATAAAACAAGAGACTAATGTCAAAGGCGTACATTAAATGTTCAGCTGTCTAACACCTTCGTCGAACATGTCGTGTCAAGTAGTATTATGATGGATTACGGCAATATATGTAGCTGTATTTTAGAGCCTGGTGCCACATCGATTTTGAACTGTAAAAAGACAATTTACTGCACAACAAAAACGATAAATAAAGGCAATATATGCTATGAATTATACATCAATTTATAACAGTTAGGTATGTGTATATGTTTATATATTTCTATGTATAGGGTTCACTCCTAAAATAATTAACCGATCATTATGAATTTTGGAACAGAAGAGGTCCAAATGTGAGCTATATTTAGTCTGATTTAGTTTTATGAAAAGCAGGTAAAAAAAGGGGTGGAAGCTCTTTGTGAAAATTCAGATATGCTGGCTTGTGTGAAATTTTAACAATAAGTATTAGACATCAATTAATATTAAGTGGACCTTCGGTTTACTTTCGGCAGCCTCGTAACGCTCGCTTCCCTTATTTTGTCCTTTAGTCCTCACATTCTATGAGCGATGTTTCTGACAAAGAGGGAAGAACTGCTGCTTTCTGGGTCGGAATCTATCCATCTAACACTTATCGTTGGCTAGTTTTTGACCTTGAAGTAGTATTTTTTAGCTCCTTACATCAAGTGGCTTCATGCCTAGTCTGGAGCGATTTCCATTTTAAAAAATTCCCGAAATTTCAGTTTCATAGGAGTATTTCAAATGATTTTTAGGGGCCATAGTATGGGTACAACCTTTCATTTGAAATTCAAATATTTCAGAATTGCATTAAATGTGATCCATAGTCATTAGATACCAATTAAGTAAGATTGATTGAATTTCATTTTTTTAAGACCCCTTAAGCTTAAGCCTTAAATTCAAGACATAAGGGTTAGTAGCATTATATCTTGGTTTTAATCTTTATGAAGTTTATTATTTGGAATTGAAATAAATTGTTTGTGACACCGATCTCGTTACTTTTCAGAAAAACTTTGTATGTTATACACTTCTTTTCGTCAGCGATGAAGGAGTAGATGCAACCTGGTTTTAGAGAAATATTTCTCTATTCATTTTCTTCTGTTTCGTCAATAATAGAGGAGTAAATATTATTTTATATGTGAAGGAATGCATGATTAGTCTAATGGATACAATCACAGACTATGGAATTGGTTAGGTTGATTTCAAATTCTAGCAGATCTATTGCAGTCATTTATGTACTAACACTGACAGTAAAGGTATGGACCCCCCTCCCTCCAGCTATGTGTTACATAACGAGGGCCAAAAAGTTGGAGTGACACCTTAAAGGTCAGAGGTGATATCAGATGGAAATGGATGAAATCATGTGACTTCTAGATGGATATTTCAGAAAAGTGCACACAATGTAACTAGATTAGTACAATTATGTGACCACTTTGTGTGTTTTCTGTGTATGTTTGTGTTTCTCGCCTATATGTAACTTAAATATTTTTTGTTTTAATTTACTACTAATTTAATATTTGTAGAATTTGATATGTTCGAGCTACTGTTCTCATCTTGGGTGTTTTTATCACAACGTTTCGGCCGATGTAACCGCCGACCTTCTTCAGGTGTACCTTGTCGAACTCGGGAATGTTTCTATCGAACTCGGGAATCTGGATGGAATTTCGAACGGGGGTAGCATGCTCTCGTTCCATCTGCCATGACTGAGAAGAAGTCTTCAGTAATTCGCAATTAAGAGAAAGGGGGATAAATACAGAACTGGCCAGAGATAGGTTAGTTTAGAAGTCAGATTCTAAAAGCCGTCCAACACATACCAGCATGTAAAACAGACATGATGATGATGATGATGATGGCGATCGGGGACAGTCGGAATACAGTACCTCTGAGAAAAACTTTCTACTAAATATTTCAGGGAGCACCCCTGATCTGAACATGTTTCCACATTCAGGGAATTGTACTTAGTACTATATCCACTGCGCCACGGGTCCTTGCGGACAATTCTAGTATGAATTTTGGGAGCCTTAAACCTATTCTTGTTTTTGATCTAACTACTTATCACTATAGATCACTACTTATCTATTATTTATAATTATAGGTGCCCATATTGTATTGAATTCTATACTAGGTCTGCTTAGTAAGTCATTCAATCCTCAGTGCGGGCGATACGAAGAATTGCGAATTACTGAAGACTTCTTCCCAGTTATGGCAGCATGCTACCATCGTGGATTTAATAAAGGGTTCCGTTCGAAATTCCGTCCAGATTCCCGAGTTCGACAGAAAAATTCCTGAGTTCGACAAGGTGCACCTGAAGAAGGTTGGAGGTTACATCGGTCGAAACGTTGTGATAAAAACACCCAAGATGAGAACAGTAGTACGAACATACCAAATTCTACAAATTATCAACCCTCATCTCAAAAATTCCGAAACATAATCTAATATTTATTGAAATAAACAAACAATAAAACCTAAAATTTTCATTCTTCCAGTGTAGAACTGTAAAAATTTGCAGACAAAACAAAAAGTAAACTAAAATTACATTACTGTATCCCGGGCAACGCCGGGTGATGACCTGCTAGTTGAAAATGAATTCAAGTAGCAACTTATTACAACTTAAATATAACAAAGCGGCTCTGATTTTCCAGAAACCGAGGAAGGAAGTGACAATCTTTTCAATATCTATATCATATCTTATTTCTTCATTGATAATCGTGGTGGAATTAGAAATGTTTTTGCTCAACCCCACAAAAATATGTTTTTTGAATTTTTTAGATAAGGATTGATAATTTGTATTATTTGGATTATTCGGATTACTGTTCTCACCTTGGATGTTATCTCACAACGTTTTGGCTGATGTAACCTGCAACCTCCTTCAGGTGCAACTTGTCAAACTCAGAAATCTTTATGTCGAACTCGGGAATCCAGACGGAATTTTAACGGAACCCTTTATTTAATCTACAGAGGTAGCTTGCTCTCGTTCTGTCAGCCATGACTGAGTAAAAGTCTTAAGTGATTCATGATTGTATTCTTAGTAGTGCCCACACTGAGGATTGAACTTTCAACCTCAAGAAGACTGTAACTTAAAACTGATTATCATTTAGCACTTATATCCGTTGCGCCAGGGGTCCTTGTGGAACGAGAACAAATTACCCTCACGGATTAAATAAAGGGTTCCGTTCGAAATTCCGTCTGGATTCCAGAGTTCTACAAGACGCACCTGAAGAAGGTCGGAGGTTACATCGACCGAAACGTTGTACGAATAACGTCCAAGATGAATAAAGTAGTCTGAATAATCTAAATAATACAAACCCACAAAATCAACCAACCAATTCCATATGGTAAATAGGGACCTTACTACGTAACACCTATAGAAAAATCTTTTGTATTTGATGATATTCCTGAGATAAGTCATCGTTATTTACCTTATTAACATGGTCTGAACTGTTTTCCTCATCTTGGCCATTGCCAGGTTCACAACGTTTCGGCGATTGTATTCTCCAGCCTTCTTCAGTAAATTTTGAACTGAATCCTTTATTTTATCTCCTGGGGTAGATTATGCTCCTTCGGTGTTCAATGCTTTTTGAGATATCTTGTATCAGTTAATTTTTTTTATTAATTTACTTCACCAAGGATTGAACTCACAACTTCGAGCTATATAATTCATTTCAGAATATATCTTAACCAACAAATACATCCACTTGGCCTTGTATCCTGTAGGACCAATCGTTTTGGATTTATAGACGTTATAGATGTTTCGTATGATATTTGATATATACTCATATTGGTTGTTTTATGCTTACAGAGTAATGGATACGTTTTAGGAATAGGTATCCAAGAGAATTTCAGTACTTACGTCATCAATTCCGAGTTTCACTGGAGACTTCCGAGACTGACAAATGTTAACGAACTTCACCGAACAAACTGAATGTATTTATTAGCTTTTTTTTGCAAATAAATTATTTAACAAAGGAAACTGTTGATTTTATCTTGTATTTAAGTGTATTCTGTAATCTTACGGTACTTCTACACAATACGAACAGAACTGGGTTTTTTTAACTCTAAACTTAAACTAACCCTAACTTAACCCTAACCTAACCCTAAATCATCCTAACCCTAGCCTAAGTTTTAGTTTTAGTTTGGCAAAAGTAATAAGGGTATCCAACAAATTATGTAAAAGTCGGAATTTGATCTTTCTAATTGACTGAAAAATAGTCGTCTGGCAAAAAAAAGTAACAGCGCCTTTTTTATTTGTATATTTCGGGGAAAGTCAGAACTTCTTACGTCACGACTACGTAACTACAGCAGATCTCTGGATACCTATTCCTAAAAAGCACAGAGTAATGAATTAGTTGTGGTTATTATTATCAAAATACCCATCTAATATCTACATGCACTCATAATATAAGGGGTATTTTTTTACAGGGTTTACTTGTAGGGGTAAGTATCCTCATGTCAGGTTGTCCTGACAAACCCTTATACAGAGAGACCGTGTATGTACGCATGTGTATTTTTACATTATCACTTGTAAGAAAAGATTTACTACAAATTTCACAAGAATAAGGTTTCCACCCAATGTGGGTTCGTGTGTGTCTCTTTAAATTATCACCTGTAGTAAACGATTTACCACAAATTTCACAAGAATAAGGGTTACCCCCAGTGTGGGTTTGTGTGTCTCTTTACTTCAGTTTTTGTAGCAAATGATTTAGCAAAAATTCCACAAGAACAGGGTTTCTTTCAATATTTAATTTTACTTCAGTCGAAGTTCTCAGAAATCAAGGGGCCCCTTCCTGGGGCTAACACTTGATCTCTATATGAGATACATAGATACCCGAGTATTCTATTAAAATTCTCCTTTATTTCTCAAACATTGAGTTAGTAAAAAAGTTAAGAATAATTTCTTCTCTCCCCAACTGACCAGTCAAGTATGTAGTAGTATATCTTTTTTGTAGTCTGTTGGTCTTACCGGATTCCAGGACAAGAATTCATCTAGTCTAGTGGAGTATCCAGTTACGTGGGGTTACTTGAGGTAACATCACTAGGAGAAGATGCACTATTCCTCGTATGAGGGGATCTTATTTGTGCTGCGGATACTATGTAATTTTGAATATTTGGTCAGGGTTTACTTGTAGGGGTAAGTATCCTCATGTAAGGTTGTCCTGACAAACCCTTGTACAGAGAGACCGAATACACTCGAGGATAGTGTCTAGTAGGTAATTCAAACTCTCCGCGTGTGTCTGTGTCTGTCTATCTGTCCGTCAGTCACAATTTTTTTTTAAACCTAAGAAATACATTTCGATATCGAAATATCTTAAGTTCTTTGAGAAATGGAAAATATTAAGTTAATACTATGGAGTATTGAAGTTGGACCTGGAGTCTTTCCATGCTACATCACAAATTTGGACATTTATATGCAATTCAAGGTTAAAATAAAAAAAATAAAAAAAGCGGCTTGAAAAAATGATACTTTAATATGAAATGTCTGATGTGTATTGCCATTGTTTTTTGTTTATTGTACTTTTTGCACTTGGCACTGAGGATATCCATACTAAGGAGTTTTAAACGTATTTTTTAAGTGTATTTTTAAGTGTATTTTTAAATGTACTTTGAAACGAACTTTTTAAACGTATTTTGAAACTTACTTTAAGACGTATATCTGTAAATATTTTGAAATACGTTGAAATTCTTAAAAACGATATCCTTGGTTTTTAGCCGAAACAATTGTCTGCCTAGATTGAAAACGGTTTTTACCTGTGAACATATATCCTTCATCATTTTTTAAGATAAAATAAAACTTTGTAAAATAGCTCTAGTCACGCACTATAGAGCTGTAACGTACTTTATGCTATAAAATAATCCTACATTTGAAAAACTTTAAATGTGGAATTAAAACACAAACACACACACACATATATATATATATATATATATATATATATATATATATATATATATATGAATGGTTGACTCGTGAATTTGTGAGCGCCCGGATGTGCTCTGTAAACGCCCGGATCTTCTTTATAGACACTCGGACGCGTCCGTTAATATATTCCTTTTCACCGCCCGTGACTTGCGAAAATATGCAGGGATATGCTGTGCCACTCTGATTTCTAAGTGTTGAAGAGTACAACCAACATAGTCAGCTTCACACTAACATTTAAATTTGTATATCACTAGACTTTTCTGCGGTGTGGGGAGTACATCTTTCTGAAAGGTTGGGAAGGCAGTTCTAGTGTCAAACACCACTCAGGGCTATACTGCATAAAAACAACGCGATACAACAGACGCAATTTTATCTGAAAAACCTTTACTGATAGCACCAATAAAGGGAAGTTTCAAATAGATCGGACACTTGGGTGGACCAAAGAAAATGTTGGCATTAAATTTCGCAAATTTTTGGTGAATTCACTTGGAAATTGTGTCCTCGGGAAACTTTTATTGATAAGAATATCAGTTATATTTTTTAATTAAACCGCAAGTTTGCCCACAGTACAAATTATAAGAACGTGGTGAACCATATATATTGAATATTTAAAATTACAGAAAATAAAAAATAAGAGTAAAAATGGTAATATGGGATTCAGCGCTGGGAGCAGGACTTCTAATTCGTTCCAGGACAACATCGAGAGTGCCTACTAGCATAAAATATAGACTCAAAACGTAGATTTGTAGAAAAAGGTTGATAATATTCATTAGTCTTAAAATATTTATCAAAGATCACAAATTTTCAAGAAGAAATCAAAGAAGTTAACTCTCAGTGTAACATTACGAAGCATGGAACACGGATTAGAATCCCGGACGATATCAGATTGGTTTGGTACCACATTTGGAGGAGGAGGAGGAGGAGGAGGAGGAGGAGGAGGAGGTGATTAGATTGCCTCTCTTACCTCAGCAGATTTGGATTAATCAAACAAACGATAAAATTTGTCTTACTCGTGTTATGCCAGTTCATTTGTTTACTAGAGTGGACGCATTCCATAAAAATGACAGGGAAATGTTACATTTTTCAAACAAATCAATCAAGCATGCATAGGTTTGAACATTTTTATATCACAATAAAATTTATTTACATTCAAACAACTAACTATTTACATCGTCAGTTTCTTTTCGGATATTGTTTAGCGACGTTTATTTTTGAGTGTGATTGAAGAGAAAATGAAAATGTTTTACCTGGTCAGGGAGGTCTAGTGTTTCACAAGTTACGACCAGATAAAATACGTGGACGTTCCAAAAACATACCTTGTGTCTCCCACGTTCAACTACAGCATCCGCCACAACTGAGGCATCATTCCAAAATCATCTATAGGGGTGAATTCTCACTGGGATTCAAGTCGGACACAAGAACACGCTGACACTTGTTGGTTAGTTTGTAATAAGGGCATAACATAAACCTGCATGTGTGTGTGTGTAAGAAAGAGGGAGAGAGGGAGAGAGAGAGAGAGAAAGAGAGATAGAGATGAGATAGATCTCACTATATCAGGTCATCCTTCGCCTGTCATCCCCAGTTTTATAAATGGCACACAACACGCTTTTCCTTGTTCAAGTCTCACCGGATAAGAAAGCGAAAGAAGGCCCTGCCCGGAAATCACATGGTTTACATAACTTCTATTCTAACTCCCTGCCCCTAACTTTTTCATTAACATAACTGCTACTATCTAACACTTGGAGTGACTTCACATCCTTTAGATTATGAGATTTATTTTTGTTTAATACATTACCCTTTCCATCCTCCCACCATTTCTCGTCTCATTCGCCCTTCATTGTTACCTGTTACATCCTGTACGGTAGTGATCAGAATGAGGGAAGACACAAATACAAGTATGCATATACCTTGTCATTATGGTTATTTAATTCTGCGTTCCCTCTTTTTGATGAATATATGACCATAATAATACAGGAGTAGACTTATTTTTGTTGTCGGCCAACCTGGTAACCACTTCCTTTCTTATTGGGCTCTTAAAGGGCTTACTTTTTGGTGAGCCTGTTTGGAGTCCAGGGGATTGAACGCTGGTAGTGGGGTCTCTTTCAGGCTTGGTTTGTCTTGAAGTGATTCTATCTTCCTCTCTCTTTTTATTATTATGATTAGCTCCTATCATCAAATGGCTTCATGCCTTATCTGGAGCGACTTTTATAAAAACAAATTTTTTTTCTTTAAATCGAAAAAAAAATAATACAACTTTGGTTTCAATAGGAAACAGAGTTTTCTTCTGCAGGACTGATTGCCAACCAAGGCTAGAGGGTCCAGTCTATCCTACTATTTTATTGCACGGATTACTTTTATATTAGAATTTCCCTTATTTTATACCAGAGTGTCACCAAACTTTTTTTCACAGAAAGAATGACGATCGTGGACTGCATAATAATTATGTTCAATACTTGCAAGCCAGAACGAAAACTTTGGGAAAAAAAAACCAAACACTAAATTTAGCATTCCATGTTAATCACGGGTGAGTGGCATGTAATGCGCCAAAAAACCCAAAAGACAACCAGCATTTATTTGCTAATAAATTATCAAAGAAGGCGACGTTAGCAAAAAGATAGTTACATCAGACCTAGTGTGCACATATCCGAATTTTATAAACTAAACATCAAAACATGTTAACATGTTTTGTGAAACTGACGTTTGGCTTTCAAGAATATCTCCTAGTATTCTAATCATAATATTTAAATTTGATCACAAAACTATGTGTTCCATAAGTTTTATCACATAAATACAAGTACTGTCGGCAGGCCTGATGAACTGTAGTCACGGGCCTTATTCGGCCTGCGGGTTGTAGTTTTGTGACTGCGGATCTATATACGACATAATCATGTCGACACACCAGTTCTCGTTATTCTAGACATAATATGTAAATTAAAATTTGATCACAACATCTCGTTTTCCATACGTCTTATAACGTAAATGTAAGAACCGTCGACAATCTTGATGAACTGAGGTTATGAACCTGATTCAGCCCGCGGACTATAGTTTGGTGACTCCTGTTTCTATATATAGTTGCCCTACAAAGGCTTAAGAATCTGCACTATTATTTCGCTAACAGACTAGAGAACTCAATCTACCCTACCGTTTTTATGTAGTTGCAAGATGGTTGATTATTCGTAAGATTATTGTTGCACAAAATTTTTCTCTTATTTTAGACAGTAGGGAGTGAAGACCTAATTAGAACATTGTTAGCAGGGTATAACACTTATACCGAAGGTACGGATTTACAAGGGAAATAACAATCAGTATACTGATCTTGACTTTACAGTTAATTCATTGTTTCATGTCCATTCCTAAGTTTCCGACACATGAAACCTCCATTTGATTTTCGTGACTTTGTGCAAACAGTCTAAATTCAAGATCATAAGAAGAAAAAATCTTTTTGGAACTTTTTTGGAGGAGGGTAGTAAATTCGTATGAATAGACATGATAAGACTTTTTTTACTGGCTTAATTCTGTTTTTGGCATTGGTTTCCCTGATTTTTTTCATTTAATTACAGGAGAGACTACATTGCCAACATCCATAAGTGAAACATACCTGAGACAATTTTGGCTAAATCGTCGGTTCAGGTCATTGCACCGTGGAACATGCTGCCCACAGACGACCAAACAGTTCAAGGCAGAGCTGGATGCATTATTGCAGCTGACGTTTGGATAATTACCACTCTCTTGAGCAGCACAGGATGCGTGGGGACGCATTTCTAGCGTAAAACATCATCAACCAGAATTTAAATGTACTTTTCGAGAAGTTTTTCACCCCAATGCCAAGTTGTAGTCTCCACGGGACCCAACAAAAGATGTACCATAATTGCTTTCATTTTATTAGAAGAAAAGCAATATCTGTAGAGCTCTGTTGATCTTCACCAAGTCTTGGGAATCTAAAACTTATTAATGATTCATAATTTGATATTTCGTTATAAATTTTGAGGCAACCGATTAATTGTTCAAATGGAAAAACGATCCCTGTTCGCTTTGTTACAAAGGGGCATTTTACTGTATAAAAAAGGTGGAGATTGATACTTTTTGTTTTGTGCAATATCTCAGTCCCAACCCCAAAGCGTTTAAGGGTTGGGAGGCTCCATTATCCACACTGATATACTAAAAATGTAAAAGCCGATGTGAAAGTTTCATGGTTCTATTACAAGTCAAGATGATTACTGATAAACCGTTTGTGAATAGGTCTTTTAAAAAAAGATTTTTCGGACTTTTTTATCTGACGAATCTGTTAAAATAATTTCAAAGTCAACGGTTTCTGTGATGACATTTTCTAGAGATAACATTTATTTTTTTATTAGTGAGTGAGTCATCACTTATCAAGGCTTAAAGTTACTCGAGAATAAAGGTTAATGAGATGGATAGATTTTTAGTTAAATGATGCAGAATATTATGAGAAGATTGAAAATAATGAAAGGAATGAACAAAATTTGATTACTATGAGGACCTTTTACGACAAGTATTTGTTGATATTGGATTTGAAGACGACAATATTGTAATCAGCAGTGAAGTAGTCCCATAGTAATGTGTTCCACAGATGAGAAGTTCTTAGCTAGAAACTCTGTTCATGGAAATTTTGTTTGATGTTAGGTGCACGGAGGAAGAAAGGAGTTCTTTGCGATTGTGATAGAGAGACGAGTTTGTGTTGTGAATCTTCTTGCTGTGAATGTCGTAGATAAGGAGAAAGCAGAGATTGGAGCTCATTCGAACACCTTACATGGAAATAACGATTGTTAAATTATTTAGTCTTTTTTTGTGAAATTATGCATCGTAGATAGATTTTAATCAGTTTTCGCGTTGGAAAAGCTTTTTTACCTTATGTGTCTATTACAGACATTTTTAAGTAACTCTACAAAACAATAAATATATTGGGGAATGCTACGAATCGATTGTTTGAGTCCAGGCTTTACGGTACCGAAAGGAAGAAAAGGTCTTAGTGCTTCAAATTCGTTCTTTTTCACTTAACAGATGATCAGGCATGTTTTTGCCGTTTCAGTAAAAACCTTTTTAGTTTTGTGTTTTAGTATGGGTTCAGCTAAAACTACTACTTCTTCTTCTTCTTCTTCTTCTTCTTCTTCTTCTTCTTCTTCTTCTCCATCATCATCATCATCATCATCATCATCATCATCAGTTTAACGTCCGTTTTACATGTTGGCATGCATTGGATGACTAAGAAATTGACTTCCTAACTCTAGCCAAGTCTTTATTTGCCCCTCTTTCTCTCAAGTCCATCTTTATCACTTCCTCCCATCTTTCCCTTTGAACAAGCCCTGCTACCTTAACCGTTCTACATCTACTGACCCAAGAACTCATCTATTCTTTCAACCTGGTCAAAGTCTCTTGTTCTGCACATATATCCCTATACTGTCCAGATTTAATCTTCCTCTGAGGTCATTAGATCTAAGCCTGTCTTTAAGACTCACATTACGCATCCATTGTATCATTCTCATATCATTTCTCCCCATGCAAAGCATGTCCTCAACCCTCACTGGCCAGGTTTTGCTTCCACACATCATCACACCGCACACACATGCCTGATAGACTCCCCTTCCTAATTTTTGCCTTTTGTAAACTCTGGAAGTTATTTAAAAATCCAAATAATTATGCATGGCTTTTAACTCTTGAAATCGTGTTGGAAATTTCCAGAACCCTTGATTGGTTCATACCTGACCCAAATCAGATCAGCATAACAACCCTCCATACAGTCAAAAAATAGTTTGTTACTGATACAATACAATTGCAATCTTAGCTTTCAACAACCATTGCATCTTTTTGCACATAGTTTTCTTTACACCTCTTTTTCACCATGACAATGCACCTGCTCACAATGCCATGAGCATACAGCAGTTTCTGGCCGATAAGAATGTTGCCATATTGGAACAACTACAATATATTCACCTGATCTTACTTATTTTTTCTTTTCCCTAAGGGATTATCAACGAGGCCCTGTTCTGTCAAGGGCTGCCTAATGATAGAGATAATGGGTATCTTGGAAGAATTTCATGTGAAGCATACCAGAGAATGATGGGAAAAAGTGGATTAGCTTTTTTATATCTATTACTTTTTGTTTTAGTAATTGCATTTGTTTTTCATTGCATTTGTGCAACTGCATCTGCTTTTTATTTTTTCATGGCATATTGCTTTTTAGCATATTTGCAATTGCATCTATTTTTATTTTTGCAATTCCAGATTTTTATTTTTATTGCATTTATTTTTACTTTTGCAATTGCATATTTTCTTTTGTTGCATTTATGCAATTACATTTGTGCAATTGCATTTGTTTTATTGCATTTTGCTATTTCATCTGTTTTATTTGTGTATTTGCACTTGTGCAATTGTATTTGTTATTTTTATTGCATTTGCAATTGCATCTGCTTTTTATTTTTGCAATTGCATATTTTTTTTTATTGCATTTGTGCAATTGCATTGGTTTTTATTGCATTTGTGCAATTGCATTGGTTTTTATTGCATTTGTGCAATCGCATCTTTTTTTATTTTTGCAATTGCATATTTTTCTTTTTATTGCATTTGTGTAATTGCATTGGTTTTTATTGCATTTGTGCAATTGCATTGGTTTTTATTGCATTTGTGCAATTGCATTGGTTTTTATTGCATTTGTGCAATCGCATCTTTTTTTATTTTTGCAATTGCATATTTTTTTATTTTTGCAATCGCATCTTTTTTTATTTTTGCAATTGCATATTTTTTTATTTTTGCAATTGCATATTTTTCTTTTTATTGCATTTGTGTAATTGCATTGGTTTTTATTGCATTTGTGCAATTGCATTGGTTTTTATTGCATTTGTGCAATTGCATTGGTTTTTATTGCATTTGTGCAATCGCATCTTTTTTCATTTTTGCAATTGCATATTTTTCTTTTTATTGCATTTGTGTAATTGCATTTGCCCTTTATTTTTGCAATTGCATATTGCTTTTTATTCTATTTGAAATTGCATATTACTTATTTTATTTTTAGCTGGTAAAATTCTTTGACTTTGGTAAGACCTCATAGAGAATATTGTATTCAATCTTGGGAATAGAGATATTATATTGGAAAGTGTACAAAGAAAAGTGATCAAACCAATAAAAAGATTTTAAAAAATCACACTTATAAAGATAAGTTGAAATCCTTAGGTTTCACTACTTTACCAGAGAGAAGTATGAGGGGTGGGGAGCTTAATTTAGACCTTCAAAATACCAAGTCCAATGTCGATAAATACTTGTCGAGCTGTCCTCTGAAGTAATCAAATCCTGCCTTTTCCACCATTCATTTTCAATCCTCTCATAGCGTTATTCATCATCCAATTTACAATCTCATTAAGCCTTATCCTCGAGTGGCTTTTGGCCTTGGTAAATAATGCCTGATTATTATTTTAAAAATTAATAGGATTTCTAAAGATGGAGCATGCTTTTTACAATCTCTCCTCACACTAGTTATTTATTGGCTAGAACGATTTCAATGACTAAATCCATCACACAATTAATTTTTTTTTTCTAATAGAGTAATATACTGTTTCGGGATTTTTGAGATGAAGATTGATCATTTGTCTTATTTATATTATTTGGACTACTGTTCGCATCTTGGATGTTATTCTCACAACGTTTCAGCCGATGTAACCTCCAACCTTTTTCAGGTGCATCTTGTCGCACTCGGGAATTTTTATGTCAAACTCGTACAGAATTTCGAACAGAAACCGTTATTAGATCCTCGTGGTAGATTGTTCTCGTTCCGTCAACCATGGATCTGTGGCGCAATGGATAAAGTGCTAAGTAATAATCAGTTCTAAGTGAGAGTCTTCTGGAGGTTAACGGTTCAATCGTCAGTACAGGCGATACTATGAATATAATTAAGAATTACTAAAGACTTCTACCTGGTCATAGGTGACGGGACGAGGACAACCTACCCCTCATGGATTAAGTAACGGGTTCTGTTTGAAATTTCATACAGATTCCCGAGTTCGACAACATGCACCTGAAAAGGGTCGGAGGTTACATCGGTGAAAACGTTGTAAGAATAACATCCAAGATGAGAACAGTAGTCCGAATAATCAAAATAATAATATACTTTTCAAACAAATTGCCTAATCAGCTTAAAAAATAGCTCTAATGTAAATTATTTTAAGAATAAACTGGATGAATTCAGAACGAATAGTAAATAAGAATGAATTTACAGCAACATTGCTGGGGTCTATCTGATGACGCATTTAGGATAATTTTATTTGTATATTCATATTATGTATTCTGTGAGAATTATTTTAAAAGTTGATATGAGATTATTGATTAAAAAGAGGCATACTAAATTGTTATGATGTGATGGTGAATATATGGACTCTTCCAGACACTCTGTATAGATGAGATTACGACGAAGTAAAGATGCAGTCAAAGAAGAGTCTTTCTGTAACATACTATTCTGTACTTCTGTAAATACCCACTCTTGTAAATATACCACCGTGTTGTCTTATTTATTATCAGTCCTTCAAGGTAACAACATAAATATATACATATAAAACTCAATCGCTGTGTTTATGTGTGTGTAATGTTTGCATGTTCCCTATAGAAAGAACGGTTAGAGAATCTACATAAAATCTAAAAGTGTATTCATATGTAAAATTTACCCGGGAAGACAATGGAAGTGTTCCCGAATCTCGAAGTGCACTCCTAAGGGGCTATGAGGGCATAACCCCCTTAAAACTTAAAATAAATCCTATTTTTATGAAACTTATATCATATGTATAACATTCTCCGGGGAAGACAATGAATATCTGTGTGGCCCAACCTCTAAGTGACCCATTTAAACTTCAAATACGTATATCCGATTTTAATGAAATTCAAACCATGTGTATAATTCAGAGAGTTTTCGAACATTCCAGCTTCTTCTGACTATATTAGGGGTCGAAACGGGAGGGTTAAGGTTAGGGTTGGTAAAAACAAAGTAAGTAATATGGTGTTATGAGCATAGTGAAAAAGCACATCGTAGTGATGCTCATTCGATCCCGGGCAACGTCGGGTCTTCATGCTAGTAAATAATACACATTATTGACATAAAAATATAGAGCAAAAAGAAAAAAAAGAAAAATCGAACTATTTGAAATGAATGATATCTATTTCAGATTTATTTTAAAATATTTTGCAATAAAATAGTTTTGCAATTAATTTCTTGAAATATTGTTAAATTAATCAATCAAGCGATCACCATGGAGACGAGTAGGACTTTCTCAATTGCCTGGGTTTAGTAATGACATGCCACACCTAGGACCATCGTGAATTGACTTGGCTCTACGAGCGCCTTTCCATCACCATTATTCGAGGGAAAGTTTCGAGTCTGCTCCTGGCCTGCCAAACCAGCAGGACACCTTATGAGACTTCCTGATGTTTCGAATATATCCACAAAGGCCTTTTGAAATTTGGTAGTTGAAAAAGATTATTTAGAATAGGACGGTAGCAAAATAAATGTTTGCATAAACTTTTAAATTTAAATCTAATAATAATATTTTGTTTAATTTTTAATTATGTATTTAATGTTAAAATAGATTCAAAACCCAACCATTTGGTCAGCAGTCGGGATTTCTTAGACTTATGCTATTAGCCTCGTTACAAAAGTAATAGAAGTAAGAACATATGTCAGTCATGAAACTGCATACTTCTGCCTGACAATGTAAGGATGGACCAAACACTGAGGATCATCATGAATTGATTTGGCTCTACGAACGCCTTTCCATTGCCATTATTCGAGAGAATACCTTGAGCCTGCTCTCGGCCTGCCAAGCCAACAGGACATCCAATGAAACTTCCTGATGTTTTTTTTTTTTAACTTTTGGCAGTTAAAAAAGATTATTCAGAATAGTACAGAAACATAGTAAATGTTTACGTGAACTTTTAAATTCAAATATAATATTCATTTTTTGGTAAAAGTTGAATTATATATTTATTGAATAATCTTTTTATTATATTGTAAAGAAAAAAAGTCAACATAAAAAGGAAGAAAAGCGATTTTATTATTTAAACGTTAGCACACCTGTTTTCTTTTTACCAAATCAATTAGAAATCTTGATTAATTTTGCTAGTTATAACCTCCATTTATATAAAGTTAGGTATGTGTATATATTTATATTTACAGAATTCACTCCTAAACTAATTAACCGATCATTATGAATTTTGGAACACAGCTGCAAAGCGTAAGAAGTCATAATGTGTACTATATTTACTTTAATTTTAACAATAAATATGAGACATCAATTAATAAGTACTCCTCAAATTTCAGTTTCTTTGGAGTATTTTAAAGGATTTTAGGAGCATAATATGGACACAACCTCAAATTTGAAAATTCAAATATTGCAGATTTGCATTAAATTTAATCCATAGTTTTTAAACATAAATTAAGCAAGACCTTTAAGACCCTTTAAACTTAAGCATAACATTTTAGACATTTTCTAGAATCAAAATAATATAATGGATTTTGATCAAAATTGGAATAAGGATTCTAGACATAAGGTTTATTATCATTATATCTTGATAAAAAGTAAAAAGTAGTGCAAAACTGTTCTGTTCGGGGAATTAATTTTATTCATCCTGGGACGAGTAAAAATAATTTTGTGGTTATACTGGTTAATTGATATGCATAATTAGCATAAGTAGAAATAGATTACTATATAAGTCTCTCTTTAAGTATAGCTAGCAGTGAAAGTATACTAGCAATTGAATAGTTAAATATACAACTTCACAACAATGGCGTCGCCGATAGGATCCCAATTGTCTCTCGAGGACCCCAACTTCCTAGACACATGGATAAGATACTTCGCTGCGAGTGCAAGAACTAAAAAGTTAAAAGACAACAAGGAAACGGGAGGGGGAGAAAATGAAATAACAGATTTATTTTGGGCTACAGCTGGATGCGAGGCCATCATGAAAGTCTCAACCATGGTGTATCCCATGAACCTAGAAGACCTGACTTTTGGAAGAGTAAGTCAGATCATAAAAAGAAATATGAGACCTAAGTAAAGGTTAGTCGTGGCAGGAAGAACAAAGTTTATGTCAATGAAACAAGAAATTGATGAACCAATCATCAAATATCTACACCGTCTACGAAATGGAGTAGATATCGTAAGTTTGAAAAGAAGAACAGACTATCGAAGAATCTTTAATTCAATTAAGATTAATTGAAGGTATGTGCAATGCGCCACACAGGAATAAAATAATGGAACAGCTACAAATAGTAAACATGTCCTTAAATACTTGCATTGATTTTATGCAACAACAAGAATTAATACAAAAATACAACGATCATAAAAATCAACCTGGCGAACAAATAGTCGCCGATAAAAAATGTTGGTATTGTAGACGTAAACACGAAATAAAAAGGGAAAAATACCCAGCATTTGGAAAACTTTGTACAAATTGCTTAAGAATGAACCATTTTCAAGCAGTATGCAAGTTCAAAAAGAAAAACGTCGAAAGAGTTGAAGAAAATGAAACCATTACATTAAAAAACAAAAATAAAAATGTTGAAAAAATTGAACAAAAGAAAAAAGATATATTAAAAGTCAAAATTAATGTCGATTTGGATATGCAAATGGATACCGCAGTGAGGTAACGCTTATACCAACAGATTTCTGGGAACGCATTGGAAAGCCGACTTTACGAAAGAGCAGTGTTTAATGGATTGGTCATAAGAACTTTAGGATACTTTGAAGGTTCCTTAGAGTTAAAAGACAAATTCAAGGTAATACCTATAAGTGTCACAAATTGTAAAAAGAACCACGGACTCCTGGGAAACGATGTGCTTAAAATAAATTCTACCAAACTAATTAATGAGATAAAAATAGAAGAAAACGGAAAATTAAAAAAACTACAAAGTTAGTTTAAAATTAAAAGAAAATGTTATCCCCTCCTATATTTACCAAAATATACAGACCTGACTGAACCGTTTGCAAATTTAAGAAAAAAGAATGTTAAAAAAACAACAAAAGCTTTTGAGAGATTGAAATTAGTTATGGCAAAGAACCAGTAGTAAAAAATGTTTGATCCCAAAAAAGACATTACATTAACCACAGATGCAAGTGAACATTCGGTATCTGGAATATTATCACAAGAAGGATATCTGATCATGTATTTATCAAGAAGACTAATGAACACTGAATTTAATTATTCAAATATAGAGAAAGATTTTTTGGCCATTGTATCGTGCACCACCAGGGCTAGACAATTTCTAATTGGAATAAAATTATCTTGAGAAGTGATCATAGACCATTGAAATTTATATTCAATCCAAGAAAAAAATTACCCAAAGTTACGACATCAAGAATATTAAGGTGGGCAATAAAGTTAATGGCATTTGACTTTAATATAGAATGTTAAAGGAAATTCAATTCCACACGTAGATGCACTATCAAGGTTGCGATTTTACAAGGAATCAAAAAATAAAACAGAAGAAGAATTTGAAGATACATTCTTACATTGGTAGAGACTGATGTTTTATCTTTAGATAGAATGGCTATGAAAACTAGACATGATCCAGTACTAAGTAGGATAGCATCGAGAATAAGAAAATACATATGAGGAAATTGTTCCAAGATGTTACAAAGAAATAATGCATAAATTAACGATAGAAAATGGAGTAATTTGTAATGAAGATCTGCTAATTCCCACAGAAACACAAAGAACTTTGGTTATAAAATGTGTACATTATGATATACAGTGTGGAGTAGCGGCCACACAATAAAAAGAATAAAACTAGATTCATGGTGGCCGGAATATTCACGAGATATCGAAGAATATATAAAAATATGCAAAAAATGTAGAGAATTAAGAAATTTTACACAGAATACTTTACATTCATGGCCCAGAGAAGTAGAACCATGGAGTCGTGTGCATATGGATCATGCATAGATTTCTGGAATGAGACTTTTATTAATATTAGTAGACTCTTTTCCAGCCTGGCTGAAGTAGTTTGTGTGCCGGACAAGAAAAGTTCTACCATAAAACAGATTCTAAGGGTCATATTCTCTAGAATGGGTATTCCAAAAACCCTGGTATCTGACAAGTTTTGTGATAAAGGTCTTTATTTATGTTTGGAAAAAATAGGATGTAAACCGTATAAGACACCGCCATATCACCCTCAATCGAATGGGTTGGTGGAAAGAATGGTGCAGACCGTAAAAATGGGACTAAAAGCATGTTCTCAGCAAAAAAAAATAGAAGTTTTTCTACCAAGGCTGCTTTTAAGCTATCGAACAATACCACACGCGGGAAGATTAGAAAGCCCATCAGCTTTAATGGGAAGACAAATTAGAGCTCCGTTAACTATGGCGTATTCTACAGATTAAAAAAAATTTGGTACAAAAAGAACAAAGAATCAAATCCAAAAGGGACAGAATTTATCGTGCAAAAAGGTCACAATACAGCCATAATAAATATAGAAAACGGAAACAGTGTGTTGGCCCATGCAGACCAAATAAGGTTCCAGGGTGAATACGAAGAGCAAAATTAACAAATCGCTACGACTCCTTTCGTTATTGAGTTATTAGAATAACCTGTACAGAATGAAACGTCAGAAGATGAAACAATCCGAGATCAAACAGGTCAAAATGAGGATTCGGATTCGGATCAAAGTATGAAAGGGGACGACGCTGGTTACAGTTTAGTGTGGAATAGATCGAGATCTCCCAGAGAAAGAAATAAGCGTGAGCAAGAAGAGCAAAGTAATATAAAAAATGAAACGACCATTAGAAGAAGTGCAAGATGCACTAAAGGCATAAAACCTATACGTTTCAGGGAGATGTGGTAATACTGGCTAATTTATATGTATAATTAGCATAAGTAGAAATAAATTACTATATAAGTCTCTCAAGTATAGCTAGCAGTGAAAGTACACTAGCAACTGACTAGGTAAATTTACAACTTCGCAACAAATTTATTATATGATGTCATTTCTAAAGTTAAAAAAAGACAGTCTATTCTAAATAAATTTAAAAAGCCTCAATAATATATTTGACCAAAATATTTATAGAATGTTTGCCATACTTGTCGTTTTTAGTTGCATGACATGGACCCACTATTTACTTTATTTGTCTGTCATAACTCGTCATACCATGTATAACTTTGCTCAATTTAAAACCAATACAATGTCATTTTGTTCAATTCTTTAGAGATTAGAAATATTTAAGAGAAAACTTCACACTGTCATAATTCAATTTCTTTTTTCTTCTGAAAATGACAGGAAAAGATGTTCCCGCCGGAAGATGAGCCTGGAGATTGCACAACTGAGTTCAAACATAAAATGGCAGTTTCTGAATTTTATTCGTCCGTTACTTATGGATTCCAGTTGGAGAATAAATACAAGCATGAAAAGACTAATGCGGATATCATGGCAGGTGATACTGATTGTGATGTTACTCATTTAATATTACTACTACTATTACTACTATTTTTATTAGTACTACTATTACTACTATTATTATTTTTATTATTACTTATTATTACTATTATTAGTAATAGTAGCAAGTAGTAGTAGCAATAATAATACTATTACTTATTATTACTATTATTACTACCACTATTATTAGTAGTAGTAGTATTGCTACTACTATTAATACTATTATTAATATCATCATTATTATTAGTAGTAGTAATAATAATACTAGTATTATTACTATTGTTATTATTACTACTACTATTATTAGCATTATTATTACTATTACTACTACTATTACTACTACTACTACAAGCTGGCATGACTATTGCTCACTTAAGTAGCGAAGGATGCGTGAGGTGGGGAGGGGGGTGTCTGGCGTAAAACATCATCAACCAGAATTTAAATATACTTTTCGAGAAGTTTTTCACCTTAATGCCAAGTCATGGTCTCCGCGGAACCCAGCAAAAGATGTAGCATAGTCACTTTCGTCTTATTGTCTATGAAAATAAACCATAAAAATAGACAGGGTGGTCCAAAAAGGTGTATCCATTTTATTATTGCTATCATTTTCTATGAAAATAAACCATAAAAATATACAGGGTGGTCCAAAAAGGTGTATCCATTTTATTATTGCTATCATTTTCTATGAAAATAAACCATAAAAATAGACAGGGTGGTCCAAAAAGGTGTATCCATTTTATTATTGCTATCATTTTCTATGAAAATAAACCATAAAAATAGACAGGGTGGTCCAAAAAGGTGTATCCATTTTATTATTGCTATCATTGTCTATGAAAATTAACCATAAAAATAGACATAGATACTGTGATATATCAGCAGGATGGAACAACACCGCATTGCTCGAATACTTCACTGGAATACTTTCATAGCTACTTCCCTGAAGACAGACTCATCTCTTGTCGTACGGACTACGCTTAGCCTACACATTCTCCAGACCTATCCCTTTTGGATTGTTTTCTGTGGGGATCCCTAAAAGACAGGGTTTGTGGTAACAATTACAAAACTATTCCCAGCAAGAGATGTACCATAGTCGCTTTCGTTTCATTAGAAGAAAAGCAGCATTCTCTGTCCGTGTTTCTCCTTCGTGGAACAGCCTACCACGTGTAGTGACGATGTCTATCATATCCAGGTTTAAAGCGGCCTTGGACAAAACATTCGGACAGTACATAGATGTACACATCTTTTAACTGTTCTTTACATGGCTTGTTGATCTTTGCTATTCTTGCAAATAAATTTGATTTGATTGAATGATTTATCTACCTGTCCTCTCTGTGTGTGTGTTTGCATTTCCGTGTGTGTGAGTATGTGTGAGCGTGTATACGCGTGAGTATGTGTGTGTGAGTAATTGTGTATGTGAATGTGTATATGTGTACTATAATATAATAATGTGGAGAAAGTATATTTGGATGGCGAAACTATTGAGGTTGTCGAACAGTTTTGTTACTTTAGTGATACCATTGGAGCACAGAGTGGAGCAGGTGCTAGTGTGGTTGCAAAACCTAAGAGTAAATGGAGTAAGTT
>OY744531.1:74771202-74843702 GCA_963556195.1 Sepiola atlantica
GATATATCCAAAACCTTTGACAAGTTCTGTCATAAAGAGCTTCTCATAAAAATTAATTCATTTGGTATTACTGGATGAATATTTAATATCATTAGATCCTTCCTTTCTAAAAGAAAGATCCAGGTTGTCTCGATGGCCGTTCATCCAAATAACATGACATAAATGCAGATGTACCCCAGGGATCGATTTTTGGACCGTTATTGTTTATGATTTTCATAAACGACCTCCCTGATGACATTGTGTCTGAGATGGATATATTTTTTATGGAAATTGCTTCAGACAAGGCATGAAGCCACTTTATGTAAGGAGCTAAAAAATACTACTTCAAGGTAAAGAAACATCCAGCGATAAGTGCTAAGTGGATAGATTCCGACCCAGAATACAGCAATTTTTCCCCCTTTGTCACAAACATCTCATCAAATGTGCGGACTAAAAGTCCAAAATAAGGGAAGCGAGAGTTACGAAGCTGTCAAAAGTAAACCCACTGTTCACTTTCTACTCGCGTTGCTGATGACACTACACTTTACTCTCGTCATGTGAATAAAACGGACGCACACATATTTAATATAATTAGGTCCTCTCTGTCCAAAAGAAAGATCCAGGTTGTCCTCCAAACTACATGGCATAAATGCAGGTGTGCCCCAGGGATCGATCTGTTGAGCTTTATTTTTTCTGATTTTCATAAACGACCTCCCTGATGACATTGTGTCTGAGATGGGTATATTTGCTGACGAACTTACACTCTACTCTCGTCATATCCGAGGCAATGGCTGAATCCTTAGAAAGTGACCTCCAGTCTGTAGTGGAATTAGGTTATAAATGGATGGTAGTATTTAATGCTGCATAGACAAAGCTCCTTTCCTTCAACAACTACCAGAAACCTCTTCAACCATCGATTGTCATGGCAAATAACACCCTACCCGAGAGTCCAACGTTTAAATTCCTCGGCCTAACATTCACATGTAACATGAATTGGAACAAATACATAGAAGACATTGCAAAGGCTGCTGCAAAGAAAGTGGGCTCCCTCTACAGTGATAGAAAAATTCTCACACCTGACAGTATCCTATATCTCTACAGAGCCACCATCCGCCCATGCATGGAGTATTGCTGTCATGTTTGGGCTGTTGCACCATCCACTAGTCTCTCCCTCTTCCTGTCCTATCGCAGCAATGTTGCATCTTTGTGCTTGTTTTACAAGTACTTCAATCGAAATGTGCTCTGATGAACTTGCTGCTCTGGTGTCCTGTCGACGTAAATACACTCGACTAGCCCAACAATCAGCTAAATTCCATCCATTCACGGTGGAGATCCCTAGATGCCGGAGAACCTTCTACTCCAATAGCTTCTTTCCTCGAGCTGCCGGCCTTTGGAACACCATCCCTTCTCCTTATTGCCCCGACTGTACCGACATGCAGAAATGTAAAACTAATGTGAACACGCATCTCGCTGCACAGCTCCCAATTTAGGATGACCCCCTAAACTTTCACCCTAATTCTCAGTAGCCCCTTACGTCTACAGTGGCAACTTGCCTTGTTTGGGGTGACCTAAGTTAAAAAAACAAAAACGAAACTTTGGGGCAAAAAAAAAGAAATTATTTTAAAACTACTACTACTACTACTGCTACTACTACTTATAATATTAATAATAATATTATTGATAATAATGATGATGATGATGATAATAATAATAATAATAATAATAATAATAACTGTGTGTGTAGCAAAAATACTACTACTGTAACGTTGTAAAAAAATCGAAAAAACTGAAACGTTACTAAAAATCTTTTAACCATTTTAAAAGTCTTTTCTAAACTTACACGCCTTTGCCATATTTTACACTTAACGTTTGCGGGTGTGCACTCTTTATAATGTGGGTGGGTGTGGGAGCAGGAGTGCGTTCTTCATAATGTATACTGGAGGTTCAATCGTTAATTCCTTTAAACGTATATCTGTGGATGTGGTGTACTGTCATTAGTTACTTTTAACAAGCACATGGATTTACAAGCGTTTCCATAAAATCTTTTAACTTTTAACGTATCTTACTTTTAACGGGTGCGTATTTGAGTGTTAATAGTACTTTTTTTACAAATGTTAATTTAATATCAAGCAAAATTGACCTTTCTTCCTTCATTTTCTCTTTCATCGCGTCCGTGATTTGTCTTCTCTTTCATTGGCCGCCATATCGTCATATGTGTTGATATCTTCTTCCTGCGTGTCTAGTGAACAAATCTTTTCAACCGATAAAAGGGAGTCTGAAGACAGATTTTTCGGATGATCTCAGGGTTTTTATTTTCTCTGAATAAAACAGGCACGTAAGGTGAGAGGTCCGTTATATCTTATACACTTGTTCTAACTGTTAAGTTCATCCTAACTTACTAGATGATCAAATACAGGGGACTGGACGAACAGGTGGGGCTTTTCGGTTTCGGCCTAATACCGAGACTTAGCTCAAAGTCTCAGAGCACATTTTTCTACGTTGCCTCGCTCAGATCCATGAGCAGAACTCTCTTGAAACTTTTGTTTCTTTTTGCGCAATAACACGTGACGTCATCTTGTATTCGATCTGTTGGCCTCTATTTCTGACCTTTATTGATCCCAATGTCCTGTTCTTTTGATCTTATCCACGACCTCAGTCCCAATTCGTACTAACTGAAGTACACCATTTCAACATAGGGCCACTCATAATGCAACACTCCTTCCCCTTTTACCAAAAAGTAACACACACAATTTTAGAGTTTTCACTTATTTTTAACACCCCCAGGGCCGGGCAGGACCACCGCTTCTTTGACTAAACTGGGTTGGTTATCTCTATAACCATTCACTTAGTTTTATAACTGGCCGGCATACCTCATCGGCCACAATGACATTTCTTCCGGGATGTAAGTAAAGTCTTCTTATGATCAAAATCAGCATAAATGGCCACCCCATGTTATTATTCGACTGCAGGGCTCTCTTCACCTTCGCTCCACTGCACAAATTTTCCAATCACATCATAGTACACACACAGAGTTCCTGTTTCCTAACGGCCTGGCCCTCTGCCCCGGTTAGTCTCTATGTAATCCCTAGGCATTTATCTCACACCCATACCATTCTTCTAATGCCTTGATATATGACCGATTACCAATTAATCTAACTTATGCATATTACCGTGATACAAGAGGAACAAAAAAAAAACAGAAACCCTTATCTGAATATATCTATGTGGTCAGCCACGAATTTTACATAAGGTACCACTCTATACCTAATCATTATCTCTGGACACCTTAGCACTCCCGACACAAATGTCCGAGAACTATCACCTGTCTTTCTAATTCTCAACCCCTTTTATTGTAGCAGACCCACCCTATGATTTTAACTACACAGCACGGTAAAAAGGTCCACGTCCTACTCTCACCCTATCCAAGGTTACTTAAACACGGTTCTTCTGCCTTATGATGCGTGGACTTAACTCCCAAACCCATTTGATATCCAGAGACTCATCATCGTCTATTCATACTATGCTTACTGCTCTATCTATGTGGAGATGGGGGGGGGGGGTGAGTCGCCGCCAGTACACAGAATGACTATACCTCTGTCATTCACTTCCCGTTCACTTTTATCGTATGCGGAGAGAACTATTGTTCCTTGCCCTAAGTCAACACCTGTGACCGTAACCTCGGATATCCCTCTTTAGCTTCACTAAACCTGCCCATACGATGGACACTGGGATATTGTCGAGAAAATAACCCCCTGCCTCAGAGTTTCCACAAATCCAAAACTTGACCCCAAACAATTACGTAAAAAAAATCATAACGTCACGCACTAAACATATCTTGAACCACACCATAAACATATCTTGAACCACACCATAAACATATCTTGAACCACACCATAAACATATCTTGAACCACACCATAAACATATCTTGAACCACACCATAAACATATCTGGCCCTTAATTTCCAACTGACCGACCATGCTTTACTATCCACTAACCGTAAATAACTTCTTCTTTTTTAAATAATTATCCAACATAAAGAAAAAATATTTCTGGTAAATCCCAGACAATATATTTTTTTTAATTCACAACTTCTCTTTCTCTCTTTACAATACAAATAACAATGAAAATTCATCAAAATTACCCCCATGCAATGAATAATAAAACAACAAAAAATTTCATTTTTATCCAAGCAAGCAAAAAAAAAACAATTACATTTTCACTGTTGCACAAAATCTGGAAGAAAAAAAATTAATGACACAGGAAAAAAGACTTAAATTTTTTAAAGTCATACAAACATCACACGCTTAACCAAACGGTCCATACCCATCAAATATTTATATACTTTTTTCAAAATCCAAAAAATAAATTCGATATTACTTTTTTTCACATCTCTTTTCCCTAATCACATTGACAACCATCGTAAAACACCCCTCCACTCTCTCGCTCCCCTCTTCCCCCTCTCTCTCACTTTCTCTCTCTCTCTCCCTCTCTCTCTCTCTCTCTCTCTCTCTCTCTCTCTCTCTCTCTCTCTCTCTCTCTCTCTCTCTCTTTCATTATACAAATTGTTGGCAATGGAAAAATATAAAAAGGAAAAAAAATGATTATCATTTAGTATTCATCATAGAACACAATTCCCTTCTTTTTCTTTACTCTCCCTCACCCTCTCTCTCTCTCTTTCTCTCTCTCTCTCTCGCGCGCACGCGCTCCTTCTCTCTTTGTTTCTCATAACATGAAATACTTCAAAGGACCACACTCTTCAGAGAACATAACCTTCCTGCTTCTTTTTTTCTTTCTCACCCTCTGTTCGTTGCCTCACACTCAAAATGATTGAAAAATCAAAAATACAAATTACAACAATAAAAAAACACAAAAAAAACACAATGGAAAAAAAACATTACAATCATGAAACTGTCCTCTTGCCTTGAATGCGTGCATGTGTGTGTGAGCAGTCACCTTTTTTATATATATTCAAATGGACGGCATATCTACTGTTTATTTCAATCATTTTATCATTCAAGTCTAAAACTATTTCAATTCTTTTTTTATATCGTTTCTTTTTCCTTCCTCTTAACGTCTACAATATTCAACATTTACACTGCCTCTTAATTTTTATTTTTCTTCTTTTCTTTATTTTTTCTTTCTTTATTTAACAAGTTCATCACAATTTAACAATGCATAAAACCTAAAAAAATATTATTTTACATACCTTTGTGTTATGGCACCTTACCTATACGGACTACTTGAACTCTTCCACTCACCATAAATACTGGGAGCACCTGCCTCTCAATGTTGGGACCACACCAGTCTATACTGGCAGTCAAGACTGATGTAAAACCACTCTTGTTCTCTGTTGTCAATATTATGTGTATAAATTATCTATTTATTTATTTGAAGTATACGTATGTGCACGTTGAGCTGTGAAACTGTATGTATCAAACTAAAAATGATGATCTTAATTCGAGTCGGTTATTAATTTTGAGGTGCAATTTTGCTAGCAATATAGATTCCTTTATTTGAAGGTTGCCGATGTTTCTTTCCGTGGCCAGAATATCTATCTGTATTAATTCGTTGTTGTTGTTGCATGTGTGTATGTGTTTGTGGAATGAAGAGCTGCGTGTTTGTAGGTGCTCTTTGATTCTAACATGTAGGGGCCTCACTGTGCTACCAATATAGAATTTATTGCATGTAGTGCACTGTATGCGGTATATAATGTATGTGTAGTGGCATATACCTGTAGTATTCTTTGAGCAGTTTGCTAGGGTGCATGGTGTATTGTTGTAATTGGTGTATAGTGTTGTTAATTGTTGCTGCAGTAATAGGCCAGTGTGTGTTAACTGAATATCGAGAACCTCTTTATGTATAGCTCTGTGGATAGGCGTGGTGATCGGGTCGTTGAAGTGCGGCGGCTTCAGGAAGCAGGTGTTGGAAAGAGTGTCACATTTGTTTTCAGGGTTTCCCGAGGTGTTCAATGGTGTGTGTGGAGTATCCATTAGTCTCCAGTACTTGCTAGAATTTCTTGCTGCAGGTGATTTTGTCAGCCTCTTTGCCACATTTATTACAGATGCGGGTTAACTCGTTTCCAGCCTGGAGAGCCGATCTATAATGTATAAATATGTCTCTACACGTGGGATTCCTGTAGAATTTAGTAGTTATGTTCCCTTCTTCAAAGATATTAAAGCTGAAATCCAGAAGTGGCAACTGTTTGGGTGTTCAATTGTGAATTCTATGTGTGGGTCAGTGTTGTTGAATGTGGTAAATATTGTGTTGACCTTCTCCTGGGACGGTGCTAGAATAAGAATGTCGTCCACATGTCGTGTGAAGAAAATGGAGGAGTGACAGGAGTTGAGGGCGTGGCATTTTAATTTATCAATGAATGCGATGCCGAGCAGTCCCGGGAGGCTGGATTCCATAGGTAGTCCTGTTATTTGTTTGTATGTGTTTTGTTTGTATGGAAAATATGGGTTGTCTATTATTATGTGTAGGAGTTCATGTATATCGGTAGCAGTGAAGCCGAAGTAATAGAGGTCGCTGGAGGAGATTCAGTCAGTAATTATGTCTACTTCTAGGTGTGTGGGTACGGAGGTGTAGAGGGCGACGACCTCAAGGCTGAAAGCATATCGGTTGTGTTTAAGTTGTTTTGGTGGTAGTAAATGTAACCTGCGGGTGACTTCATTCAAGCTGCTGACGGGTCCGGGGAAGGTTTGAAGTCGGGGTTTTAGCAGATGGGAGAGGAGTCAGAAGATTTCGTAGAATGGTCCCTCTATGCAGGATACTATGGGTCTGACTTGTGTGGTGGTACCGATCTTATGAGTCTTGATCATGTGATAGAAAGTAGGAAGCTTACTGTTTCTTCTAGTGAGGTTGTGTCTATAGTTATTAGGGATGTTTCCCTTTTTGCAAACACTGGTTCAGGCTGTGTTAATCTGGCGCTCGATTTGTTCGGAAGAGATGTTGGAAACAGGTGTGTAGAGTGTGTCATTGCTAAGGTGTGTAAATGCAAATGTGTAGAGTCACGTGAGATAACACAGAATTATTTCCTTTTGTCAGAGGGTAGGAAGATGAGGTCTTTATCTCTTAGGTTTTTAAGTGTGGTTCGTTATGATCTTGTCAAATTGGGTAATATATATATATATATATATATATATATATATATATATATATATATATATATATATATATATATAGTTTCAAATTATTAATGGAAAATATCATTCTGAAACCATTTCATTTTGAAATTTGTGTTCTGATTACTGTTTGGAAAGATGTGGCATTTGAGTGTCATGCTAAATATGTTACTTTTAGATGCTAGCATAATTGGGAGTGCTGAAAATACATTTGGTCCTAATCCTAAAAAAAACTACAATCGTCTGATCAATTATTTCTATTAGTAAAAATATAAAAATAAGTAAGAGTGCTTATGCATGAAAAGGCATCTCCTTTTTCTTACAAACAGTTGTCAAACAAATTCATTTATGTTGTATGAATCAACTAAGAAATGTTTTTTATCTGATTTTCCAGTTGAACGAGTCCTTCTATATCCAAAATACCAACATCGGGTCATTACTTTACTGCAGTATGTGAAGAAGTATAATTGCTACTTTGTGCTTGATAAAGACTTTATTGTGAAGGTATGTACTGACCATTGTATAATAATTATGATCTAATGCTTAAAAAGGATGGTCATTAATCCATAGATAAATCTATATCGTCTGATTCTAATCTAAGTACTTCTTATTCTCGAGTTTTGACTTAAATAGCACTGAATCTGACAACTCTTTATTTGTTTCGAACTTGTGATTTTTTCCTTTTTATCATTGCAACATGTTCTTTACGCTAAAAAATGTAATTAACTTTAATTTATTTCCGAAAATACTTATCACGGCTGAAAAGATTATTACAAAGGAGACAATTTTAAATAATGACCTAAAAAGTTCAAAATATAAGGGAGATAACTCATATTTTAACTTGAAATTTAAAATAAGAGTTATCTCTCTTACATGAGCATTTTTCCATCTCTTATATGAATAAAATGTTTCTGTCTATGCGTGTGCTCTCGCTTATGCATGACTTACACATCATTATTTTTTTTAATTTAAAAATTTAAACTAAAATAACATTAATGAATTACGGTCAACACCGGGTAGGTAAAGCTAGTAATAGTATACTTATCAAACTCTAGATCTTTTTTGTTATTGCTTGTTTGCTTATCGTCAGCACACTTTATGATTAATACAAGAAAGAAATATATATATTAAGGGAGGGATTTAAACAAAGTCAAAGTGAAAACTTAAAATAAAATGTTATTATAAAAATCTTTAAAATGTATTTTTAAAAGTAAAATGACAGAAGATGCTTAAGCTAATATTTAATATATAGCATATGAGTTTCTTATCTTATTAAGGGCATTATATGCGTTCAGTTTGGTAACTTTTATGTTGTATTTCTTTAGATATTAAATAAAGACTTTGAAGAGGTGTATGCCATGGACTCTGAGACAATTGGAGCCTCTTTCATGGTATTCAATTCTGTGACAGATGAACTTTTCACAGGAGGAGTCGGAGGAACCAAGGTAAGTAGCAATAACTATAAAACATAACTTTGGTTTCTCCACAATTTATATCGGTTCAACATACATATCTATTTCAAAGGTAACACAAGACCTGTATGCTGCCTTAGGGCCGGCTTTAACCCTCAAGACAGCTAGCATAACTCCTTTCGATAAACAAGACTCTGAGTCGTCGAATATTTTAACTGCAGGTTTTATTATCCATCAAAAAGGAAAATCCCGGGTGGTCTTTGACTCCAGTACCAAACATGACGGAGCATCCCTGAACCAAGTGCCAATAAGTGGACCCGACCTAAACAACAATCTGGTTGGCGTTCTCACCAGTTTCCTCAAAGAAGTCGTTACCGCGAACACTGAAGGGACGTTATACCGTTTCCCCGCGAAAGACGAATACAGGAAGATTCTGACATTTTGGCCATCTTCGGTAAGAGACATTATCCCTTCTCCTTCCTCAAACAGAATTGGATATCGTGCCCGTTATTTCCTTTGAACATTTCTCTAATTTAAATGAACTTTAATCCCACGTGCGTATCTCCATGTCGATCGCTCGTAATGTGTACCTCTTGCTTCGCAGTATCCTTCATCCCCTAAAATACTCCCTATTAACAGTTTTTTAGATTTTAGTAGACTCCTCGTTCCTGTTTCGTCGTCATTTATTGTATTCACATTTCTGAACAATGTTTTTATTTCTTTTCAGTTTTTTTACCTTTTTGATGGATAATAAAACCTGCAGTTAAAATATTCGATGACTCAGAGTCTTGTTTATCGAAAGGAGTTATGCTAGCTGTCTTGAGGGTTAAAGCCGGCTCTAAGGCAGCATAACCTGTAAGCAGTGTTGGGTGAGGGGGGTAGATTTAGGGAAGCAATTTTAAGGGAAACAGTTTTAGGTAATACTCAAATGTGAGAGAGCGAGAGAAATGTTATATGATAAACACAAACAAAATAATGAATTCAAAAGCATAAGTTTACAAAAGAGATAATTTATATACATTTAAAAATGGAAGTCTACATAGATAGGAAAGCATCAAATATTTGTTCATATTTTGAGAGTCCTTGCAGAACAAGGGTGATTCATTCCCTGCGATATTGAGGAAGTGTAAGTCGATAATGTAAGGGCTGTGAATTATCCATGGTTCTGAAAAATCGTAATTAAAACTTCCCCACTCAATTATAAAATGTTCATTTGATTGGAAGTTATTAATAAGAATCAATGTTCATTTGTTTTCATTGTAGAAAGTTCATTAAGAAATGTTAGAAGTATTAAAATGAATAAGTTTATACATTTGTTTTCAATCAGCAGACGATAGGGTGAAAGAGTTAATGCATTGTGTACGTGTGTGCGTTAATGAGAAAAGGCATTCTCAGCTTTCCTAAAGTCCGACAGAGAGGCTGGATAGCTGCAGAAATGTCGATGTTAACTCTGTCGTGGATTTGGGATCAACATGATTGTGGAAGGAAAAATCTGGCTTTTATTTACTCGAGGTGGATCAAAACAGCAAATTTCATAAATTTAGAAAAATGCATCTGATTGGCTTAAAATGTTTTTATTTGTGTTTATTAATTCAAGCGAGTGTATACGTCGAGCTACCTGCGCAGATACGAGTTTAAGCATTTTCATTTTGGACACCAAGAGGTAAACTTTGTTGCTACAGACTCAAGCCAAAAGAGAAACAGAAATAGTTGAGCCCATTCTGAACAGTGCCTTAGCCGAGTTCATATTACAGGAAGGTAGGGGGGGGGGGTACAAAAGTGGAACTGTTCAAAACAACACATACACGACAGACGCAAGACAAAAGAGAAACACAAATAATTGAACCCATTCTGAAACAGTGCCTTGGCCTAATTGATATTGCAAGAAGGTGAGGAGGTACAGAAGTTGAACTCTTCAAAACAGCATATACAAATAGCCAAAGAAGTCTATATGTCTATCTTTTTTCATACTAATGGGTCACCACTTATCAAGGCTAAAAGCCACTCAAAGCTAAGGGTCAATGAGATGGAATTAATGTCAGTTGAAAGATGAAGAACCTTATGAGAGGATTGAGAATGATTAATAGAATGAACCAAGTTTTGATACATGTAGAGACGGTTCATGACAGGAATCTGTTGACATTGGATTTAAAGATGACCATATTGTAATTTGCAGGGAAGCAGTCCCGTGTTAATGTGTTTTATAGATGGGAAGTCCTTGCGAATAAGCTCCGTTCATGGAAATTCCACCTTATGCTAGGCACACAGACGAAGAAAGGAAAGTTCTTTTTTTTTCATTGTGGTAACAAGATGAGTTCTTGCTATGAATGTTTTACCAGAGATTGGAGCTCAGTAGAGCACCTTCCATCGAAATAACGATAGAGCGGAGAGAGACTAGCAACTTCTCTTCTGTGAGAAAGGGGATGTAAGAAATAAATGATATTATCCCCCACTAGATTTTAAAATCAATTTTGAACTCTGGCTAGGTAACTACCTGCTCTTCATGGATGACTTCAAGCTGTATGCTAGCTCAGACGTTGACTTAAATCGACTTTTGCAGGTTGTACATACCTTCTCTAAAGATATTGGAATGAAGTTTGGCCTGGACAAATGTACCAAGTGCTTCCATAGAGCTGGGAAGAAGATCCAAACGGAAAACATACAGCTTCATGAAGATACTGACATCAAAGAGCTGAAGAACAGGAACAATACAAATACCTTCGCATAGAAGAAAACGATTTAATTCAACATGCCAAGATGAGAGAAAAAATTGGCAGGGGATATGTATGCTGTGTAAGGAAAATTTGCAAAACACAGCTTACAAACAAAAGCAAAGTAACTGCCATAACCAACTTGCCATGCCAGTGATAACATACAGCTTTGGCATTATTGACTAACCACAAAAGGATATTAACAGGTTAGACACTAAAACGAGAAAAATGTAGACACTATACAGAGTAATATACAGAAACCACTGTCTGCCAAGGCTGTATCTGTCCAGAGGAGCAGGAGGTATGGGTCTCTCAGAGATTGAGCATCAACATCGAGCCACTATTGTGAGCACCGGCAAATATCTGATGAGCTACCAGAACCCAAACCTTAAGAAACAAAAGTCAGACGAACAACCTCCATCACAAAACATTTTGGACAAGAATGTCTAACAAATGAGACAGAAACACCAAATAAGCCTGCCACGGAAATAGCCCATAAATACACCAAGACTTTCATTTGAAGAAAACTAGAAGAATGGGCAAACCAAAAACGTGCCAAATATTTTCTGGATGAACTATCCCAGGAATAAAAAGATAATGAAGACTCTGTATATTGGCTCAAAAGAGAATCGCTCCACTATGATCAAGAGAGGATGATAATAGCTGCCCAAGATCAAGGCTTGTTGACCAATGCTTTTAAGAAGGTGAGTGGTCTCAACAAGTGCAGGTTCTGCCACACAGAAGTAGAGAGTGTGAGCCACCTGACATCCAGTTGTAAGGTTCTGCTGGGGGGCGTCTACTATACAATGTGACACAATGGAGTCTGTAAATAATTCCACTTGACCATCTGTAAAAGTTGAATATCCAGTGTAGCAGCAATTCATAAAACATATACTGAGAGAACTGTGCGAAATAAGTCATACACCATCCACTATGACAATGTAATTCTTACAGGAAACATTGATGTTAAACCTAACATAGTGATATGGGACAAGAGTGAGAAAGTAGCAACCCTATTTGAAGTCCCTAATGATACTAGCTTACAGAGCTGAGAGGGAGAAGATAACGAAATACCAAAGTCTTGTATACGACATGAAAAGAATCTGGAATCTTAGAAAGATCTCCATAATTCTAGTAATTATAGGAGCAACCGGCCCATGAAAAAGAATTTCAAAAACTACCTGGCAAATATACCTGGTGAACCAAGTGCAAGAGAGATATAAACAATTGCGTTTAAAGGGACGTTTAGACTCTTAAAAAGATTTTTCAGTTGGAGTCTCTGAAATAGCGGGTGAATGTATCCTGTAGGATGCCCCATCCCTGGCTAATATAAAAAGATAAGAAAATTTTTAAAAAAAGAGATAACATTAACATGATTCAGGATAACAACGCCTGAACCTTTGTCTGGACGAGTGATATAAATATCAAGGTTCTACTTGAGTAATTTCGTTGCTTCAAAATGATTTTCTGCCAAATACAATCGCTAGATTTAATGCGGATAGTAGAAAACCACCGGCCTAATTCGCTTAACTGGATTTTAAAGCTTATTAATTCTTCAGTGGAAATAGGCAAGGCATATGTCTTATTAGTTGAGAATATAATAGTTCAATCTCACTAAATATGTTGATTTTAGTGGAGGTGAGTAACATGGGCTCATTATGTTTGTGTAAATTTTAACATTTAAGAGGTGCATATATATAAAGTTAGGTATGTGTATATGTTTATATTTATCTATCTATCTATCTATCTATCTATCTATCTATCTATCTATCTATCTCTCTCTCTCTCTCTCTCTCTCTCTATATATATATATATATATATATATATATATATATTTCCTTGTACAGGATAAACTCTTAAACTAAGGAACCGATCATTATGAATTTTGGAATATATATTCTCAGCAACACGGTGAGTAACATAGGCACATTATTTATTTTGTAAACTTTACCATTTACGGAGTGCGCTCACCCAAACTCGCACCCTCCCCCCTAAATATAATAAGTTTGATAGAAAAAATTTAATAGAAAAAATTGCTCTACATCAAATTTTGAGTTACATTTTTAAAAGGATTGGTGCGCATGGGTAAGTGTCAATAATATATATGTGCTAGTAAAATCCTGAACTATTTAACTTATTAAGAATTATAGAATATGTATTATAGGCAACAGGGTAGGTACATGGATACATTATTATTATTTTTTTTTTTTTGTAAACTTTACCACTAGGGAGGGTGCAACCGACACCGTACTATATCTCCCAAAGAAAGAAAAAACATTAAAATTTTAAACTAATGCTTTATTTATTGCTTATACCCGTCCTGGGACGGGTATTTTACTAGTTTTATAAAAGTGCTTCAATTTGAAAGTTGTTTGTGTCTATCATCGCATATGTTTCTAGAACAACATACCTAATTGTGCGAAATGCCAATATTAGAACCAAGGAAACCCGCAGGAGAAGCCGAAACCTGATGCTCCCTTAATGGACAGACCTTGTGACCTGTCGTATATTGATCTGCCAAAGTGTGCTATTTAGGATCCGAATCAATTGATTTGTCTCGACACGTGCTAAACTACGGACAGATTTCATTTCATTACTCTTCTTTTTACAGTCGTTGTCACCGTTTATTCTTTCCTTGTCTGCACGCTCTCAATATACTTGAGTTTCCGATCACTGAAATAATAGGTGGGGATGATCTTTTTGGAATATACGCTATTTTAATTCACAGCTCATGTAATAAACGTATATTCCAAACATATCTATCATTAAAACGAAAAGCTATGGCCAAATATACGGTTAACACATTTATTACAGTTGACAATTATGAAAGACAAGCAATGACATTATACGAAACAATAAAAGATATATAGTTCTTACTCTACCTTTAAGGAACATTGATTATCGTGGGGGAGAGGACCTAGATTCTTTACGTTTTAGGAGCCCTGTAGGAGAGGTCCGACAGTGGTGAATTTTTAATGCTCTCTGGTCTGTTTCAGGCCCAATCAAGAAACACTCAGCGTAGCTCAGAACCGGTGCACCACCAGAATCGGTTCCCTGCAATCTTTTCTCATCCCTATAGTCTCTTTCCCACATAAAAGACGTTGTGATTCTTTCTCTACTCTAACGCTATTTCCATGGTAGGAGCTCAACTGAGCTCCAATCTCTAGCCCCCCCCCCTCCGGTAAAACACTCACAGCAAGAACTCGACCTACTACCACCACTACAAAAGAACTTTCCTTTCTTCCTCTATGTATCTGAAACCAAACAGGATTTCCATGAATGGAGTTTCTTTCCATGAATCTCTCATCTGTGGAAGACATTGTCGCAGGATTTCTTTCCTGCAGACTTCAACATGGTCGTCTTCAAGTCCAATGTCAACAAATACTTGTGTAGCCGTCCTCTTAAGTAATCAAATTTTGCCCTTTTCGTCCATCGTTTTCAGCCCTCTCATATCATAATTCAGCATCCAACTGACAATCTCATTAACCCTTATCCTCGAGTGCCTTTCAGCCTTGATAAGCGGTGATCCATTGGTATAAAAAAGGTCTTCTAAAAGCAAACTGACAATCTCAATAATACTTATCCTTGAGTTGCCTTTGGCCTTGATTAGTAGTGATACATTAGTATAAAAGAATACTTGCCTGATTAGTATTGGTCCAACATAGGCATTTATTTTGCAGATAACATACTGACAGAAGATCAGTACACAACGAATGAAAAACAAAAGGTGAACTCTTTTCTTGCTTACAGGCTCTTTCTCACAAGAGAGACGTTGCTAGTCTTTCTCTACTTGTTGTGGCCTTGCAGGCCGATACTAATGAAGACAAACACAGTGGTATAATTAACAAAAGTGTATTAACAGGCCGATACTAATGAAGACAAACACAGTGGTATAATTAACAAAAGTGTATTAACAGGCCGATACTAATGAAGACAAACACAGTGGTATAATTAACAAAAGTGTATTAACAGGCCGATACTAATGAAGACAAACACAGTGGTATAATTAACAAAAGTGTATTAACAGGCCGATACTAATGAAGACAAACACAGTGGTATAATTAACAAAAGTGTATTAACAGGCCGATACTAATGAAGACAAACACAGTGGTATAATTAACAAAAGTGTATTAACAGGCCGATACTAATGAAGACAAACACAGTGGTATAATTAACAAAAGTGTATTAACAGGCCGATACTAATGAAGACAAACACAGTGGTATAATTAACAAAAGTGTATTAACAGGCCGATACTAATGAAGACAAACACAGTGGTATAATTAACAAAAGTGTATTAACAGAAGTATGTTACAGGAGTATGCGTCATGCGCTTGTGACAATAACTGTAACACTTTGCTGCTCATGACATTTAGATGTTACTGTATTCATTGTGTCTGAGTAAGTCCATCTATTCGTGAAATAGGTAGATCAGCTAACCTCATAACACTATACTATCGTTATTTCCATGGAAGGTGCTCGACTGAGCTCCAATCTCTGGTTCCTCCTTGTACGACATTCATAGCAAAAACTCATTCCCCTACCACAACGAAAAAAAGACTTTCCTTTCTCCCTCCATGTGCCTAACGCCAGGTGGAATTTCAATGGGCAGAGTTTCTTTGGCAGGACTTTCCACCTGTTGAACACATTACTTCAATACTGCTTCCCTGCTGATTACAACTTGGTCATCTTCAAATCCAATATCAGCAAATTCCTGTAATGTACAGCCCCATAAGTAATCATATAAAATTCATGTGTAATCAAATACAGTTCATACCATTGATCAATGTTAGTATTATCATAGTGTTCCTCATCTTTCGACTGGCAATCATTCCTGTTTCATTAACCCTTATCCTCAAGTGGCTCTTGGCCTTGATAAGGCTGACCTCAATAATAATTTTTTTTAAAATGGTTGAGCCCACTCTTAATTAGTGTCTCAGCTAAATCCGTATTACATTTTGTACGGAGGCAACGTTTCTGTTTTGAGTTCAGTTCGATAAACTCAGTTGGTCATGTTTTTTTCCTAGTTGGAATCTTATTCCAAAGGTATCATCTAATACACAGACACACAAATACAACAAAGAGACAGAAATGCAAATGAACACACAGAAAAAAAAACAGACAAGCAAACAGACAAACAAACATAAACACAAAGAGACAAACGTACGAACAGACAAACAGAAAAAAAAATAGAAAGAAAACAGGTCGAAAAGAAGACAGACAAAAGTACGGACAAACGGAAAAACAAAAAGACAAACAATCAAATCAACAGACAGACGAAAAAGGTAAACAAACAGTAAAACAAACAGTAAAACAAACAGACAAACAGACAAACAGAAAAAACAAAGAGACAAAAAACAACCAGAAAAAATCAGAAATATAATAATAAAGATACGGACAAACAAACAGGCTAACAAATAGGCAGGCAAACAGACAGACAAACACCAATGAACAATAGACAGACAGACCTGCACACAAACAAACATACAACCAGACATGAAAACCAACAGACAGACAAATAGAAAAATAAGCAAACAAATAGGCAGACAAACAGACAAACACCAATGAAAATATAAAAATATGATCATTTAGAAGTTTATTTTTCACTCAATTTAATTCCGTGTTTCCCTTTGCAAACGACCAGTGAATCATATGGGATTCGACTTGTGTCGAAACTTTTGCGCCCTCGTCAGTAACAGAATCAGCAACAAAGCCTGGACATGCAGCAACGCCAGCAGAGGACAGCAACCAGTCAAAATATGCCGGTCTTCTCGACAGATTTGTGTTCCAACCGATTGATGTAGAGACAAGTGAAGTGATAGGCCCCGCCACGTGAGATTTTCTCAACAGCCTTGGTTTGTTAATGACGTGCCACACTCGGAAACCATTGTGAATTGACTTGGCTTTACGATGCATCTCCATGGAAAAGGCTTGAGCATGCTCTCGGCCTGCCAATCTAGCAGAAAATCCGATGAAACTACCTGATGTTTGTATATTGGTTTCGAAAAAGGGTATTTTATTAACTATAAAACTATAAACTATAAAACTAATCTTTATTTTTATATTAATAAAATTATTTTAAACTTTAATTTAACTCACTAAATTAATAGTTCTTTTGAGAATGTCGCTAAATAAATTGTTTGTGTCTTTTATTTTACTTTTCTAGATTTGGCAATTCCATAAGATGTCTGCGGAAATGTTTACCGAAATCAAGCACCTCTCAAACTACAGACTTACCCAAAAGTAATCTTTTCAACATTTACTCTTTTTTGTACTCTTATATTATTTGTTTCTCTCTCTTTCTCTCTCTCTCACTCAATCTCTCTCTCTCTCACTCAATTTCTCTCTCTCTTTCTCTCTCTCTCTCTCACTCAATCTCTCTCTCTCTCTCTCTCTCTCAATATCTCTCTCTCTTTCTCTCTCTCTTTCTCTCTCTCTCTCACTTTCTCTCTCACTTTCTCTCTCAATCTCTCTCTCTCTCAATCTCTCTCTTTCTCTCTCTCTCACTCTCTCTCTCTCTCAATCTCTCTCTCTCTTTCTCTCTCTCTTACTCTCTCTCTCTCTCACTCAATCTCTCAATCTCTCACTCTCTCTTTCTCTCTCTCTCTCTCTCTCTCTCTTTCTCTTGGCTTATTATTTATTTTTTTATATAGTTCTATCTGAAAGGTCCATGGAGTTACAATCAAGCGAGTTGGGGGGAGGAGCAGATGTTGGGACTGGTGAAATCGTGAAAGTTCCCAGAGAGCCACTTCTGAGTTTTTTCAGGGGTCTAATACAGCGCTGAGTCCTGCTGCAAAACGTATTGCCTTCCCACTGCCTCACTCTCCACCTAGTGCTTGAATACAGTGGATAGAAACTCAACATAGCCATCCAAATTGAGTCGGAGTTCCTTTTTGAAAGTTTCAAAGATTCAACATTATGTGGCCTTCGCTGGAAACATGCCCAAAGACAATTACAGTTTGAGAGAACATGGTCTTCATGTGGACTGTAGGCTACCCACCCGTTGTTCTGCGCATTATGCAACTGATCTTGGCAGAAGTTTTTCTCGTCTGAGAAAAAGCAGAACATCTCCGGACTTAATCTTTGGTATTCAATTTTTCTCAGATATCTACGCATTTGGATTACATGGATTTCCTTGGTTGCTACTGCTTGAAATACTTGGACTTTGTGGATTACCTTTGAACATTTGAGTATTTCCACATTCTATTGTAACATTATTTGTATTGGGGTAGTTTGCCTTAATTAGGATGCTTTTAGCCAACAAAAAAGTTATTTTCTATATATATAAATTTTCAAAATTATACTTACCAGTAATACATACATTACTGTCTTTTTGTCCTCTGATGAAAATAATTTCTCTTTGAAAATCTATGGGTTAAGGTTCATGAAATTATTCCTTGTTTTGAACTTTTATGAATTAATAAATTTTGTAATTTTCAAACTTTATTTTCATCACTCATTTATATATATATATATATATATATATATATATATATATATATATATATATATATATATATATAAGGTGAGTCAATGAAAAATAGTTAGACCTGTAAATGGAAACAGATCAATATCTCCAGTTGTTCAGAACAAACACCCGTTTGAACTTTAAAAACCTTTTAAAAAGAACTTTTTTTAAAAAACTTTTTCCAAATTTTGAATATTGACTGTTCTTATCTGTCAACTTATCAATCACTACTTCTTCTGATGATAAGATTTTAATCTTTGAAAAGCCGTACTTAAGAAATGCAATTGAAAGAGAAGAAGAAGAAATATTTATATTTTTATTTACTAAATGCTCCTTGTTCTGAACAACTGAAGATATTGATCTGTTTCCATTTACAGGTCTATTTTTCATTGACTCACCTTATTTTTGCTCTATCCAGTATATTGAGCTTTCCTCATCTCACAATAGGTCTAATTCCCTAAAAGTTATCTTTTAGTTATAAACCTTCATATATATATATATATATATATATATATATATATATATATATATATATATATATATATATATATAAGGCATAGTAAAAAAAAAGTTTAAGATAGGCTGCATAACTCAATTCTAACGTAAGACAGTATGTTTTCATTTTCTTTTAAGTAAATTTAAAAAAAATTAAATTGTGAAAGTTATCTAAAGAGATCTGTGAGAGAATCTGACCTATTGGCTTAGAATGTAGGACTTACCCAAGGTTCACAAACCCAACATTCCTTTACACCCTGAATTTGTGACAGTTATGCAAGTTTTTTTTTATTTTTAATTTTCCAAAGCATTATTTTATCAGGTCAAGTCAGACAACTCAGCCTGCTACTGGTACCATGTAATCCAGTCCTACCTGCAACTAAACTGGCACCCCCACTAGTGTGAAGGGTTGTGTAGGCACCCATCAGAACTAAAAACAAAACCTGTTAAGGAGTAATGAGCTCTATTGAGAAAATATCTAGGAAATTGACAACTACATCTACTTAGGGAAAATGGTGAGAAGTGACACTGATATTACGTCTGAAATCAAACAGTGAATTGTGCATGGATGGACAGTAGAAAATGACTGAAGATGAAGAGTAAAAAAATCCACTACGAACATTAAACTGAAAGTGTTTAACGAATACATCATACCTGTTATGATATATGGTAGTGAAACATGGGCAGTCAATAATGCAGCAATAAAAAAGCTAAAAGTGGCACAACACAAAATAGAACGCATTATGCTTGGTATCATTCGACATGAAAAAAAAAGAAACACCTGGCTCAGACAGCAAACTGGAGTAAACGACATCATAACCACCATATGAACGGCTAAACATAGATGGGCAAGTCACCTTTCAAGACCTACAGACAACGGGACGGCATCTAGAGTGACAGAATGAACCCGACGCAATGGAAAAGACCAAAAAGAAAGGCCAAAAAACCGGTGAAGAGATGATCTCGACAGCCAACTTGGTCCTATGTGGCCATTCTTAGACAGGGACAAACAAGATGGAAGGAAACCAGGGAGTGGTTCCTTCCCCCTGGAGTGATTAAAAACCGTCTTCTTGATGATTATGTTGCTATTTTTGTTATTATTGTTGTTTATTTGTTTGTTATTGTTTTGTTTGTTTGTTTTTGTTTTTGTTTTTGTTTTTTTTGTTTTTTTTTTAACTTCTTTCAAAGGAAAGTTACTATTATGGACGATTACACAGTTAAGTCATTTTTTTGTTTTTTTAAATGGCTGCCATAAAAAAAATGTCCAACTCAGTCTGGAAGGAATTAAATCTATTAACATTATCAGAAGAACATTTGACCTGGTCAAACGATTCGCAAATAGCCCTAGGCTATTCAGAATTAAATATTGAGTTTGTAGGATGCAGCATATCGATAACAATATATGAGATCAGACCAGCTTTCCTATATTATAGAGATACTAGTGGGACCTGTGGAAATTCCACAGTTGTATCCTTCATTTATTGTATATTGTTGCCGTGCTTAAAAATATTTTGATTGTATCGACGTTCGGTGCGAACACAGACCCCACAATATTATTGTACCATATTTGGACAGAACAGATACTACACTTTCATCCTAACCCGAACGTTAAGAGCCACATCAGATGGAATTTTTGAAAAGTAATTTTGTATTGCCTTTTAAGCGATTGGGCGATCACATATTTTAAAAGAGGGGTGGAGGGTGATAACGTATGTACGGACATGAAATTGCTTTAGCGTATTATTATTATATAGATTATATAAATAAATAATGGATTTCAAGCCCAACACAATATTTGTAGGGTAAATGTTGCGTTTTTAAGGATGCATTCGGTTTGAGTAGACACATTCTGCATCAAACGAACAGATAATAATTATCTACAAGACAGGAACATACAAAATTCACAAAGAGAAAAATGAGACTTGGACAGGATTCGAACCTGTGCCGTGAACAGGGACCGTTTTAAGCCAGGGAAAAAAGGAAGAGAATGATAGGGAGAGGAGGAGGGTGAGGTGGGAGAAGAGATGAGCTCAAAAGAAGAATTGCAAGTACTTCCACGGAATGCGTTCCAATGAACTTACTGCACTTGTATCCCCCCCCCCCCAACAAAAAAATACCTCCGACCAACCCGACTAGCAGCAAAATCCCACCCCTTCACTGTAGAGGTCTCTAGATGCCGGAAAAATTTTCTACTCTAATAGGTTCTTTCCTCGGACTGGTTGCCTTTAGAATTCCCTCCCTTCTTCCTGTTTACATGACTGTACCAACATGAAGAAATTAAAATTTAATGTGACCAAATCTTGCTGCCCAACTCTCCACTTAGGTTGCCACCCCCCACCCCCTATACATCTGACCTCTAATACAATAGCCACTTACAGCTCAAAGGCAATATGCTTTGCGGGGGGGGGGGGTGAATAAAAGTAAAATAAAAATGTTGAAAGGAGAAAAGGAACAAACCTTAATAGACTGAGGAATTAAATAAGAAAATGTTTGAAGCAAAATAATGTATGTCTTATATGAATAGAGATTTTGTTCGTCTGTCCGTCCGTCAGTCACAATTTTTTTAAACGTAATAAATACATTGCAGAATTTGTCTCATTTCGAAATATCAGAAATCTTAACTACTTTTAGAAATGAAGAATATTGCATTAATAGTAAATAATAAATTCCCAACAAATAGAGCTTAAAACATTACTTTAACAAAATAATTATATCTTTATTATCACGTCATCGATTCATGATTTACGTCATGTTTCAAAACATGAATTCAAACATAAGCGATAATAAAAAAGAAAGAAATGAATGGGTAAATATTATCAATAGCATTGGAAATTTTTTTAATAGTCCCAAAACAATTTATTTTGTTTTAACTACGTATTGTATGTAGCTTTTTTTTTAATTATATAATCCTCCCAGCCTATCAAAAATATTCGACCGGAGGAAGTATATATTTGCAAATTTAATTTGAATTTTATAAAAAAAAAAATGTATGAAAAAAACACAACAGAAACAGGCAATAAAAGAAGAGATCCAAAGTTTGTAATTTATATGGCCCCAGCTAGTATATAAATATACACATAAGTGTCACCAGGTAAATATACACAAGGAGTGTCACAATAATAAAATCATTAGCACAGCATTTGCTTGATAATTATAATGACCTTAACGTGTTACTATTAGCAACACTTCAGTAAGTTATATTTAAGCAATTGTCAATTATTCTACATAATGACATGTAAGAACATGAAATATAAAAAAAAGCAACAAGCTTATCTAGATAGATTTGAAAGTAAGAAGCAGGAGTCGATAGTAACGAAGCATATCTCTATAATCTATATTAATATAACAAGCTCCCTCCGGTCGCATATTTTTGCTAGGCTGCTGCGTCAGAAATGAACGCTCACGCGTAAACCGATGGAGCCCCAGTCATATTTCTTGGGTGGTTAGACATTGATTTTCTGTGTTTATGACCAAGAATATTTTTAGTTGAAAATATAGAAAAAAAGAAATTCGACCCTACCTCGATTTATGTTTTACCCTCTCCCATAAATAGAAAGATTTTTAATTTAAAAAGAAAGAAAAATTTTTTTTGCATCCCCCTTAATTTTTTATATTACACTCCCCCATTCATAGTAATAGTTAAGAAATTTTTTTGACCGCCTTACCCCAATTTTTTTATCCCCCCCCCCCATACATATAAATATTTTTAATTATAAAGGAAAAAAAAAACCTAACTCTAACTCTAACCTTGACCCTAACCATCACGACGGGGTCAAAGTTAGCATGGGTCCTAAAATGAAAAAGCATAAAAAAATCAAATATAGTGAACACGGTGTGTGTGTGTGTGTGTGTGTGTGTGTGTGTGTGTGTGTGTGTGTGTGTGTTTGATTAACGACCTTTTTTTAATTAAAAAATTTGATTATAAAATCAGTTGTATAGTTTTCCAGGATAATGTGTTAGTTTTTTTTGTTGACAGTAAAGAAAAAAAATCACATCTTTTTTTTTAATAAATAAAACATGGAATCATAAATTCAGTTGAGGTCGTGAAAAAATGATAATATTGGATAGTATTAAAAAATCAAATGCAGTAAACACGAATAGTTTTTTAAATCTCGGAAAGAAAAAGTTTACCTGAACTAAAGTCGTTATAGTGTGTGTGCGTGTGCGTGTTTTTATATAGTAATTTTTAAATCAATTATTATTTTAATTAAACAATTTGATTCAATAAATTTGTGTTTTAAAACATAATGGCTGATAAGATTAAGAAAATAAACAAACTCAGAACGTTTTAAAGTAACACGCTTAAATGCCAGCGTTTTGGTTACATTTGAAATTACGTGCGCATCTTGCGTCCGTATTGATTTGACGGAGGGAGGTTGTTGCAATGGATTAACGTTAGCTTGAACAGCGAACGTTAGTCCATTGAAACGACCTCCCTCCGTAAAATCAATACGGATGCAATCAGTTGGACGTAGATGAAATAACTATGTAACTCATTAATTTTTAAATCAATTATTATTTTAATTAAACAATTTGATTCATTAATTATAATTTATAAGTAAGATTATTAGCGAGCAAAATTGCGTAAATACATGTGGAAATCTGAATAAAACAATCATGAGTGTATATTTGCGAATACTAATTTATTTGAAGTTCAAATGCAATTGATTATGTAAATTGAGAAATGCGCATAGTGTTTAAGGCGGTTTTTTTCATAGTATATAATGAAGCTGGCGGACTTACTAAATAGTCATAATACTCTGATAGAGTTTCGGCTTCAGACAGACAGAAAGACAGACAGACAGACAGACAGATACATAAACTCCATTATTAATAAAAGTATAGTACGTTTATATGTTTATATATTTCTATGTACAGGAGTCACTCCTAAACTAATTAATCGATCATTATGAAACTTAAGTGGTCGACCATAGTCGAGGGCGACCTGACGGCTCCCTTTTCATTGGTTACTACACCAAAGTGTAGGGGATGGTGCCACTTATTTCCCAGTATTACTCCACTTACCCTCGATCTTTATCTTATAATGCTGAGTATTTAGTAAGAAGGCATCAAGTACCATTTTTGAGTCTTTGGTATGACTTGACTGACGATTGAACCACGGTCTCCCAGCTCATTAGCGAACACTCTAACCATTATGCCAAACAGAACATAGCTCCTAGGTGTAAGGGTGAGTAATGTGGGCTATATTTGGTGTACTTTACTTTTATGCAAAGGAGCAAAGGGGTGGAAGTCCTTTGTGAAAATTCAGATATCTCCGATTTTTGTGAAATTTTAACAATAAGTATTCGACATCAATTAATAAATATTGCCCAAATTTCAGTTTCTTCGGAGTATTTTCAAGGGTTTTAGAGGGAATAATATGGACACTACCTCCTATTTAAAAATTCAAATATTTCAGAATTGCATTAAATTTGACCCATAGTTATGGGACACCAATTAAGCAAGATTCTCTGAATTTCAATTTCTTCTTAAAACCCATTAAGCTTAAGTCTTAAATTTTAGACATTAAAATTGGAATACGGATTCTAGACATAATGTTTAATAACATTATACGTTAACTTTAATCTTTGTAAGGAGACAGAAAAGTTGTTCAAAACTGTTTTGTTCGGAGAATTAATATAACCCGCCCTGTGACAGATATTCTTCTAGTAGACACACATATACCAAAAGAATACTCCTTTGCATAAAACTAAATTAAACTAAATATAGTCCACATTACTTACCCATACACCTAGCAGCTATATTTCAACATTCATAATAATTGACTAATTAGTTTAGGAGTGAATCTTGTACATACAAATATATAAACATGTACACACATCTAACTTTATATAAATAGATAGATAGGTATCGATTATGTAAAGCTTTTTATCGATAATAATTGAAAGTAAAAAGGAGTGGAAATACATAATAATTAAGTCCATCCGAGAATTACAGAAGGAGACGTTAAATAAAACATGGTCTCTCTCTCTCTCTCTCTCTCTCTCTCTCTCTCTCTCTCTCTCTCTCTCTCTTTCCTGTTCTAAGCATTATTATTATTTTTGTATTATTAGATTGAAATGAACATCCTGGAGAAGGAAACAGTAAAAGTATTACACAGAGAGAAAGAGAGAAAATAAAGCTATAACCGAGAGAGGGGGGAGAGAGTGGAAGAGTAAACAGTAGAATTAATTTTGGCAATATTTGCTGGAAATAAATACGATTTCGATTAGAATAACCCTGTTGTCAATTTCAATCTACTCACTTAGTATAGCCTTCATTGTTTTTCTCTAACTTTTTTTTTATTACTATGGAATAACAACCAACTGTTGATCCACCATGTTACATTTCAAAGTCTATAAAATTGAACTCTTACACCGAAAAATTATCGTTCAACAACCTATATCTCTTGAATTGAAAGCTTCACCACCGGATGTACTTTCATGTTCAGGACAAACATATTTATTAATGCCCATGTAAGAATCAATACATTTTGTTTGTTATAACTTGAGTCTTTCAAATTTGTTAGTTTTATTGAATTTATTTTAATTAGATTTTCAAAATGTTTGTCAATAGTTAGAACAAACTAACAAAACTAACTATATATACAATTTTTTGTTCATGTATCCGCATATTTTTTTAGACTAATGCACTCCATTTTGGTAAGTGTGTAATGGAATAAATGTCACGTATTTGAAATCAAAGTAACCCAGTGAGTGTTGATTGATTATTAAGGGTTCATTGCTAATTCTCTTTTAAATCTATACAAATTACAGTTTCAGAAAAAACAAATAGATCTGTTGTATTCAAATGATAAGGCACACAAGCTAAAAATTATTTTATGCATTTGCTAACTGCGAGAAATTTAATTTTTTTAGAAGTGAGTCATCGCTTATCAAGGCCCAAAGGCCACTCGAGGATAAGGGTTAATGAGTTTAATTGGAGGATTGGTAACGATGGTTGGGATTAAGCAGAGTTTGATTATTGAAGAGGACGGCTGAACGACAATTTGTTAACATTGGACTTTGAGAACAACCATGTTGTAGTCAGCTGGAAAGCAGCCCCGTGGTGGTGTGTTCCACAGATGGGTAGTTCTTGGAAATGAACTTTTCTCATGGAGGTTCCGTTTAGTTTTGGGTACACAGAGGGAGAACGGAAAAATTATTTTCAGTGGTTATAGCTAGACAAGTTCTTGCTGTGAATGTTTTACAAGAGGGACCCATATATTGGAGCTCTGTCGAGCACCTACCATGAAACAAACGATAGAGTAGAGAAAGACTAGTAACGTCTCTTTCTGTGAAAAAGAGGTTGTAGAAGATGACATCCTCCCCCCAACTAGATTTCGAAGAACAAACAACTTGAAGGGGAATTTAATCAAATTATAATTTACATAAAAGATTAGGTTTAATTTTCATAATAGACAAAGCTTTTATTACACAAAGATTACAATATATATATAGATCCTGGATTTATAATCCAGAATTCGCCCTTTTAAGAATTTATCATTTTATAGAATATGAAAGTTGTCAATTTTAAAGATACCAAATAGAAAGGGAGGTTATGTTAATATATCTAAAGTAATTATTATGCAAAGAAATCGTTTGTTTAATTTTTGTTGAAGTAGAACCTATATAAGTAAAAATATCATCATCATCATCATCATCATCATCATCATCATCATCATCATCATCATTATTATTATTATTATTAACAATAACAACAACAAGTCACTAGGAGATCTCACACAAGTTATCGTCAGTGATTGCTCACTGATCATAACCGGTGGTGTTCCCTGGAGTCTGAGTGACACCAAGCCTCCCCCAGATTTCCAGTACTCTCCACCTTTTTTAGATAACCATTGCAAATGACATTGTGGTATTGCAACAGCCGCTAACACTTGATTATTTGCTGGTAAAGACCATTGGTCTCCTCTGGGATTTGAGTGGTAATAAGCCTCCCCAAGGTCCTAGTACTCTCTGCACTCTTCCAGTGGAGATCTGGTTAGTGCTCTTTCTCCTCGGTCTTCCTATCCTCCTTGACTCTTGTCGTGTGGTATGTACCGAGGCTGATGCCATCGTCTTTTTTCCATTTTTTTTGGATTGTTCTTAGTGCTCCTACGATTATTGGTATCATATTGACTTTCTGCATGCTCCATATTCCTTTCAATTCTCTGGCAAGTTCTGTGCATTTGCTTCGTTTTTCTGTTTCCTTGATCTTTACTCAGTATTCTGCTGGAACGGCAAAATCTACGATTTGACAGGATTTTTCCTTCTTGTTGACTATTATGGCACCCGGTCTCCTTGCTTGTATGGTTTATCTGTTTGCACCTCCATGTCCCAGAGAATGTTGTGATTTTCGTTTTTCAGTACTGTCTCTGGTTTATGTTTGTACCATTTGTCCGCGTGTTCTAAATTCAGTCGTTTGCATAGTTCCCAGTGTACTGCTTTCCTCACGCAGTCGTGTCTGTTCTTGTATTCTTTTTGGGCTAGTTTGCTGCGTTCACTTATTATGTGATTTAATGTTTTGTCTCTTTGTCCACACAATCTGCATTTACTGTTTTCCTGTGTTTTATCTATTTTAGCTTTAATATAGTTAGTCCTAATCGCATTGTTCTGTACAGCTGTCAGTAGAAATTCTGTTTCTCTGTTCAGGTGTCCTTTTCTTAGCCATGCCCACGAATGTTGGTTGGTCACTTCTCTTGTCATTCTTATGAAACGTCCATGTAGCTGTTTTTCTTCACACTGTTTTTTCTTGTCTTTTTGTTTTTAGTTTTGGTGCTTCCCGAAGTGTTCATTGGGACAGTGTCTCTTGCTGCGGTGATCAGCCTGTTTGTGTTCTGGGTTATGTATTTTTCCAGCTCTTTTTTGTGTCTTCCACACAGTCTTCTATACTTACCAGTCCTCTTCTCCCTTCGTTTCTTTCCACGTAGAATCTGTCCGTATCGTTTTTTGGGTGTAGTGCGTTGTGCATGGTCATTAATTTTCTAGTCTTCTGATCAAGGTGCATGAGTTCTTCTTTAGTCCAACCTATGAATAATCCAGAGCATCTCATTAGTGATACTGCCCAGGTGTTTATTCCTTTTACTAGGTTTTTGCTATATAATTTCGTTTCTAAGGGTTTCCTTGTTCTTCTTAGGTATTCTTTTCCAATCTTCTTTTTCATTTCCGTATATTTGATGGTGTCTGCTTCCAGAACTCCCAAATATTTATAGCTATCCTGTTCGCCTAGCGCTCTCATCTCCTCTTGGTTGGGCGGTTCCATGCCCTCTATTGTATCCAATTTTCCCCTTTCAATCTCTAGCCATGCACACTTTTTCATTCAAAGTTCTATTTGAATTTCCTGGCTGAAGATCATGATTATTATTATGATTATTATTATGTGTACTCATTAGGAGTTTTCACACAGGTTATCATCAGTGATTGCTCACTGATAATAATCGGTGGTGTTCCCTAGAGTCTGAGTGACAACAAGTCTCCCCAGATTTCCAGTACTCTTCCCCTCTTTCGATAACTATTGCAAACACAGGCGCTTACCATCGATTTTTTGCTGGCAACGACCTTTGGTCTTCTCTGGGATTTGGATGTTATTCATGTGGTGGTGTTCTTCCTGTGGTTTTGTTTTCTTCCTATTGTAGCTTCCATGTGACTGGTTACCGTTCCTAGCTTATACTGGTTTGTTTCTGCATTTAAGGATTTTCCTTAAGATTTCAGCCGTCAGTTGTATGGTCTCAGTCTTCCCTTTGATTCCAATTTCTCGAAAAAAAAATTATTATCATTATTATTATTATTAGATTTAACAACACATCTATAAACTACATCATTTTTCATATAATTTTTGTTCATAGGTGCATATTTTTTTCGGGGTGGACTAATACATTCAGCATTGGTAGGGGTTTAATGTAACAAATGTCACGTATTTGAAATCCAAGTAACCTTTTTGATTGATTATTGAGAGTTCATCACTATTCATTTTTGAAATCTATATAAATTAAATCTTGATAAAACAAATAATTCTGATTCGCATTATTTTGACTATTCGGACTATTGTTCCTATCTTGGATGTTATTCTCACAAGGTTTCCGCTGATATAACCTCCAACCTTCTTCAGGTACATCTTGTCGAACTCAGAAATCTTTATGTCAAACCTTGGAATCATGGACCCGTGGCACAACGGATAAAGTGCTAAGTAATAATCAGTTCTAATTACTTAAGACTAGTACTCGATCATAGCTGACGGAACAAGAACAATCTACCCTGCAGATTAAATAAAGGGTTCCGTTTGAAATTTCGTATAGATTCCCGAGTTCGATATAAAGATTCACGAGTTTGACAAGATGCACGTGAAGAAGTTTGGAGCTTACATCGGCCGACACGTTGCGAAAATAACATCCAAGATGAGAACAGTAGTACGTATGATCCAAATAATATAAATTATCGATCCTCATATAAAAAAAATTTGAAACACATCTGATGTACTCAAATTATAAGACACATGAATTAAAACTTATTTTAAACTTTTGCTAACTCTAAAATTTAATTTCTATCGAATATCATTAACGAAACACAAAATTGAAACTCAGAGAAACCAACTTCAAGTGGAATTTAATCAATTTATAAAAAAATAAAACATCACATAAATCAGAGAGCAAATTATCGCATTACAAAGTTTTCATTTTCTAACATGCGTAACAATCAAGTTATTCAAATTATTTTAATATCTTTTACTGTCTGGAAAGCTCAGTAACGTAGGGGTAAGATTCCTGACTACTGATAAGTTATCTGGTGATCCGGTATCGAATCTAAGTGTGAAAATAATTGCCACGTCTAACCATACAGAGAAACAACTACATGTGTTTGATTATATATATATATATATATATATATATATATATATATATATATATATATATATATATATATATTTAGATTTTTCACTTATAAAATAGATCATTCAGTGAAGACCGGGGTTGTTCCAATAAAAACAAGCTCGATGATACTCGATTACAGAGTACAGAGCATTTATATGTAATTTTATGAAGGCTTACCAAAGCATTCCTATCAGGACACCAATGATCACCATTAAAGATATTTTTTCTTACAAATATTATTTATTCAAATTAAATGTTTTTTCCTACACGTGTTTCACTACCAATCAGGTACTTGCTTGGCAGATCATCAGGGAAATTAAATGTCTGAAATACGGGTTTCAACTGCCGGCGTTGCAATAGTTGAGGTCACTTATTCCAGACATTTAATTTCCCTGATGATCTGCCAAGCAAGTACCTGATTGGTAGTGAAACACGTGTAGGAAAAAACATTTAATTTGAATAAATAATATTTGTAAGAAAAAATATCTTTAATGGTGTCCTGAAAGGAATGCTTTGGTAAGCCTTCATAAAATCACACACACATATATATATATATATATATATATATATATATATATATATATGTTTGTATTACAAAAGATTAGAACAACATCGGTACCGTCGGTTTCAAATCCTAACAAAGGGGGTTTATAAAGACCTCTTTATCGGACTCTATTCAGCCTCCGGGGAAACAGACAAGAACAGAGGCTGAAGAGTGTCCGATAAAGAGGTCTTTATAGGTCCCCTTTATAAGAATTTGAAACCGACGGTACCGATGTTGTTCTGATCTTCTGTAATACAAACATTAATAAATATTACGCCCTTATTTTTTTATTTTTCTGGAGCAAGATAACAATAGGGACCCCAGTTCAGTAACAAAACAAGCGGGACATCTTTTGGAAGCACCGGCGATTTCCGATTGACCTCGCAATACACGTGGTCGTTATTTACAAAACAACTCGGGTTTTTTTCTTTTAACATGTATACGCTTTTTTAAAAATCGGCTGACTTGTAATCTGTCGTTTTGCAATAAACAAAACAATTTATCATTTTGTTTCGTTTTACTTTTATTTACTAAATAAAAAACACATTTTAAACGCAATTCTATATTTCGTGTTGTGTATTTTAAGAAAAAGTGGATACTTTTTTTTCTTTTCGTAGGGAGGCGAGTAACTAGCGAAGTTTTATTTATTTGTTTATAATTGTTGCTTACAGAAAAAAAAAGGAAAAAACTTCATAAATTTTAAATTGCTTCCGTTTGGAAACTGATTTTTGAAGTCTAACTTCGCCCTCATGGGGAGGCAAAAGTGTAGTATCTATTTTGATACTACACTTCATTCCTATCTGCGGTCAGTGATTTTTTCTTTTAACATGTTAATATTTTTTGGGGGGGAGGGGGGGTATGTATTTTAAAAAATGTAGGGTCCATTTTCTTTTTTCCTTTTATTTACTAAATAAACAAATAAAATATTTACGGTTTTCTTTTAAGACATAAAAAGGAGCACTCTGGATTTTACCTCAGTTTAGAAGGATTTTTCCATACTACACTTTGCTCCTAGCCCGAGGAGGCAAAACGGAAGATTACGCAAGTTATTTTAATAAATAAATGAAATATATACGCTTTTTTAAAAATCGGCTGACTTGTAATCTTTCGTTTTGCCTCCCCACGAGGGCGAAGTTAGACTTCAAAAATCAGTTTCCAAACGGAAGCAATTTAAAATTTATGAAGTTTTTTCCTTTTTTTCTGTAAGCAACAATTATAAACAAATAAATAAAACTTCGCTAGTTACTCGCCTCCCTACGAAAAGAAAAAAAAGTATCCACCTTTTCTTAAAATACACAACACGAAATATAGAATTGCGTTTAAAATTTGTTTTTTATTTAGTAAATAAAAGTAAAACAAAAAAAAAAGATAAATTGTTTTGTTTATTGCAAAACGACAGATTACAAGTCAGCCGATTTTTAAAAAAGCGTATACATGTTAAAAGAAAAAAACCCGAGTTGTTTTGTAAATAACGACCACGTGTATTGCGAGGTCAATCGGAAATCGCCGGTGCTTCCAAAAGATGTCCCGCTTGTTTAGTTACTGAACTGGGGTCCCTATTGTTGTCTTGGTCCATTTTTCTTAATAATTGAGCACTCTGCTGAGATTCTCTCCCACTAACCTTACACATATATATATATATATATATATATATATATATATATATATATATATATATATATAGTTAAGTGAAAATAAGCAAATGTAAAGTTAAATACTTTACAAGTTTAATAATTTCAATAAAAAATAGTATTAAATATAGAAAAATCCTTTGAACCTAGTTTTTTCAAAGAAACAAATCCTCTTGTCAGAAGGAAAAACAAATTATTAACAATAAATGTATTGGTTTCATTTATTAATTTGAAAAAGTTTATCAATCATGTATGAAATCCGAAGTCCTTTATAATTTCAAGCGAAAAAAATAAGAAATATACTTGAATTGGGGTAAAATTTATTTTGCAATAGTAATTGTTGTACTACTTGAAATTATTAAACTTGTAAAGTATGTAACTTTACATTTGTTTATTTTCACTTTCACTTAATTATAATAATGATCTATCCCAAATTTTTGTCATATTAGGAATTACTTTACGATAACATCTATAAAATAATTATTTTATAATATTTGAAAATATATATGCATATAATATTCATACTACTACTAAGCTCTACTCACGGATTGAGCACTGTAGTAATATTATATGTGTATGCACATGAAAATAAAATTATATATATATATATATATATATACATAAGAAAAATATCCGTCACAGGACGAGTATAAGCAATAAATATAGCACTACTTTGAAATTTTAATGTTTTTTTTTCTTTCTATGTCAGGTATGATATGGTTTCGGTGGCACCTTCCTAAATGATAAAGTTCACAAAAAAATAAATTCATTATAAGTTCAATAGTTTAGGATTTTATCAAGCACATACATATTATTTACGCTCACACGTGCACCAATCATTTAAAAAATGTATTGCTTAATATAACTCAGAATTTTATGTAGAGCAATTCTTTTCTCTAAATTTTTTGTATGTAACTTGGGTGGGCAGGTACATGTTCATGTAAGCGCACCCCCTAAATGGTAAAGTTTACAAAAGAAAGAATATGTCCACGTTACTTACTGTATTGCCAAGAATATATATTCCAAAATTCATAATAATCGGTTTATAAAAAAAACAAAAAAACCTTTATATATGAACCCCCCCCCTAAATGATAACATTTACAAAAAAAAATAATGTGTCCATGTTACTGACCATATTTTCGAGAATATATATTCCAAAATTCATAATAATCTGTTCATTAGCTTAGGAGATTAAAAGTTCTTGGGAGCAAGTGGGGTGGGGGGCGCACCCCCTAAATGGTAAAGGTGACACACTACCGAGAGTAAATAATAGATCTAAAATGAAGTCGTCTCATATTTGAGATTTACAGAAAGTGAAGGCGACAGGAAGTGATATTACGAAAATACCAAAAAGAAGAATGAGGTTATAAACCTACACTTTCTGAGTGAGAGGAAGATATATTAGAAAATAAATTGAGGCAAATTTAACAAGAAAAGCCGTCACCTCAAACGAACATTTTTTTAACCATTAAGCTTGGAAATATCGGAAGTTGAAATCTTATCACAATTTCGACCATGACCGAACTTTTAACGGTCAAGGTCATATAAGATGCTGGACTTCATTGGACACATTATGGGCCAAGTAGTGAGTCTCTACAATAAATAGAACCGAAGTTATCGTCAAAAGTGTGACTTTCACCTTTGCTATTACATTACTTCACACTAAAATAAATATTCACTTTTAAGCAAGTTTTTTTTTTCTTTTGCCGCGAATAAACTCAAACTTTTCTCTTTATTATTTCTTATTAAGAAATTCGTACTTTAGTCACATTTATTAATTTTAGTAAAAACAAAATATACTGCTTTTACATTATATCGATAATATTTACTTTTAGGCTTCTTAACGGTTACTTTCATATTTCTTTACATAGGCGCATTTTAAGATAATGCAAGTAATACCAATTACTTTGGTAAAAAAGAAACAGTCTACTTGATGACGACTTCCGGTTTTTAAATTGGAAATAGACAAGTAGTGTTTATCGAAAAACAGTCCCTCATCATTTTCGATTGGAAAACTTCCAGTCATCTACAGGAATTTCACTGGCGCCATCAAATAAAAGACAATTTCTTTGGGAATATTCTGTATTGGATATGTTATTACTATGATGTTTAATATATTTTCACTATCACGATAGAGAGCGGCGGGGATGGAGGTGTTAGCATACGTTTTATTATAAATACCAAGCCTTTTTATGATGTGAATCTTTTTTTTATATTTTGATAGAACCACCCTACCGAAGGTGGGAGGCAGCTGGGTCCAAAAAATTGAAGTGAACCCAACGATGGAACATTTATACTGTTGTTCTGAAATGTCTGTTCACGTATACAACATGACGGGAAAGTTGCTTTATTATTTTGAACAGTGAGTGCATTTTTGTTCACTTTTCATTTGGTCAAAACACATTATCGTCTTTTGAAATTGAATTTTGCTTGATTGAAAGAAATGCATTTTGAATATGCTGAGAGGTGAGTCAGCTCCGCCACGTTTCTGGTTTTTCAACATCATACATGCTTAACAAGTAACCTTACCTCACTTTGATAGGAACAAAACCCCCATCTCAAAATGTACATGCTACTCAACAATGTGAGATGTTAACCCTTAAATGCTTCTTTTTTTTTTCAAATATGACACATTCCAACAAAATGCCTATTTAATATAATATTCAACGAAAATGTGTTAAACTGCAACTAGTCTCTCATCTGCAACCAGCCTGTTGGCAAGTGCGAGTAGGTATTAGTATGATGTTGCATCAGCACACCTGCTAAATAGGTAATCAGTATATTCAATGTCATGGGCGAGTGTCACCGGTGTGTCATCTGCCTAATTTAAGAGCCTAAACTTTTAAATCTGGTCATTATAATGGTAAGTAAAAATTATTTTATGGTTCTATAGTGTATTACGATTATTTAGATGCATGTATTGTAGTGTTTTGTTATAGATGTAAAGTTTTATGCCATTTGTTGCACATTTGTAACATCATTTATTTTTGTTCAATAAAGACATATTTTTTCTCAAAATCATTTATACTACTTTATATTACCCCTATGAAACTTTTTTCACTTTTTCAAACGAATATAAAAAATAAAGCATTTAAGTGTTAATTAGTGACATTTTGGATTTGGGGATTATTTGGATTATTCGGACTACTGTTCTCATCTTAGCTGTTGCTCTCACAACGTTTCAGCCAATGTAACCTCCAACCTTTTTCAGGGGCGTCTTGTCGAACTCGTGAGTCTGTACAGAATTTCGAACAGAACCTTTTATTTAATCCACGTCCCGTCAGCCATGACCCAGTAGAAGTCTTAAGTACTTCGTAATTGTATCTTTAGCATTGTGGATTTTTGTTTTAAAGATTTGGGGAACTAGAGTTTTGGAGAGACTGAGTATTGTGAAGTGATTCCTGACCCCCTGAATCTCCTCCGTTTTACCAGAGCTTATGCTTGTACATTTCTCCATGTTTCCCTTTCATATAAATTTCATTCGACTGGTTCATTTACAAGTCGTACAGATGTTTACCAGTGATCTCCTAGGGAATATGATGCACTATTATTGATTGCATCTATCAGTGTGTTGCTCGTTACATAGCATACAACCTTAAGTGTCTCTCTCTCTCTCTCTCTCTCTCTCTCTCTCTCTCTCTCTCTCTCTTTCAAGTAGTCACCTAGTTTGTTTGTTTTTCCCCAAATTATAATCTGAACTATTCACAGGGGTCACTGTTACTTCCAGAAAGTTTTATTGAAAAATACATCTTGAAGATTGTTGTTAAATGGATACAATAGACAATGTTGGTATCCGAGTGTAAGAACAACCAAAACGGTAGAATGAAGAAAGAAAAGTTAGTTGTAATAGAGAGTACAATAATGGATAGAAAGACATTACTAATCCTCGAAATAAGATATCAGTGAATGCAGTGCTCACTATATATATATATATATATATATATATATATATATATATATATATATATATATATATATATATATATATATATATCTGTATTAGTAATTTTACATAAGAAAAAGGAAGTGTACGATATTCTGCTACAATGCTATGGCAATAGAGAGTACAATAATGGGTAGAAAGACATTAGTAAGATATTACTAATCCCCAAAGCCGTCCATGGAGGTGATGGCTTCATTGCTTGTTTCAGTTTTCAACATCATACAAACTCAACCAGTAACCCAACCTCACTTTGATTGGAAACAAGGCCCAATCCCAAAATCAACACATGCAACCAAATGTTACTAAGTGACATTTAGGACTTTTATGTCTAAGATTTGCGGGAAAACAGAAACTTGAATGGGCTGACTACTGGGGGGGGGGGGGTTGAGGGATTCCTAAAATATAACATTCTAAAATATAAAATCAACTTTAAAAATACTTGGTTTTTTATGGATAATTGATCTGAGCCTGTACCATTTTTTATTTCAGGGCTCATACTATGAGGATCACTGGTTGCTGTTATTGCCAAAAAGCAACGGTCTTTGCAACATCTTCCTGGGATACAACAGGTTGGTTTATTTTTTGGAAGAAGATCCTTATTTAAAATTATATATTTAAAAAATCTCTCTTTGTCTATCTCACTCACTCACTCACTCACTCACTCACTCACTCACTCATAACTATATGTGCTAAATAGTAATGAGTACGTTACTAGTATATATATGTACACAGGATATTGGGGTCATGAGGTCAACGAGTATGTACTCAAATGTCACCTCAACCTGGTAACCAGAAGCAGACTTGGCATCACATGGCTCAAAGAGAAAGGAGATGAGAGAAGTAGGCAGTCGGTTAAAAGTCTTGGGGCGAACTGCACGGTTAGAGAATGACTTAAGATCGACCGCAAACTAAGAGGCCAGGGGCCTAAAATATCTATAGCTTGGAATGCTCCCTTCTGCTGCTGGCATAAGAAAATACAACGCTAACATCTAAATAAACAGCCCTTTCTTCAAATTCGATTGTTTCTTTGTGCTGTTGTGAAACATTCATTTCAGGTGCCCCAATCGTGGGAGGAGTGGGCGTCACGAGGTAGGATTTTATTGTGCTGTTATGATTTGCTAACAACCCATGTATTTTATTTGATTGTTACTTGTAAGACATTTAGATCCCCCTTCAGAGGGGAGGTATGTATAACATATGAACGTCAATGTTTGTGTAGTGATACTGGCAAATTAGTCTGCTTAATTAGCATAAGTGTGAGAGAGAGCCTATATAAAACTCTCATTAAAAATAGCTAAGAAGGAAGCTTTACTAGCAACTAATCAGTGCTAATCTTTCACTTCACAACAATGGCGTCGCTGATAGGATTTCAATTGTCTCTCAAAGATTCTGATTTTGTCGATACTTGGCTACGATGTTTTGCTGCAAGTGCAAGAAGTAAAGAATTAAAAGACAACAGGGAAACAGGAGGAGAAAATGAAATAACGGATTTATTTTGGGCTAGAGCTAGATGCGAGGCAATAATGAAAGGCTCCACCACAGCGTATCCAACAACCCTGGAAGATCTGACTTTCGAGAAAATAAGTCACATCATAAGAAGAAATACGAGACCCAAGGATAAGTTGATTGTGATAAAAAAAAACAAAGTTCATGTCAATGAAACAAGAAATTGCCAAACCAATCATAAAATATGTATACCGTCTACGAAATAGATATTGTGAGTTTGAAAAATTCAGACAAGAAAAACAGACAATTGAAGAGGACAATTCGGTTGAGGTTAATTAGAGGTACTTGCAATGCATTACACTGATATAAAATAATGGAACGACTACGAATAGGAAATATGTTTTAAAATACCTGCAACAAGAATCAATAGAGTATAAATTACCCAGTATAAAAGTCAACCCAGCGACTCTCCTTTCACCACAAACGCTCTGATCCTTACTTTGCCCAAATTGAAATGAATGGCTTTCTCTTTGAAGAAAGCTCCTGTTTTGAAAAGCTCCTAGGACTGACCTTCACGCCAGACCTCAAATGGGAAACGTACATCAAATCTGTTGCTAAGGTTGCTGGAAAAATGGTTGGATCATTCTACCGCTCCAGAAAGTATCTCATTCCTGACGCAATCCTCTACTTGTATAATAGTCAAATACGTCCATTTGGGAAGGTGCCGCTCAGAGCATCTTTTTCCTGCCTTGACAGAGTACAAAATCGACTTCGAAATCTAGTAAGGGATGTCCATTCTCTTCTATACAGCCCTTTTCTCACAGAAGAGCTTCAATCTATGGTTCCCCCTGTAAAATATTTGCAATAAAAACTCGTCTAGCTACAACAACTGTAAATAATTTTCTTTTCTTCCTCTATGAACCTAAAATTAAACGGAACTTCCACGACAAAAGTTTCTTTCCAAGAACTATCCGTCTGTGGAACACAATACCACGGGTCTGCTTCCCAGCTGACTATTGCATGGCTGTTTCAAGTCCAATGTTAAATTCTTGTTGAGCCTTCCTCTTGAATAATCTAATTTCTGGGCAGTCTCCACCATTGTTACCAACCGTCATGGTGTTGTTTTACTGTTCTCCTCACAAACTCCTTAACCCCTATCCTCGAGTGGCTTACGGGCCTTGATAAGTGGTGACTCTTTTAAAAAAAAAAGTATTCTCGGATACTTACATGTTAACAAATATTTTAAAATGTTGGTCTTGTGCATGTGAACACGAAATAAAAAGGAAAAAATGCCCAACATTTGGAAAGACTTATACAAATTGCGTAAAGAAAAAAATATTTTCAAGCTGTATGCAAATTCCAAAAAGAAAAACGTTAAAAGAGTTGAAGAAAACGAAACCAATATGCAAGTTTTCTTTTATTAAAAAACAAAAACAAGAATGTGGAAAAAATTGACCAAAAGAAAAAAAAACATTATATTAAAAGTTAAAATCAACTACGTCCATTTGTATGTGCAAATGGATACCAGCAGTGAGGTAACGCTTATACCAAAAAAATTCTGAGAACGCAGTGGAAAGCAAACTTTACGAAAGAGCAATTTAAAACTCCGGCAATTTTATGGGTCGGTCATAAAAACTGTAGTGTACTTTGAAGGTTCTTTGGAGTTAGAAGATAAATTTGAAGTAATACCTATAATTGTAAAAAGAACCATGAACTTCTTGGAAACGATGTGTTTAACATAAATTCTACCAAATTTATAATAGCTAAGGCTAGTAGTCGTAGCCTCACTATAAGTATAAGCACGGTAGACGGTAGTCATACGAGGAAAAACTCAACGCTTCTTTTAACATTAAACAAATCTTTATTGGGTATCCTATACCGTTGGGGTATAACATAGAAAAAGGTAGGACTGGTGTTTGGTGGAAGGAAACGAAGTTCTTTTACTGCCCAGGGAGCGGTGCTCGGAAATCCAGTGGATGAGGGGGCAGGAGAGAGGTGAAGAAGAGTTCCTTCTAGGCTGACGGCCAGGGTCTCTCTGACGATCCGTTCCACCGTTAAACAGGGGTGCAAATAGTCCGCAAGGGACTAGCTGAAATCAATACGCCCTGTGAGCCGATTGGTTAGTTTAAGACCAACTTGCCCACAGTGGACGCATAAGAAATAGGTCCTATTTCAGACTGCTACAAATTAATTAATGAGATAAAAATGGGGGAAAAATGGAAAGTTAATTAAAATATAAATCGAGCTTAATTACTAGTACATTTATTGCCATTAGTTAGTAGCAAAACTACGAAAATTAATAGAACAGGACCTTTTTGAACATGTTTCACCTGGGGGTAGTAAGTGAGCATCACCCATTGTAGTTTTGAGAAAGTCAGGTGGAGACCTATTTGAAGATTATAAGATAGGCATAAATCACAAAGTTTGTTCGGATTCATATTCTATACCTAATGTTGAAGTTGCGTTATATGCACTGGCAGGAATGAGCCTTTTTACAAAAATAACTTTTAAAATGGCATTCCACCAAATATAAATAGACAATAACTTCAAAGCAGTAACCACGATAAATATGCCAATATGGTTACTAAAATGGAAAAGGATGGCATATGGGATTAAAAAAAATAGCAAGCGTCATATTTCAAAGGGCCATCGAACAGGTTTTAAGAGAAGATATAAAAAATATGGTTTGTTACCAAGACGATATATGCATAGAAACTACTAATGAAATTAATTCAGAAAGAAAACCGACATTATCTTGAATAAATTAAGAAATGCTGCAATGCCAATAAATGAAAAGAAATCTGCAAACAATAGTAGTAAAGTATTATTTTTAGGTTGTTCTATTTCAAAAGAAAGTATATCACCAGACCAAGCCTTAATAGAAGAAATACTAAAAATATCTATACTTACAAATAAAAAAGAACTTGAATCTTTTTGGGGATTGGTCAATTTCTACTGTCAATATTTACCAAAATATATAGACCTGACTGAACCGTTTGCAAATTTAAGAAAAAAGAATGTTGAATTTATTTGGTCAGAAAAACAACAAAAAGCTTTTGAGAGATTGAAATTATTTATGGCAAAGAAACCATAGTAAAAATTGTTGATCCCAAAAAGGACATTACATTAACCACAGACGAAGGTGAACATTCGGTATCTGGAATATTATCACAAGAAGGACATCCGATAATGTATTTATCAAGAAGACTAACAGACACTGAATTTAATTATTCAAATATAGAAAAGGAAGCATTGGCCATTGAAAGGACAACCTCTAGAGCCTGCCAATTTTTAATTGAAAATAAATTATTTGAGAAGTGACTATAGACTATTAAAGTCTATATTCAATCCAAGAAAAGAATGACCCAAAGTTACAAAATCGAGAATATTAAGGTGGGCAATAAAATTAATGGCATTTGACTTCGATATAGAATATGTCAAAGGAAATTCAATTTCACACGTAGATACACTATCAAGGTTGCGAGTTTACAAAGAGTCAAAAGATAAAACAGAAGACGAATTGGAAGATACATTCTTACATTGGGTAGAGACTGATGTTTTATCTTTAGATAGAATAGTGTGGAAACTAGACATGATCCAGTACTAAGTAGAATAACATATAGAATAAGAAAAAAACATATAGAGAAATTGTTCCAGGGCGGAAAGACCCTAGAAAGAAATAATTGACAATAAAAATGTGAATCTGATAATCCCTCCCCCCCCCCCAAAAAAAAAAGAACACAAAGAAAATTGGGGATAAAAAATGTACATGATGATATACACTGTGGAGTAGCAGCTACACAAAAGGGATAAAATTAGAAGTATGATGGCCGGGATATTCACACGATGTCAAAGAATATATAAAAAGATGCAAAAAATGTAAAGAATTTTAAAAACTTTACACAGACTACTTTACATTCATGGCCCAGAGAAATGGAGCCATGGAGTCGTGTGCATATAGATCATGTGTATATTACCAGAGTGGTACTCTCATTAATAATAGTAGACTTTTTTCAGGCTGGCCTGAAGTAATCTGTGTGCCAGATAAGAAAAGTTCTACAATTAAACAGATTCTAAGAAACGGCATACCAAAGAATTAATATCTGACAATACAGTTTTGTGATAAAGATCTTGGTTTATTGTTGGATAAAATAGGGTGCAATTGAAAATTTCCTTCGATTCCATCTGGGGTCATTAGGGACAATTATCGGTTAAGTTCATAAAGTAAGTGAAATATATTAGAACGTAAAGAAACGAAATACATTTAAAAAAACGATTTTCTTCATTTTATAAAACAAAAATAAAATTAAACAAAGAATATTTCAGTGAAGAATGTATTTTCAAAAAAGTTTTAACATTTAAATAATTATTTTTATCGGTATTTTTAAGATTTAAAATAATTAGATAAAAACGGATTTGTTTCGATTAGCTTTGATTCGTTAAAGCCTTTTGCTGTTTTACAGCTGTATAAACGCAGCATCAACAATTATTTTTTAAGAAAACACCACCACGCTAACAGTTTTTTATATTACTTGATCTCATATTACAAATATTATTTTAAAGTTTTCTTTCAAGGCAAAAATTGTAAATTTTCGACCAGCAATATATTTCTGCATGGCGGGAAATGCCATGTGAATATTACTAGTATATATATATATATATATATATATATATATATATATATATATATATATATATATATATATATATATATATATATACAGGGCTTTACGAAGCCCTCCAAAAAGGAGCGCACTCCAGGAGCACGCTCCTTTTTGCTGGAGCGAAGGAGAAGAGGGCTTATTTTATATTCAGCGGGAGTGGAGCTTCAGCAACTCCATTTGGGACTAAAGAGCGTGGTTTTATCGCTCCGTGCCACTCACTCCAATATTATTTGATTTTTTTTTAAACATTAGTTTTTTTTTATTCAGCAATAAAAAGGAAAAGAAAGTCTCAGCTAAACTCTTTGAGTTATTTTTAAAATTATATCTCTGATAAATGTATATGAGATAGGGATAGAGAGAGAGGGAGAAAGAACGAGAGAGTTACACATGAAAACAGAACATTTGAACTTCTCAGGTTTTTTATAGACGCAAGTAGATTTTTACATCTACATGTTACATTTTTGATAGAACAGTTTTCTTAAGGCAGGAGACAATTTGGCAACAAATGTCTTCAAATGCGCCAGTGAGTCTATAGATGTCTCTGAAGTTATTTTCTTAAAGTTTTTAACTTTTTTTGTATTTATGACAAGGATTTTTATTGCTGATTGAATAAATAAGCCAATTTTTCTTTTAATTTTAATTGAACTTTTATGCCATATTTTTACCCGTCGCCTTTTTGGCGACATTTTGTTATTCTTAAATTCACGACTAGTATGTTTTAATCTTTTGATGTTTGCTTTTAAATTCGTTAAATTCCGTTAAAACTTGCTTTTGTAAATAGAATGTTCAAAGTTTTTTTGTGTGTGTAATAAAATGTTAAAGCAGTAAAATAACTCTTCAGTCCAAGGAAAAATATCTTAAGTCCAAAGAAAAAAACAATAAAAACCAACATGGCCGCCAGCGATTAAAACCTGTAATTAAAGTTAGATGCTCAACACTTTAAAAAGTAAATGAGAATTTTATTTTAGGACCAAAAATACAATTAAGACCAACAATCAGTTTCATCTAAAATGTGGGCGAATACCAAGCGAAATGAGCGAAAAAAAAAAAAAAACAGCAGTCTCTATTCTACAATTAAACCGATGTTCCGATATTTATATATATATATATATATATATATATATATATATATATATATATATATATATATATATATATATATATATATATAAGGAAAAGTTCAAGTTACTGAATTAAAACAATTCCAGATTCATATATTTTTTTTAATTAAAATATATATTATCAAGCGTCCAGGATATGCTTCAAAGCTGCAGTTTGAAATAAGCTCAATAATTAATAGTCTATATCAATCAGAGCTTTCATATATTAATTGTGTAGATTTCAAAAACTCAAAACATATCAATTATAGTTTCAAATAAATATTCAACTATTTCACTTTTCATGTATGCATGTTTCTACAAGGAAAAACACCCATCGTTGACTTTTTATTTAAAGTAGAGAATTTCTTGCCAAATTGATTTTAAGTGGCACGGTAAGTTTAAGGTGGTTGTCTGACTTGCTATTTGCTTTCTCGCTTTCCCTTAACACTTGAAATTATTTCGTCTGGGAGCTAGAAAAAGGCATGTGTTTTACTCGCTAATTTTGTGTGACGAGATGGATTTATATTTATTTATATAAAAATAGATACGCATTGATCTTTATTATAGAGTGAATGATTATATTGATTAAGACAAGTTTGTATCGTCTGTTAAGATGAAATGGAGCCATTTGGTGCATGAAATCATAAAAGATTTTTATGTTTTCTTATGTGTTTAATTTCTTAATTTTTTTTTATTATTCTTTTTACTTCCTCACTGTTGATCAGTAAAGATATGGGGCTTGAACAAAAATCTGCTTCACACTTTCCGTGGACATTCCAAACCAATATCCAATCTCATCGTTCATCCCAACAATCCATTGTTGCTCGTGTCCAGTTCTTTTGATGGAACCATCAAAATTTGGTCCTTAGAAACATTGGATCAAATATACAGGTGACTTACTTTGTTTTTCTTTTCTTCTTTTTGGAAAGTTTAGGCCAAAAATTAAGAATCAAGTCAATCAAAATGATGCCCCTTTTAACTTGAGATATAAAAAATTAAATTCATTTTTTAAGTTGGGCAAAAAATTAAAAATCAAGTTAATTAAAATGATGTCCCTTTCAAATTTAGATATAAAAAATAAATTCATTTTTTTAATTGGGCCAAAAATTAAAAATCAAGTTAATTAAAATGATGTCCCTTTTCAACTTGAGATATAAAAAATAAATTCATTTTTTGAATTGGGCCAAAAATTAAAAATCAAGTTAATTAAAATGATGTCCCTTTTCAACTTGAGATATAAAAAATAAATTCATTTTTTGAATTGGGCCAAAAATTAAAAATCAAGTTAATTAAAATGATGTCCCTTTTCAACTTGAGATATAAAAAATAAATTCATTTTTTGAATTGGGCCAAAAATTAAAAATCAAGTTAATTAAAATGGTGTCCCTTTTCAACTTGAGATATTAAAAATTAAATTCATTTTTTGAATTGGGCCAAAAATTAAAAATCAAGTTAATTAAAATGATGTCCCTTTTCAACTTGAGATATTAAAAATTAAATTCATTTTTTGAATTGGGCCAAAAATTAAACATCAAGTTAATTAAAATGATGTCCCTTTTCGACTTGAGATATTAAAAATTAAATTCATTTTTTGAATTGGGCCAAAAGTTAAAAATCAAGTTAATTAAAATGATGTCCCTTTCAAATTGAGATATAAAAAATAAATTTATTTTTAAAGATTGACCCAAAATTAAGAATCAAGTCAATCAAAATGATGTACTTTTCATCTTGAGACATGATTACTCCCCCACACACACATTTGGTTACTCAAGGCCACCCCATCCCCTGCACGCCACTGCATAGATTTGACATGCTGAAGAGGAAAATTCTGAGAAACTTGGCATCAATGTCTCACTTTAATTAAACTGTGTAGACTTCACAGATAATTCCAGTGTTTATTCACACAACCCTTAGTTAGCAGAAAGTATCTGACTTCTGCTACAATTCTCTATCTGTACAAGAGTCAGCTACGTCTTCAGATGGAATGCTTCTTCCACATCTTGAGAGGTGCCACTCAGAGCATTCTTTTTTTTGCCTTGACAGAGTTCAAAATCGACTTCACAATCGTGGAGAATGATTTCTTCTGTTCTCTATGGCCTATCTCTCACAGTTGCTAGTCTTCCTCTACTCTATTGTGATTTGCATGGAAGGTTCTCGGCTGAGCTTCAGTCTCTAGTAACTTCTTGTAAGAATTTAACAGCAAGAGCTTGTTTTTCTATCACCGCTGCAAAGTCTTTTCTTTTGCTTTTTTGCACCTAAGATGAAACGGAATTTCCATGAACAGAGTTTCTTTCCAAGAACTTTCCATCTGTGGAAGGCATTACCACGGGACTGCTTTCTTGCTAGATCGTCTTCAAATCTAATGTCAATAAACGCTTGTCATAAACCGTCTGCATAGGTTAATAATCTCTTACTCTCGAGTGGTTCTTAGCCTTGATAACTGGTTACTCATCAGAAAAAAATAAATAAAAAATAAAACAGACATAGGTCATTCCTTTAAAAGATATTTAAGGTCATTAAAGATATATATTCCCAAAAATGAATTTTTTTTTTCTACCATGTTTTTCAGCATCACTTCCAACCATCTTCCGATTATATCCATTTTCTGTCTCCTTTTTTCATATAGCTTGCTTGTTTATACCAATGACGGTCCCATGTGGATGTTCTTGGCAGAAGAGAGCATAATCTCCAGTTTCAACCCTCGACAAATCAAACTCTGGTCCCTTAACCATTTCATCAATTTCTGGAACTTGACACGATGTAAAATATTCCACATGTCCTTACAAACAGGGAACTCTAAAAAGTCGACACGAGTGATGGCGGTTGGTACAGACGGCAGGTAAGTATTTTTTATGAAAGTTGGCAAACAGTATTTATGGTCACCCATTGGGAGACAACCCTTACTAATAATCTATCTATATACTGTTTTGGAATTTTTGAGATGAGTGTTGACAATTTGTAGAATTTGGGATGTTTTTCTCAGTACGGCTGATATTAAGAATACAATTACAAATTACTTTATTAGGTGATCCACATCACCTTCATCAACTTTTATCTTAGCAAAGTATGAGAAACATTTCATTTGTCTTGATTTTTAACTTTTTCATTTTTCTATTTCCAGTTTAAGACTGTTTTCAAGAAAAAATGGAAGGAAATTATGTACAGTGCTGCCCTCACCTTGCTTATCTCCCTTGGAGCGGTTACTTGATTTTTGCTACAGCAGAGAATTAAACCTTGTCTATTTCCTTTTGAATCCAGATACAATATGGATATACACTTCAAGGTAAGTTATAAATTATGCTCCGTTTGATAAGGTGGCAGCAAATTCGATATTGAGCATTGCCTTGCCATCGCTATTTGTTTCAATTCCACATGAGCATATCAAATATGGCTTTTCAAGCGGGCCAGACTCTTAAACTTTCTGACACAGTAATTGCAGACATGTTGTCCTATGTAAGTTATTGATCGAGCTCCATCCTTTTTTTGGTTTTCAATTTTCTTTTCTCTTTGTTTTTGCTGATGAGAGGACATCCTACCAGATGCCAGACATGCATCCACTATTTCAGAGACTCCAATTGAGAGATCTTTTTTAGGATTCTATCTGTTCCTCTGCATGCAATTGTTTGGATCTTTCTTGCACTTGTATATTCGACAGGTAGTATTTAAGTTATTTTTTATTACCCAGTGGCTCATATGATTACTGAAATGATTGAAATCTTCCTTATGTTTCAGTTCTTTTTCATGTCGTACATAGACCTTGATATTTAGTTATTTTCTCCCTCTCAGATCTGTTTAGCCTGACATCATAGTGGATGGTGTATGACTTATTTCACACCTTTTGGCCGGGATCAAAGTGTAGTATCTGTTCCGATGGATACTGCATCCCATAGACCGGTATTGTCTTGGCCTTCGGGGCTTGATTTACGTCGGTCTGTGGGTTTGTCCTGTGCAGTTCTAGGAGGTCCACCCTTCCAGGCTTTGCCTCCCCTCTTTGGGGAGGAGTAAGTTTATTGCTTACTGCCTGATGCGCCTCTATCGAGGAATGCCCAGGCAATTTTTAATGGCCAGAGTGCTCACCTTCTCAGGCGCTGGTTTATCAAATCCCACTTTCCCGACCTTGTGTCACATCTTACCACTGTGGAAGGTAGATAAATAACATGTTACCAGGACTTACTACTACACTGGATATTCAAGTTTTTGTAGATTGTCTAGTGAAAATATTTACACACTCCATTGTGTCACAGCAGAATCTTACAACTGCATGTAAGATGTTTCACACTTTTCACTTCTGCACTTGTTGTCATTGTTCTTCTTAAAAGCATTGGTCATCAGGTCTTGATCTTGGTGGAGCGATCCTCATTTGAGCCAGTCTACAGAGTGTTCTTTATATATATATATATATATATATATATATATATTCCTGGGATAATTCTTCCAGAAAATATTTGGCATATAGTTGGTTGACCCGGTCTTCCAGTTTTCTACTATAGAAGGTCTTGATGTATTCTTTCAGCTCATTTGGGCTATTTCTGTGTATTATTTGGTGTATTTGTTTTAGCTTATTTTAGCTATTTCTGTGGCATGTTTTTTTGGTGTTTCTGTTTCATTTGTGAGAGTCTTGTCTAAAATGTTTGGCCAGGTTTGTAATGGAGGTTTTTCACTGGCTCTTGTTTCTTGGTGTTGATGTACCATCATAAGGCTTGGGTTCTGGGAGCTCATCAGATATTGAACAGTGCCCACAATAGTGGCTTGATGTTAATGGTTAATTTCTGAGAGACCCATACCTTATGCTCTTCTGGGAAGATACAGTCTTGGTAGACACTGGTTTCTATACATTACTCTGTACAGTGTTGAAATTTTTTTTTATTTTTGTGTCGGGCTTAATGTTGTGTTGTATCCGGTCTATAATACCAAAACTGTATGCTATGACTGGCATGGCAAGTTGGTTAATGGTAGTTATAATGAATTTGTTTTTCATTTTACTTCAGTGTAAGTTCTAAGAAATCAATTGGCCCTTTCCTCGGGCTAACACTATATAAGATAAATAGATATCCGAGTGTTCAATCAAGATTCTTCTGTCCCCCTCAAACGTTGAGTTAGTAAAGCAGTGAAGAACACTAATTTTCTTCTCCCCAATTAACCACTTTACTATGTTATAGTTTATCTGTATTGTGTTTTTTTTCTTGGTTTAGTCGGATTCCAGAACAAGATTTCATCTGGTCTGATGGGGTACCCAGCTTAGTGATGTTTCTTGGGTAACATCATTAGGAGAAGGTGCACTATTTCTCGTATGAACCAGTGTGTAGCAATGCCGAGGGGGATCTTATTTGGGCTTCGAATACTATGTTATTTTGAATATTTGGTCTGGGTTTACTTGTAGAGTGAAGTATCCTCATATCAGGGTGTCTTGACAAACCCTTGTACAGAGAGACCGAAGACACTCAAGAATGGTGTCCAGTAGGTAATTCAAACTCTCCAGTAGGTAATTCAAACTCTCTTTGTGGACTCTCATATGCAGTTTCAAACACGGCACAGATTCGCACTCTGCCGCATAGGTTTCAAGTTGCTATCTCTTGAAGGAGATAGTTCACAGGTTCGTTTTGAAGATAAATGCGACTTTTATGATCGGGTTTGCTCAGGCATACTTTACCACAGTCACCACAGACTCAATCACAGGGAAACTCAACCATTTCATTTGGCATTTCTTAGGCCCCTTCCCTAACTGCTCTAGTAAGTCTTTCGTCTTCAATGCGTCTTCTCTCATATTCATGCACATCATGTCTTCATGTTGCTCTATTTCTTTCTGTTAAGTCTCGATAGGCAATGAATACCACCTGTAAAGGTGCCTGCTCAGGGAGTCTATTATGAAGCAAGGGTTGTGCAATTACAACCATGCCTCTCCTAAGTCTAGTTGCAAGGAGAAATCCAAGATGACTAGAAATGATGCCGAGATAAGCAGAGAGCCCTCCCACATGCATCACCTTATATTCCCCAATGGTCACCCATTTAGTACTGACTAGGCTCAACATCTCCTTAACTTTGGTGATCTAACAGGAACCGGTGTGTCAATGTGATTATGCCATATATTAATATAATAATATCCATACTAATATGAGCAATATTTGTTTGTCTGTAAAATCGTTTATGTTTCTTCTAGCTATTTTTAGGCTATTAGAGCTAGGAATGTGACATTTGATAGGAATGATTCTCTATCTCTGTAGGTTGTCCCAAAAAGAAGTCCTTCTTATATATTTATTCGAGATACTTGAAGGAATATGAAACCCTCTCACTGAAAATTATTTCATCTCTGATTTTAATGAGTTAGACTATATGCACGTGCCACAAAATTATACATATATTCCAAATTTGAGAAATGTTTGATAATTTTGAGAGACTCTAATACAAAATTGAAACTTTCCTAAACCCATAACTTCAGTCATGCAACATCTATTTTCGCACAGTTTTCACCATAGAAGTATATTTTTGATTGCTTCGAAATATTTTGGGGTCGATCTCAAACATATTAAAAGGTCGAAAGGTTTGTCAATATTAGGAACCCTTCCTCAGATGGCCGTTCAACAAGTTTCAGTCAGGAATGTCAACTGCTCGATGATATACGGGGCATTTTGGTGACTGTCTCATCAGTAGGGGTGTGATCCTGAATGGACTTCACACTCTCCGAACCTTAACCCCTCTCAGATTTTTATTTGTAGAGTTATCTCAAAGAAAATGGCTATCAAGACAATCTTGAGACTATTCCTGATTTGAAGGCCTTCACAGACTAAACCGGCCATATCCAGATGCGTTTGCAATGCAGAGATGCACATTTGGAGCATATCATTGAATAGCGATAGACAAAAACTGTTGGACATTAATGACTGAAACTTGGTGGACAAGTCAGTTATAGGCTGAAGTTTATTTTGTATCAAATATGGTTGTATTGCAGAACGGATTGTGGATGTTATTAACAATTCCATGTATGGGTGGCATTTTTTTTAGGTGGAGGTCACCCTGTATCAATCCTGTTTGAGTAATTGAATAAATCTGTTGTGAAGTGGTTTATGCAAATTGTAAGACACAAATATGAAGAAATAAATGGATGAAAACGATTCTATGGAGATCAACAATATAAAATGGTTTATTAACAATTTTACAACTGGAAGAATTACTATGAATAAGGAGGGTTTCATTGTCAGTTGCTGAGCCGATTTCAGTAACGTCGTCCATTCAAGTTTCCTGTCTTGTCTTCTGGTCAATGCAAGTACAAATAACTCTGAGAAGATCAATCATGCTTCAAAATGTCTTTTGGCAAGGGAGATCACTTTAGGGTACAAGAATTATTTCCTTTTAAACAATTTCTCCTAGATTGACTTTGTTATAACAGAATCTAATGAGTAATTTAATTTCTAAAAACCGGTCAACACATGATAGTAAGCCGGTTAACAAATGGACGTTAAACTGCTGCTGTTTCTGCTGCTGCTGCTGCTGCTGCTGATGATGATGATGATGATGATGACCGAACGCAATACCCATTGGAAATGATTCATTGGATGGATATGATTAATTGAACACACATAGCTGGGGGGGGGGGGAATTGCATGTTCATGCCTTTTCCCAACAGTATTAGTGTGTAAACAACGACAATAGATCTGATGAGATTTGAACTCCCCACTTAGGATGCCCCCTATGAATCTGGCCCCTAATAACAGAAATCCCTTACATCCTAGTGGCAGTGTGCCTTTGGGGATGGGAGGATGAAAGTAAAAAAAAAAAGAATCCATCCCGTCATGCAAAAGCTAGCGAGTAAAAAAACTGTCGGACGAAACCATTCAAGTATTTAGGGGAAAAGAAGAAAGCATATAGCAAGTCAGACAACCCTCTCCTCGTCGTCTGAAATGAATTCGGAAAGAGATCCTTCACTCTATTTCCATAATAAGACGTTTTCTTTCTTTTTTCTTTTTTAAAATTTCCAGTTTGAGACGTTTTCTTTATTTCTTATTTGTTTTGTTTTAACCTCCCCGATTGAGACGTTATTTTATATTAGTGGTAATACTGGCGAAGCATAATTTCTTCCATAATTTTCGATGGAGAGTGTACACTAACCTTCTTTTTTTTTTTACTTTTCAGTTTGAGAGGTTTTTATTTATTTTTTTAACTTTACCGATTGAGACGCTATTTTAAATGGATATGAATATTAGTGCGAAGCATAATTTAAAAAATGATGGAAAAAAATTATGCCTCGCCAGTGTTCACACTAATACAAAATAACGTCTCAATCGGGGAAGTTTCACAGGATCACAGTCCCCAAATGCTTAAAGACACCTGTAATCGCATAGCACTGTATTTCAATGCCCAGTATTAACATTCATCACATGACCAATAGCGGCTAATATAAGGGAGGAGCAGAAGCGTGCAGGTGTCTGGTGATGCCCGGGGTCAACTTCTGGATTGTATGCCTCAAAGACTCAAGTATAAGTCCTAGTACTAAGAAATATTATGAGAAAGGGAGATAGTTTGAATATGATTAAATATCTCCACCAATTTGCTGCTGCTGCTACTATCATTATGATTACTATTAGTGCTGATAATAATAATGAACAAGATTTAGATAAAAAGCTGCAGTTTTAGCGGCTTTTTGACTAATCTGTTTGAAAGTTGTTGTTTTTTTAAAGTTTATGAAACCATTTTAATATCATCTTAATACAGTGATTTGATGGTTAGAAATGATTAGCAATATCTAAGAATTTTTTATTTTTTAAGAAACAATGAAGTTAATTCAGTTTTTTTGTTGTTGTTCACCCTCTGAAGGTTAAAAACGATTATCCATGTTCAAGGCTTCTTTTTGGGGCACACTGATGTTAATTCATTATGCGTGGACAGTTAACAAAGATTAGGCATGTTCAAGAAATTATCTCCATCAGACGACACGAATTGTTTACTTTATTAGTTGTTCTTTGCTGAGCAGAAGTTTAACTACAGAATCAAGGATTGTTGTTTTTTTGATCGATATAGTTGCCTTACTTATTTTTAATCAGAGAAAAGATGTTTGGATTGAGCCTAACGTGAATCATCGAGTCTTTATGTAAACAAGCATAACTTAATAGTGAAACCGATCAATTCTTTCAAGGTTATCGATTACGTTAACCATAAAAAAATCGTCAAAGTTTTACTCCACTGTGACATACCCGACCTCTCAAGGATACTTTATGCTAATGTTAGTTTTGTTGATTATTTTTTAGTCTAGTCGAGACAAACAGATTGACAGATGATGAATTATTATAACATAGATATAGATAGGCATCTTAAAATCATGATATTGATCAGTAAGGTTAGACAAATTGATCAACAAGCCCCATCATATCGATTATGGTTGGCTAAGCATTTCCATTGCAAATTACTGCCTCAACTGCCATGAAAACCTTGGCAGCAGTGCAATCTATATCTTCTCCAAACTATCAATTATTAAAGAGGACATAACTCTTCATGGAGATAGCTATAATTGGTTAACATGGACGGCGGCACCGGGGGAGGGGGGGGGGGCTTGAGCCCCCCCCCCCCACTTTTTGACTTGCCCCCCCCCACTTTACGGTCATCAATAATGAAGTTATATATGCATGTGTTTAACCGGCCCCCCCCACACTTTTTAGGAGAGCCCCCCCCCCTTTTATAACTGTCCCGCCGGTCCTAGTTAACATACAGTCTGGATTCAGGGGGGAGGGGGCATTGCTTCATATGGTCCATTTATCTGCTATAAGTTAGTCTCTATTTACTTGCCTCTCCACGAGGGCAGAGTTAGACACAACATAAGTCTGTAATGCGTGGAAAATACAGCTCCCCAAAAAAGGGCACTTTGAATTGGGACAAAAAATAAAATTGCCTCAGTTTAGAAGGACTTCTCCCCCACTGATTCAGGACAGAACAGATAAAGCATAGCATCAGAACAGATGCTACACTCTGCTCATAAGAAAAGTTAGTCAAGATGGCTTGATAAAAAAAACAACCCCTTCTCTGTCTCGTTTTAGTTTTAACACCTAATGTGGATAAGATTGACTCAATATTTGGATGAGCCATTTAAAAAAAATATATACTTGATAGTAATTATGACAAAGAAACCCCGTATAATATTTTTTGTACTAAGTGTTACAACCAAAGTCATAACTTAACAAGAATGAATATGCTTGAGATTGTTGCATACCTCCCGGAATGGGACGTGGCAGTTCTCGCTTTGTATACCCGTCCCGGAATGGGCCGTGGCAGTTCTCGCTTAAACAACTGGTCATTTTTAACACCGAAAAGGAATATGTTGCATACCTTTAAATTCTCGTACCTTTACTTTTTTCCTCGTTGCGTGGAGAGGTGTCATCTCGATGTCGTCTGCTGTGTCTGCAACAAAAACCTTCATACCACATTTCACGAGCCAAACAATCTTTTAAACTTTTGATTCTTTTTATTTCCAACATCAGTTATCGTCGCTGCCAGAGATGCCTCACTAACGTCGAGGGAGAGACCAAATTACTGCTTTATCGTAGTTAATTCCTATTTAAGTCCTTAGCCATTCGAGGAGGGGGGGAAGAAATCTCATGCCTGTATTCTCTTAGGGAATTTAATTCCCCTAATCATGTTGAAGACTACATAGAGAAATCGTCTGTTCAGCCCGCTTCCAAAACCCAGACTGGCAAAACACTGTTTCCCACACAAAAGCCTGTGACGTCACAGAGCCCCTATGCACAGGTGCACCTTGACCCTTGATCTGAGGTCTCGTCACTGTGGTGACCCTGTCAACGTCTGTGAGCTCCGACTGTGAGAACCAGTTTATTTTGCACTCGACTGTACGGGTCCACCCACACTAAATCGTGCAAGCCAAACCAAACGATCTCCCACATGCGTCCACTTTAAGATGCGTCCGACCCCACAACGCCATTATCCAACAAGATGTGTCCGTTCAATTAGCATATCTAGCAATGAAGCGGCGATAAAACAAAGACTGTTGGACATTCATGACTGAAACTTGGTGGACAAGTCAGACATTGACTGAAGTTTATTTTTTACTAAATATGGTTGAATTGCAGAAAGGATTATGAATTTTATTACAATTCCATGGATGGCATTTTTCGGGGGGGGGGGGCAGTATTAAAATGTTAGAATGACATGTAAATTCTTGCTACGTTTAGATATGGTCCAGTAAAAAACAACTCCTTGTTAAAGAAACTGAAATCAATTAGGTAGGTTGGATAAAATCATAAGTTTTAGAATTTTTGAAATGAGGATTGATAATTTGTATTCTTTAGATTCTCAAACCTCCAAAAGACTGTCAGTTAAAAGTGATTGTTAACCAATGGTGTTCCCCGTTACTCCATGTGTCAAGCGTTCAGTTCGAAATTTCGTGTGCTCCCGAGTTGGACATAAAACTTTCTATGTTCAACTAGAAGGTTCCCAAGTTAGAAAAGATGCACCTGAAGAAGGTCGGAGGCTGCATCGGCCAAAACGTAGTAAATATACATTGGCAGAGATGGGAATAGTAATGCAAATAATAAAAATCAATTAAATCTATATTTCAACGTTAAAATCTTCAATATCTCCTTCAAGAATATATTTGCCTCCCGAGAAAAGGATCAAGAAAACGTTTCGCTCCTGGCCCACAAAAGACATAAGATCCATTGTGGAATAAGTTACATGTGCACCGAAACACCAGTTCCCATCAGATAACTGAAGTCAAACAACGTTGAGTCTGGTCACTACTTAGATGGGTGACAGTTTATAAATACCAGATGTTGGGAAGTGAAGGTGGCTGTAAGGTCACTTTCTCTAATACTCTCGCCATGGATGAAATAGTAGGATAGACTGGACTCTCAAGCCTTGTTAGGTTAACTAGTCTAGGAGAACAAAAACTCATAAATAATGAAAGCTCTTATCTGCATATCCCAGAATTGTTTCCGGATATTTCTCCTTGCCACTGTGCTTAAAGAATACTGACTTAGAAGAAATGCAGTTGGTGATTACACAACTTTTGCTTTACTATTAGTAGTTCATCACGTAGACACAATTTTCAGGGGATATCCAGAATAAAGGCTTAATAAAGAGATGTAATGGATCTAACTTTTGTGATTATCTGTTACTAATGAGATTTGGTATCTGTCTGAAGCCAAAACTCTATACTTCTATTAGTAATCTTATCTAATCTGTTAATAATGGCATGGATGTGAATAGCCAATGACAAAAAAAGCTGAAATCGTGATAAATTTACTAAGGATAATTGGCAGAAATCATCATTTTTGCTATTCAAAAAAAAATCCGCTTTTTCCAGATTAAAAAGACGGACTTTTGCTAAAAAGCGGAGAGCTCACATCCCTGTAATGGAAATTATATATCTTTCTGTCTGAAACCGAAACAATACTATTACTTCTATTAATTGTACTAATGTACTATCTTTTAATGCTCAATTCAGGAGGGTAGTGTAGTATCTGTTCTGTTGTCATGATACCATCCTCCCAGGGATCACCTCCTCCTTTTTGGGAGGGAAAGGGATAGTATAGAATCTGTTCTGTTGTTTAGAGCCCGTCCTCACAGCTATTACCTTCTCAATTGTGAGGTAGTTTAGTATCTGTTTTGCTTTCATGAGACCATCCTCCCAGGTATTACCTCTTCCTTTAGAGGGGGTAGTGTCTGTCGGTTGTCATAATACCATCCTCCTAGGCCAGCAAAAATATGCGACCGAAGACAGATAGATAAACGAATAGCTTGTCCCACTGCACCTAGTTACATTGTGTGCGATCCCCCCCCCCTATTAGGGACAGCACCCGAGACACGTCTTTACTGCTTGAAATCTCATCAGCCAAAACATCGAAAAAATCTGACCGGAAGTTACATGGTTTTATTGACTTCCATCTGGGGTCACCGCTGACCTTTGAGGTTCCACTCAAACTTTTCCATTCAAACACAAAGAGTAGAAAGTGGACCTCGGGTCAACTTTCGGCAGCCTCGTAAGTCTTGCTTCCTTTATTTTGTCCTTTAGTCCCCACATTCCATGAGCGATGTTTCTGACAAAGGGGGAAGAATTGCTGTTTTCTGGGTTGGAATCTATCCATCTAACACTTATCGTCGGCTAGTTTTTGACCTTGAATTAGTATTTTTTTTTAGCTCCTTACATCTAGTGGCTTCATGCCTTGTCTGGAGCAATTTCCATAAAAAGAACACACACAATGGAACAAAAGTTACTAGTTATGTGGAACCGTGTGTTCATACCTTTCCCAACATTCTTGGCCCGTTTTTGAACACAACACATTCGAGCGAATGTGAACTCAGCACAGCCGATTCCATAATCTGTGATGCTATCCATTAGACCAATACTGCACTCTTGGTAGTAAATTAAATCAAACACTTCTTGTGAGATGCAAATAAAGGTGACCAATTGCGGTTAGGCATTGCACAACCCTTGCTTCACTATGAACTACTCATCAAACATGTAAACTTTCAGAGGGTATCCATTTTCTCTAGAGACAGAAGGAGGCCAACAAGGTAACCAAACGGCACAAATAGAAATTTATTGCTGCATGTATCTCAGCAGTAATAAGCTTTTACTATGGGACTGTTTCCCTACATACTACAACATGGTCGTCTTCAAATTCAATCTCAATAAATACCTGTTATAAATCTTCCTCATAGGTAATCAAATTATGTTTATTCCATTCATTGTTTTCGATCACCTCGTAATACTTTTTCATCATTCAACCAAGACTTCATCCGTGTAATTAACCCTTATCCTCGAGTGGCTTTTGGCCTTGATAAGTGATGACTCATCAGTAGAAAAGAAGACAAAGTGTAGATATGATTTCCCAAATGTATTTAAGGTTATTTAGTCACAGCACTAGACTGCCTAGAAAAACATCCAATCTTCACATCAGCTGATTCTCAAAGTAACTAACATTTTTTTTTTCTCCCTCAGACCTTTTCCCAATATATTTTAATTTATTTCGCATCCTTTAGATTTTGATTTGCTGCGACGTAACATTCGCTGCAGCTCTATTTACACGCTTGCAGTCGTCATTATTCTCATGAGGCAAAGAGTAACTTGTTCATATCCTATCGGATCTATTGTGTTCACTAAACTGAACTGTGCAAACGAGTGCGCTTTTAACATGCAGACAAATGGTGGAAACACAAACTGGAGACGATATTGGAAAAACGAAAACCATAAAATCCTATGGGAACTGAAAATACAAAGGGGCAAACTCATCCAAGATAGAAAACCAGACTTGATAATAGTCAACTAGAATGAAAAATCTTTCAAATGTTAAAGATATTATTAATACATTTATGATGATTGGATCTACAATGTAACTTTAGTAAAGTTTTAAGATAAGCTATTTTAATTGTTTATTATTGTTAAATAGTATTACAACGTGTAGCGATATTTACTATTGTTTTTAATGAACTATTTCAATTTTGAGTGCTATACTTCGTTTTAGTACCTTTGACTGTTAATAAACACAGAGAGAGAGAGAGAGAGATAGAGATAGAGAGAGGGTCACTATCTAACATTCGAATCAGTTCATCATCATTGTTATCATATTCGATTTATCGTCAATTTTACAGGCTGACATATGTTAAACAGCTTTAAGTAACTGATTTCCAAACTAACCTATCTCTGGCCTTCCCCTGTGAACTGGGACTCCTACTTCAACTGTTCTACAGCTTCCCCTTGGCCATTCAATATTTTACATCTTTGACATTATTATACATGTTGTCACCATTTTGTTATTACGACATGAATTTGTTGAAGATAGGACATTATCAAAAGAAAGAATGACAAAGTCTATGCATGCAAAATAATTGTTTTAGTGACAACTTGTTAAGACAATAAAAAATGAAATGTTGGTAAAGATTAAGAGTTCAGAGTGTCTGAGAACGTTCTGGTGAAAGAAAAGTTGTTTTGTCTTTAAGAAGAAATTGAGTAGACATGTTCATTTCGGTTGTTGTATTGCGGGTTTGTGTGTCACAGTGTGTGTAAAATCAGTAGGCATTGTAGATGTGTGTGTATAAGTTTGCCTCTGTTTTGTTAGTGAGAGAGTGCATGCGTCTTTGAACTTGTGTGTACGTGCATTCGGTATGCAGTGTGTATGTGTTGTCGCTGGGCACACAGTAGCTTGTGAACACTTGAATGATGCGCATGCGAGTTGCGGAGAGCCTTTCGAGGGCGCAAAAGTGCTTAGGCTAGAGTGTGAGGTGCGCATGTGTGTCGAGTCTAGAAGAACAATAGGAAAGAGAACGAAAAACGCTGTGTTTGGGTTTTTATACAACACACAAAGTTTCGGAAATGAATAATTTTTGTGTTGTGATTGGTTGAAATAAAACTGCTGATTTGAGCTTTTGTTCAATCGAGAGCCGCTACATAAAAATAATATTTGCTGTCGCTGCGGTTTCCAACGAATTGTTTCTAAACATCTATCTTGGTTTACATCCTCCAGAACCGATCCAGCCTGTCGATTGGCCAAGTGGGAAACAGGATACTTACAGAAGAAAGAAGGAAAAATATCAAACTCTATGTAAGCAATTTTTTTCTTTCTTTTTTTAATTTGTCGGGAAGTAAAAATAATTTTATTCCTAACAGGTTGACAAGCTGCACTTCATACAAAATATAAGGCTTGCTCTTGCAGAGGGTTGTTTGAACCTTCTATGATAAAGAGAATAATAAAAAATGAATGTTAATAAATAAACAATTAATTGCAGTAAGCAATAAAAGCTATATGATATAACTATCGCATACTACTACTACTACTACTACTACTACTACTACTAATCTATTACTAATGGAGATTTGGTATCTATCTGTCTGAAGCCGAAACTATACTTCTATTAGTAATTAGTGTGTGTATGTAGGTGGGGGTTAATGTAGTATCATGATACCATCCTTCCAGGCATTACCTCCTCCTTATTGGGGAGGGGTAGTATGGTATCTGTTCTGTTGTCATGACACCATCCTCTCAGGCACTACCTTTAGGGGAATGTAGTATATGTTCTTTCATCATGATACTATCCTCCCATGCATTACCTCCTTCTTTGTAGGAGGAAGTGTAGTATATGTTCGTTCATCATGATACAATCTTCCCAGGCATTACTTACTCTTGAGGGGAAGGGTAGTGTTGTATTTTTTAGTGGTCATGATACCATTCTTCCAGGGATTACCTTCTTTTTTAGGTCGGGGGAGGGTTATTATATATTAGCAAAATTAATGATAATAACACAAAATATAGAGAAGCTGATTACTGCTGCCAAAAGCAGTGTTAATGGGAAATAAAAGGGTGCAAAAAGAAAAATGAACCGAGAAACAGCTACATAGACTACTTATAAGATAAGATATAGAAATCGTGCACAAGAAAATATGGACATGGCTACAGAGAGGATACTTGAAAAGAGAAACCGAATCGCTACCGACAGCCACACAAATCAACTCGATTAAAACAAACTAAGTAAAAGCCAAAATACCCAGGAAAACAGCAAATGTAGACTGCAGAAAAAAGACGAAGCAGTAAACCACATAATAAGTGAATGCAGCAATCTAGCCTAAAAGGAAAATGAAAATAGACATAAATGGGTTGGGAATGTAGTTCACTGAGAACTATGCAAATGACTGTACTTTGAACATACAGACAAATTGTACAAACATCAACTGGAGCCATTCATTTATGTAGATTTTCAGTCTGTGTCATTTACATAAAAAACAAAAAATCCAATCTATTTCATTGATTACATATTCTATCCGGCTGATAATTCTTTCTGTATCATACACTATGCCAGATTTACTGTTTACTTTTTATTGACTAATCATAAATGACAAATTCAAAATAGCGTCTACACTGGCTACGTATCTATTTTATGGATCCATACTTAATAGGGACAGTGTGGCCGGGTGTAGCGAGACGAGCTATCTATCTATCTATCTATCTATCTATCTATCTATATATCTATATATCTATCTATCTTTCTCTCACGTATGCGAAGATTACCTGTCTCTGTGACTGTTCTTCTCTGTTTTAAATAAATCTTGGTGTATGTATGATTTTGTTTCAACAAACGAAAAGAACCTGGGTTCACAATGATGACGGCGACGACGACAACACGCTCGGTAGGTGAAAATACAACAGTTGGTGCACTAATCCAGATAGCCCGGTTGTCACTTATTTTAATTAACAAGAAAATGTCGGGTGAATTGAGTTCGAGAGAGAAACAACCAAAGATCCGGAGAGATAGAATTGTGACAATGTTATTGAACGAAAAGGGGTTGATTCGAAACGGGACCCTGTTTTTTCCTAAGTAGACTTTCAGCTTATTTTGCATCAAAGAAAAGAAAACTAGAATTGATATAAAAAGAAAGAAAAGATGAAAAAAGAAAAGGAAAATTTTGTTTTTCCTTTCTCGGTATTTTGAGAGAAATCACCAAATAAGAGCGATAACTTTCGTCACTAGCCATCTGGTTTTCGTATGTCGCAAAACAATAGGTTTTTGTTACTGAGATAATGTGGAATTGTGACAATATTGTTCGATTGAAAAAAATCAAACTGAGAATGGGGTTTGTTTTCTTAGATTATGGACACATAAAAGAAATTTAAACAAAACTTTTTGACACGGGGAGAAACCAGCCAACATTGATAAAAGAAGGGAAAGGCTGTTTTCTTTGCATCGAGGTTTGAGATATGAAAAAGCGAGGGCCAGAAATGGGTGATCCGCCAGGTGGTCACTGCATCACAAGCTAGGGTACAGGTGTTTTGCATCCTCGGCGTTGAGTGGACATTGACATATTGAAATAGCCGCGCCCATGAACTAAAAATATTTTGCCAGAGATAAGAATTAAATTGCTTTACCGGGACTCCATGCATCGCCGGCCTGGCATAGCTGGGGAGGGGGGGGGGGTGATGGAGGGGTCTGCTGAATGACATTTCCCTGTATTTATAAATTAATTGAAATACATTTTTCTTCTATGAATAAGTTTCGAGGAAGGAGGATCTCCCTCCCACTGAGGTAACAGTGGGAGATAGAAACAGATGAAGAAGAAAAGAGAGGCAGAATAAAAATACGATTAGCCATTCCAGAATTAGAAGGGCAGATTGAAAATACCAAATATAGCAAGAAAATAATAATGAAAATACTTTTTTTTATTACTGAATTAATTCTATTGAGAGAGAGGCGGAGTCATGCCCGTCTAATTATCAATATAAGGTAAAGTGTAACAAGCTGCGGAGACTTCTTGCTTGCCACCTAGAATCTACGTCGTTTAAAAGACGAGCCCCTGGACTTAGGGTTGATATCGCCAAATCAAGATTGCCCAGAACGTATTAAGATTTTGCCTGTCTGAAACAAAGAGTTAGAAGTTAGAAGTGTGAAATTACCCCACCTACCAAATAATTATCCTTCTAAAGAAAAACCCAACAGACAGAGTTGTTGAATTACTTTATTTTTTTCATTGTTCTGCTTGAAATGACCCTTCACTTCGCAGTGGTACACAGGACAATTGGGAGAGTGGTGATTGCCCGACAGGACCCTTCGACATCTTTGGCCTTCATCAGTGCAGCAACTTCTCCCGAGCTGTACCAGGTGACCAATCGAATTTCACAGCGGCTAAATTGGTGACGTCACTGGTTGGAGGATAAGGGGAGTACAGAATCAACGACTCAACTACAGAATAGACATTGAAGTATGAGATAGTGAAGAAGATGAGCGATGCCAATGGCTCTGATTGGCCGAGAAATATCATGTGTTATGAAAGATGGACATATTTGAACTTATCAGCAATCAAGTAGTAAGTTGATGTTTTATAGAGATGACCTACGGAATCTAATCACATACCAAGGCCAAAGGCCACTCGAGGATAAGGATTAATGAGTTAGATGATGACCAATACAATGAGAGGATTGGAAAAAATGGGTGAAATGGGCAGAATTTGATTACTTAAGCAGATTGATCAACAAGTATTTGTTAATATTGGACTTGAGAACGACCATTCTATAGTCAGCTAGGAGGTAGCCCCGCTGTATTGAGTTCCACAGATGAGAAGTTCTTGGAAAGAAACTCTGTTCATGGAAGTTCTTATTGGTTTAAGGTACACAGAGAAAGGAAAGGAAGTTCTTGTCAGTGGTTGTAGAGGACGAGTTTTTACAGTGAATATTTTATGGGGATGGGGGGGAAATCAGAGATTGCAGCTTAATCAAACACCTTCCATAGAAATAATGATAGAGTAGAAAAAGACGAGCAACATCTTTTCTGTGAGAAAGAGGAAAGAGAGGAGAGCATCCCGCGCTAGATTTCAAAGTCTTCGGCCCTTTAATTGTTACTCTCTTAAAATTTCTCTGTATCTTGATTAAAATAAAAATGTCTAGATGAATTAATTTTCATTTTGCGAGCACCTACAACTTTCTGTTGGCGATTAGGAATTTAAAACATTCACAGCAAAAACTTGTCAAAAATTTCTGTGGAACGCAATATCATGGAGCTGCTTTCCAGCTGACTACAGAATGGTCGATTTCAAGTCTAATGTTAACAAATTCTTGTTGAGCCGTCCCATTAAGTAATCAAATTCAGCCCAGATCTAACCATGGTCTGCAATTCTTAAGGTGTTTGTCGCACCATCCACCTGACACATACCATTAACCTTTGTTCTCGAGTGACTTTAGGGCCTTGATGAGCGGTGACTCGTCGGTAAAAGAAAAACAAAAAACATCAAAGCAAATCGCTAATATCACACGCTTCCATATTTTCTTCTTTTTCTTTTTATAGTAACCGATTCAGTGCACGTTCAGATTTTGCAGTTGAATGCTGGTTGGGTGATGCTTGCCAATGTACGGCCATTTGTATCTTGACCTCCCCAATTATCATGACAGCAGATACCAATCAATATTGTCCAGATTGTCAAGAATTTCTCCTCCTTGGACTTCAGGTATGAATCTTCTCCCACTATTTATATAATAATATACTAAGATAATTTTAGGTTCGTGCATACGATATCACCCTCCTCTTCCTTTATTAAACAATGGGATCGCCCGATTGCTGAAGATTCAATTCAAAAATGGTAATTTTGTCGTTGATCTGTTGAACGTGAAACTCGAACTAAAATACACTTTCTTGGCCTTTCAGGCTGGAATCAAAGTGTAGCCCCCCCCCCCCACACACACACACACACTGCAAGAACACTGTCTGGGAAATGCTGGAAGCCGTAGAGGGAGCCATACCTGGAATGAAACTGAAGGCGGAGAAAGACTCTTTCCTGAAAAAACTTTTACTGGAATATGAAGGAAGGGCTCGATTTTGGTTCACCCCTCATTATATAGGGTGCTGAAATTAACATTTCCCCTGGACGCTGTCAGTATTGTCAGGGAACTGGCCACTTTGAGCATATGTCCAGCTTCTTGCACTAGATAAGGCCATAACGAAGAAGCACTTAGAAAATTAACTAACCCTAGTGGTGGCTAGGAGGATACTTTAAGCATAGAATTAGCTAAGCGAGACCTACAACGCAAGTAGTTAGAGCTAGGCTAAGAAAAGTATCAAACGAAGCCGTGAAATCTGACACAGATGCACGCAAGGAAGTGTTCAGGCGAGAATTGGATAGATACATTCAGAAAGAGTGGAGTTGGAGTCGACTCAGGAGATTGCAATGGATTTCAGGAGCACTTTGAAAAGCACTTCATCCAATTGACCAATATTTTTGTCAAGGAGTTAGGCAAGCAGCTGATTGTGAGGGCAGGGTTATGGAGCACAAGGTCTTACCTGCATTGAAGCAGATCGGCTACAACAAATCGCCCGGACATGATAGCCTGCTCTACGAATTGTTCTTGAAACGGTCGCACATGTTTATACCAATTCTAACGGATGTTTTCAACAATTGGCTTGATCATGGCCCTATCACTGGTAAGGTGACCAAGGGGGTGATTACATTGCTGAAGAAACAGGATAGGCATAGTGGGGAGGAAATAGATGATTACAGTCCCATAACTGCTAAACATAAAGTTAAAGATTTAGGTAAAGATCCTATCGTACTGGTTACAGGGTGTTATTGGAGAGTTTATCGAGCCTGAGCAGAACTATGTTGTGAAGGGGAGATTGCTTCAGAACAACTTGCATCTGATTCGTACGATCATAGAGGGGATAGAAGATGACATGGAAGCCGTGCTGATCAACTTGGATCAGTCCAAAGTGTTTGACAGGGTCGATCATCTCTTCTTGTCATCTGTTTTAGAGACCGCCGGTTTTAAACTGAACTTCTGAAAATGGATCTCTGTTCTTTATCGCTCGCCGACAGCAGTGGTGCAGGATAGTGGAAAGAATTCAGAGTCCTTCGCTGTCTTATGGTTAGTGCGTCAGGGTTGTTCCTAATCTACATCCTTTGCAAGCTAAAAGATTGGATAGCTAGTTTGGTCCTACATGGAATCGATCCAGGGTTTCCGAATTCGTCAATGATATCACTCTTTTTGTGTCATTTGGGGACATTGGGCAGTGACAAAACGATTACAGGGGCCAAAATTAACCGCAGCAAGTGGTTGGGTGTCTAGGGCGGGAACGCTTTGCTTCCAGGTCTTTCTGTTGGATTGATAGTCCTCTTCGAATCCTCGGCATGTGGTTCAGATATGATCTTGAAGCGTCTATCAAGACTTGGCTTCAAAGGAAACTTTATTTAATAGGTAGAGCTGAGGTGTGTGCTACATACATCTTTCTTCTTATCATTTACCGACTGACTGTACTCCTTGTGATCTGCCTAAAGTCCCCTCAGAATCTCCCATATTCACTTCTCTGGGAAGAAGGAAAGCACTGGATTCGCAGACAGGTCTGTATTCAATGTCCGTGTGAGGGAGGCTTGATTTGCCTAACTTGATTTCTTATTGACATGAGTTGAACTTTGACAGAGAACTCTGTGTGGAATCCTGCCGTCAAGAGCACCTTTCCCGACCTCATCTTTAGCCCCTTGGTTGAGGGCATTTATAGATTGAGGAGTGAATCACAGTTCTTCAGAAAGTGCCGAGCTCAAAAAGCTTCCACGGTTCTGTTACCTTTCATGGTGTTCTAGAAGGGAACTACACAAAGCATTAGTGAGGAGTGCCACTTCGGATCTGATATAACATGGTTAGAATTTATAATAACAAAAATAACCAGAGTGTAAGGTCTTTAAAAGAGGATGGTTTATTACAACGTATATCTTGTACAAAACAATAGCACTACCGGTAATTCAATAGGATTAACCTAATACCATTGAATACAGTCCACCATACATACTACTGTTCATAGTATATATATACTACAGATTAGTACACTTATCAGCCTTTAGGTGAGTCAGGTATGTCATCACAACAGGATCCGAGAAAGATCTGCTACGAATGGAGTTGGGTGCCAGATGTGGAATATGTGAACAACTCTAAATTCCCTCTGACCTGATGATTAGCCTGGAACGCATCATCCCTAAAGGGCATATAATTCAGTTCAATCATATAGAACATGCTTGATTTTCCCCGTTGCAACACATCTGTAGAAGAAATGCCGGAGCACGTCTTCTTCAAGTGTTGCGAACTCGAGCAGTTCTGAGAGTATGTCAATGAGGTGACGGCTCGCATCGATCCTGAGCATTCGGTTATTGCTAAGCGTACCTTATGTAATTGACAACACTGGACCGTTATGGAATAGAGAGAGACGAATGGTGTTTCTTGCTATTCTGGTTTTAGCTAGAATGATGGTGTGGATGATGAACGCTCCACATGATCATACCAAGATAACCGCTTCATTCTGAGGATAAATGCTATGCTTGGTTTGGTCAGATTTCATATTACAGTTCCATCTAATCATGGATCTATCATTTGCTGCCATATAACAACGCTTTTGTGACACAGCTGCTATACAACTTACCACGGATGTAGAGGGGGACACCTCACGAAATGTTGCCCATGCTGCCTTCACCCTTCTGTCATGCTTATTACATTTATAGAGAAGGTTCCTGTTACCGCTGCAGTTGATATTTATATGTTAACTACATTTTTCAGCTAATGTGCGCTCATTTAAGTTGATGTTGTTCTTGTATTTTACTGATCGTAGTTGATTAGGTGTGTCTTGTAGGCTGATGTTTTCCACTTAAATCTGATGGACTGGGTATTTTGACATTGATTTTTAATAGAGAGAAAAGAACTACTTCTGTCATGCTTATTACATTGATAGAGAAGGTTCCTGTTAAGGCTATTAATATAAGGACAAACATTATTGACCATCTTAAAATCCCTACGTAATACAGGTAGATATTACACGTTGCTATTTATTACAAATTAATATTATTTTCTTCATTTCTTTCTAAGGACGGTCGGATTTTATTTATGGATCAAATAATCAAGGGACTTAAATATTTGGAATTCAAGGCCTCAAAAGATGCAGTAAGTACTTTTTTATATCTACATTACATAAACAAAAATCAAACAAATCTCTTGAATAAATGTTACTTAAAGTTTCTAATAGGGATCATGTGCCTTTGTAGATTAATACAAATTAAATAAAATAACAACGTAATCCATGCAAACAAAATTATATTCGTTTCATTTTACCAAACTTCAGAAGGTATAGAGGATCTAAAAGTTTGAACGACGGTGAACTGAGTCAAGAAATATTTTTGATTGAAATATTTTCAGCACGTAGTAAGATTTTGCTAATGTGTGAGTATGGACAGGTAAGTGTGTGTGTGTATTTTCTCCCACGTGTTGTTTTAAGTAGTGCTTATTTGTGGTAGAGAGTGTGTACGTTTTTCAAACTGCAATGCATATTCGAATCCATCCACGTAGTTTGATTTTAATAATAAAAATCTCTCTGTTTGTCAATTGATTGAAATAAGTCTAGGATAAAATACACGATAGTTCATAAAATAAAATGTGGAGACAGTATGTATGAAAGAAAATAATTAAACATACAAGAAAATTAAAAAACAAAAACAAACGAGAGATCGACCGGTTTCTTTAAGGTCAGCGAACGTCTTAAGAAAAAGTCTTAATCCTAAAAATTTATACTAATATACAATTCATTTTGCCTCTTTCTTTAAGTTTAAAATTTTAAAGATGCTTAAAAAAATGAACTTTCCCAAATTTATACCTACCAGCGACCATGCGCGATTTAAGTTCAATTTAAAAGAGACATTTAAACCGTTAAGTCCACACAACATCGGACGTCACTTCTACAAGACCAGGAAAGAGTGTTACAAAAAAAAAGGTTAATACCTTTTATTTGTCTAAAGCTCTGACGAGATTTGTTATATCAAGCGAAATTATTAGATAAAAAAAGTCAAGATGAAAAAGAAAAAAATATTGTTTTATTTTTTTTATTTTGATTTTAATAAAAATATCTGCAACTAACACATGGTCTTTGAAGGCATTTTGCCCTTTCCTTTAAGTTTAAAATTTTAAAGATGCTTAAAAAAATGAACTTTCCCAAACTTATATATATATATATATATATATATATATATATATATATATATATATAACATAAAATATATATATATATATATATATATAAAACAATATTTTAGTTAGTTGGATGAAAGCAAAGACCATGTGTTAGTTGCAGATATTTTTATTAAAATCAAAATAAAAAAAATAAAACAATATTTTTTTTCTTTTTCATCTTGACTTTTTTAAATTCCCGAAACAGTTTTTCATGGTAAACAACTGATGATCCCTTAAAATAGTGTTAGAAACTAACTAATATAATAACTGTAAAAAATAAATTGACTTACATGAGTGATTTTCCACTGGAAGACTTGAGACTATAAGTTTTTTATTTTTTATATATAGTTTTAATGGTTGAGAAACTTCCGAGACTATATATATGAAGCAATCCAACAAAAGATATAAGCGTCAACTAATCTCTTATAATTAGTGAAACATCCGGATAAAAACTGAAGCTCAATATACTGGATAGAGCATTAATATTATAATATAAAATGAAGTAATAAAATATTATTAGAATTCAAAGTTCAAGCAAAGTATCCTTAAGTCCTTAAGTCTTTTATATTATAATATATATATATATATATATATATATATATATATATATATATATATATATATATATATATATATATATATATATTAAGAGCGATTTTACGATCGTAAAATCGCCCGAAGAGTCGAACGACTAACCAAAAAAATCTCAAAAAAGCAGAACTCCGTGGATTTTAATGAAGCCTGTCTTAATAACAATTTGCTGCCAAACTATACGTATATATATATATATATATATATATATATATATATATATATATATAATTAGTATAAGGTGTTCAAGAATCAAACAGGCGTTCGATGATGATACTGATGATGATGACAACGCATTTCTTTTGAGACAAAAGAAGAAACAACTATTAAAAAAGTAGAAGAAACTAAGGCGATTAGTGTGATGATGATGTTCTTCTCCTTTTGTCTCAGCATCATCATCAGTATCATCATCGAACGCCTGCTACGTTCAGCTTTTAAAACACAAACGTGTCGCTTTCGATATTTATTAATATGCATTTTTTTTTAAATGCGTGTAAAGATTTTATTTTAAATTCTATTGCTTTAAATTAATAATAGAAATAATATATTGTCGTGTTATTCCCATTTTACGAATCAGACGTTTAATCCTTAAACACCTTAGCCCGTGTGACAAGTATCATCTAGAACAATATTTATTTTCTAATATTGTATCAGTCGCTAAAAATTAAATGTTGGTGTATTCTCCGTTTGTTGAAAGAAACCGTATTATCAATTATATTTGCCAATTGCCATCGTCGTTCAATTGTATATATTTATTTTTCTTTCTGCTTTGGGAATTACTATATAATATGAAGAATATTATATAAGTCGGTGAAGAGTAAATCCGGTTTTATGAATGAATTTATAATAAGCTGTCGGTGGATAATACATATTAAATTATATTTACATATTTTACCTACATACGACGACGTTTTGAGCTTTCAGCTCTCATCAGTGCAGGGAATGACAATTTCAAGTGGTCCCGGGGCACGAACCAGGTTCACCTTGAATCTGTAAGCAGCTACCCAATCTATTTGGTCATGGGAGGTTGTCACGTGATACAGAGAATTTAAGTTATATTTACGCTGAAAGCGGCAAGCGTAAACATCAAGACAGTCTAATAGAACTAAACGGTGGAGTATCGCACTGAAGCTTAGGCGAATGTTTATTTTTTTGAATGGTGTTCATCTCCACCGTCGCGTTCTGCATTATCTCTTTTTTCTGCACCCTCTTAACAACAGCTGCACTCCGAGCAGTTTTGGGTCTACCAGAACGCTGGTAACTCTCAGCTGATGTGCGGCCATTTTTGAATCGGTTGAACCGCTCCTTAATTTGTGTTACACATCGCATCTTCTCCAAACACCTGCTGAATCTAACACGGCGGCGGAGATGAACACCATTCCAAAAAGAAGACTTCCAGAGGTGTTTCCAGCAGTGGATGGATCGATGGGCGAAGTGTGTGCAAGCACAAAGGGCCTACTTTGAGGGGGATTAAGGTCCCAATCCCGTCAGGTATTTGAAATATTTTTTCTGGCCTAAGGTCGGATACGTTTTAAACAGGCCTCGTATATTATCGTACAAGGAACAAAATGAAAACGATATGTTTAAGATACCACATTTATTTGATGTGAGCCCAGATAGGTTTGCTTCCGGTTGAATTGCGATCGTAAGATACATAATCTTAAAAATTGTGTGCATGTGTGTGTGAAAAAGTTGAAGGAATGTGTCACACAGACATAACTTTTTGCATGTAAATTAGACGCACGGGTTGTCGGGGTACGAGTGGCCAGAAGTGGTCTATAGGGCAGTGTTTTGGGCGAAGCAAAAAGAGAATAATTTCGTTCTTCGACTTTTATTGTTCTTGATCTTAGCAACACTTAGTGTGGCAAAAAGAGAGATCAGTAAAAGTCCGAGCGCCATCTAGTGTATGTATGTGTGTATAAATGTGCGGAAAGGTAGGTAATTCTACACTTGTTTTTGTTTATTAAGGTATTGTCTTAGCATTACACCAATGCAAAGGGTGTAGATGCCGTAAAACAGACACACCAAACCAAACCAAAATCAAAACTAACAAAAGAAACTGAATCTTTCTCCTCAAGGTCACCAGTCTACTTCTCTGTACTTACACCATGACTCAGTATTACCTATTAAGTTTACCCCCCCCCCCCATCAACCAACTTTTGATTGCAAATACAATTACTTTCATCTATTACTTATTTATTTATTTTGGCTAGCGAAGTCTCTGTTCGTTTTTGGACACTTTTGTTATCGATCATTGCGAAAAGTCATGTTTATTGATTTTGTTCAAACTGGCTTCCTTTTGAGGTAAACCAGAAGTCAGGGATGAAATAGAAACGATAAACACATCTTCTTCTTCTTCTTCTTCTTCTTCTTCTTCTTCTTCTTCTTCTTCTTCTTCTTCTTCTTAACAACAACAACAACTTTTCTATCATTATCAAAAATATAGCAGAGTAAAAAGGTTGAAATCTCTGGAGAGAAACTGAGTGTTTTCTGATAATTATCATGGACAATTCCACATAGCGGTTTCAGATACAACCTTGCAGCTCTATAACTGCGGTTCTGTCTATCGTACCTGAAGTCTTGCAACTTATATGATCTTGATCAATTCGGTCAAGGTCGACATATTGATAGAATTTCAATTTCCGATTTTTTCAAACTAACATATCTCTGACCAGGTCTTTATTTATCCCACTTTTTATCAAGTCCATTTTTGTCATTTCCTCCCATGTTTTCCTTGGCCATCTCCTGTCACGGCCTGTGTAATCGACAACTCCTATTTATGCTCCTTTTTGCACTAATACTGTTAGGAAAAGGCATGAACCTGCAATTTCAAACCAGCTATGAGGGGAAATATCAACTTATGTTCAATTAATCGTATACAATGTATCGTTTACGAAAGGTATATTGCGTTGTGGTAGTAATTTGTCGTGCCGTCCCCGTTTACGACTCGGCATTCCTAACGAAACCGGATGTTTGATCGCTGAACACTTCGGCTCGTGTGGCAGAAAACAATACAATTTCATTCTTTCTGTGCATAGCGTCAATTCAACCGACAAATCAGATCTCTTCAAAGCTTCGTATCAGCAGCAACAAGCAACAGCTCTCAGTGAAAAGATCAAAGAACACATCGGCCGCCATCATCATCATCATCATCATCATCCACCTCCTCCTCCTCCCCCTCCTCCTCCTCCAGTAACGATCCATCCTTTCCTGTTGACCCATTGCATCATGAACTCTTCCCTAAAAGACGTATATTTATCTCTTTGAAATAAATACCACCTTTTATATTTTGTTGCACACACTTCCCTTTGTCACTTCTTGGTCTTCGGCCCTTGATTCCGCCGGTCTCTGGGTTTGTCCTGTGCAGCTCTAGGAGGTCCACCCTCTCAGGCTTTGCCTTCTCACCCTTTGAGAAGGGGTTAGTTTATTGCTAATCGCCCGAGGCGCCCCTTTCGGGGAATGCCGATGGGGCTGCCATGGCATTTTTGAGGGTCATAATGCTCTTATTCCTCTAGGGTACTGACTTATCAAATCACACTTTCCCGACCTTGTGTCACATTTTACCTGTGGGAGGTAGATAAATACCCACTTCCCTTTGTTGTTGTCACGTTCATCACCGGCTCTTTCATTTCATTTATTTATTTTATCGGGGGAGGGGGGGGGATATCGTGGTACACTGGATGATTGGGCCATCGTCCATTTATGCTGCCGTCTCCACTATAAATTAACCCCAAAAGGGTTGATTCGATATAAACCAGACAAGCCAACCGATCTCCCCCCCCCCTCTTCGCACTACACCAAACCTTCTTACTTATTCATTCATGAAATTATTTATTTTGTCAGCTGAAAAATTCCCTGTTTCGGACACGTTTGTTATCGCTCATTGCCAAAACTCAAGTTGTATTGATCCTGTTAAATGCGACTTCTCTTTTGATGCCAGCCCTCAAATCCAGGAGCATGGGGAAGGGCGTGAAGTAGAAACCATACTACTACTACTACTACTACTACTACTACTACTACTACTACTACTACCACCTCCCTCACTATCATCATAGAATATATGGCTAAG
>OY744531.1:74846202-74848702 GCA_963556195.1 Sepiola atlantica
GGGGAACTTGGATTGAATGTAAGTTGCTCGTTTTGTTTTGTTTTTTGTTTGCTGCCCTATAATATATTTTTCTGGAGGCGAACTTTGGATTTCTGAAGAGCACATGGTTGAAAGATCCAGAATTGACATATAAATTTTGGTTGTTCGTTTATGGGCGAAGCAGTATGTCAAAATGTACCAAAGTTTTTGGATTTGGAAAAATCAACATACAAACTTGGTCACTGAAACTTAGCTAAATTTTGTTTATATTTATCTATTCATACATGTATTACAGAAGATCAGAATAACATCGGTACCGTTGGTTTCAAATCCAAACAAAGGGGACCTATAGTTGGATAAACAAAGGCTGAAGAATGTCTGGCATAGGAGACCCACTATAGGTCTCCTTTTGTTTTGATTTGAAACCGACGGTACCACTATTGTTCTGATCTTCTTTAATACATATATAAATAAATATTACGCCATTATTTTTGAATTTTTCTTAATAATAGAGCACTCTGCTAGGGTTCTCTCCCATTAACCCTAAGGGCATAGAAAATAATAAAAAATTGATGGTAAAAACTTGGATGAAAAGAGAATAAATAGGTTGGAACAACAACAAAACGGCTAGTTAAAGCATTTATTTATATTTCCTGTGATTTGGAATGAATACTTAAGTCGATGACGAACGATTTAAAAACTAATAGCTAAGTGCATATGGCGTGTGGATGCTGTTACTTGAACATTTAGGAGTTAATAGCTCCATTAGCATTTTTTTAAAGTGATGATGAGTACGGACTGTAATCCAGGCTTTATGTACGTGATCATTTTTTTTTTTCGTTTTCTTTGTTTATATACAAGCACTGAAGATAATCAACCCCAAGAAATAGGATACAGGAGCATTTTATAAATATCCGGGTAGTAAGCCGAAATAATTGTATGCTGGAAATAAAAACAGTTTTTATTTAGAAGTTGCGTGAATCTGTTCTTCTTAAAATTTGACGTGGTGTAAATTAAATAAAAATATTTCATACCATAGGTCTAGCCTCACACTATTGAGCTATTACAATTGATTTATGTTATAAAATCTATATTTTAAATATAAAAGCTTAAATTATAAATACATAATATATATATATATATATAGAGAGAGAGAGAGAGAGAGAGAGTGAATGAGAGAGAGAGTGAATGAGAGAGAGAGAGTGAATGAGAGAGAGAGAGAGTGAATGAGAGAGATAGAGAGAGAGAGAGTGAATGAGAGAGAGAGAGTGAGAGAGTGAATGTGAATGAGAGAGAGAGTGTGAATGAGAGAGAGAGAGAGTGAATGAGAGAAAGAGAGAGAGAGAGTGAGTGAGTGAGTGAGTGAGAGAGAGAGTGAATGAGAGAAAGAGAAAGAGAAAGAGTGAGAAAGAAAGAGAGAGAGAGAGAGAGTGAGTGAGTGAGAGAAAGAAAGAGAGAGAGAGAGAGAGAGTGAGTGAGTGTGTGAGTGAGTGAGTGAGTGAGTGAGTGAGTGAGTGAGTGAGTGAGATAGAGAGTCTTTTACTTCCGGTATGTTTCTGGGTAAATTTAAATATTCTTAAACGTTATGTATATAATTACTGAAATGGAAACAAATAGGTATTTAAATTACTACTTATGCTAACTTATTCATATTCTATCAGATATCAAATTTGAAAGACCTTTTGATCATGATTACTTTGGTTTGAATTTCTTATATAAGGCATATATTCCTTTTTAAATTTCTAATCCAGATCACAGCTTTACATCATGACAAACTGACCGACTCTTTGGTCACTAAAAGCAAACTGAATAACCAAAACCTGATTCAAATTTGGAGTCTACCTTATTTGGAGCTTCAATTCAACATCCCTTGTGCATTGAACTTGACCACTTGGACAAGACTGGTAAGTCAGCTACAGTTTTCTCAAATAATCGGGCAAACAATTGAAATACGATAAACAGCAATAACAACGACTACGACGAGCCATCATCAGCATCGTCAACATAAAGCCAGCAAACAGCTCTACAAACTATTACTACTGCTCATAACGCACATTTATTCGTCTACCTGACAAACTTTGACTTACATGAAACAAGCGTGATAGACAATTTCCACACACGCAAATGTTTAAATACTGCTGTAATCAACTCGCTCACACAAACACAACACATTCTCATTGTTTTTCTCTAAATAAAATGAGTTGTTACGTTTACAACCGCTGTTTATTGTATTTTATTCGTTTGATTATCACATCCTTTTTCAATTATATTTTCCATGTTAACAGTAGCACTAGGCCACATGGTCGTCACAAGTTTAACACAACAATTTCTCCAACGTGGAAACTGAAAATTAACATAAATAAACCAATAATAATTTGAGTTGAATTCGGATAAATTGAATAGAAATTGCGTGCTTACCTCTACTTGCCTCAGCTTTTAGCCTGGCGACAAATATATCAGATAGCGTATCATGCTGGTCATTTGAAAAACACGGTGTAGAAGCTGTATGTCCCTGTATGTC
>OY744531.1:74853702-75263702 GCA_963556195.1 Sepiola atlantica
ATCTATTTTCTGTTTATCTCATAGAAAGTTATGTATGTTCGAAAGAGAGAAAGAGAGGGAGAGACAGAAACAGAGAGAAAAAGTGGGACAGAGACAGAGAAAGAGAGAAAGAGGGGAGCGCTTAAGTTTGAAATAGCAATAGCAATTTAATAAACAAATTAATATTTAATTTACCTTTTAAAAGTTGAATTAAGATTTTATTTAGTTCTTAGAATATTTTTTAATGCTCTAAAAATGTAACATTTCTTTAGTAGTGTGTTTTTGTGTGTGAGAGAGAGAAAGAGGATGAGAGCTTAAGTTTGAGGTAGCAATAGCATTAGTTCAGTCTTCTTTTTCTTATCTATTAGTTTCGTTTCATTGATTTCAAGTAGTGAATAGGAATTAAATTGCGACCGGGTAAAGCCAACTAACACTGTCGTTGGTCTGTCACACTTAAGTTTGAAATAGCATTTTTAGATGAATCTATATTATATCTCTATAAGAGTCTCTGTTTATATTAATTTTTGTAGTCTGAAATACAGGGTGACCCCCCCCCTCAAATTCCCCCCCCCCCCACGGAATCGTTAATAAAATTTACAAATCTTTTCTGCAACCCAACCATATTTGGTAGAAATAAACTTCAGTCTCAGTGATATGCAGGGACACTTTGGTGATCGTCTCATCAGTAGGAGGTGTGATACTGAATGGACTTCACACTCACCGGGCTTTAATCTCCCCCCCCCTCCGAATTTTCATCTGTTGGGTTGTCTCAAACGTAGTATCTATAAACAATCCCCAAACTATTCCTGAACTGAAGAAGGCCATCACAACTAAAGTCATTGCAGTGACAAGAGAGAAGTGTGTCAGAGTTATTGATAATTTTGCATATCGTATCCAGGTGTGCTTATCGGTGAACGGTGATAAAACAAAGACTGTTGGACATTCATGACTGAAACTTGGTGGACAAGTCAGGCATTGACTGAAGTTTATTTGTACTAAATATGGTTGAATTGCAGAAAGGATTATGAATTTTATTAGCAATTCTATGGGTGGCATATTTTGGGGGGAGGGGGGGTCACCCTGTAGCATTTTCTTTGCTAAATGCTAAAATTAAATAAACGCATCTTAAGAATATACGTTCGTTGTTTGTGGTGTTCACGAAAAGGGCAAGGGATGAAGATGTCATCTTTTCCTTTTTGAAGATAGATCTATTACACTAGACCTTATTTACTTAATTAAATGGACATCTAATTCATCAACAAGGAATCCTTTTGAACTTAGGGGAAATGAAGCATCTTAGCACCCCTATTTATCAGGACCATACATGATGCATGGCTTAGCTGAAATTTCTGTGAACAAATAAAATTTGATTAAAAGTTGTCTGTCACCATGACCATAGGTTAGATACTTGTATGAGCGCCCCCCTCCCTCCTGCTCAGTTAAACGATATGCATACCATCCCAAAACAAACAATGTCATAAGATTTTGGTAAATTTTCAGATTTTACAAAACTATGTATTTTCTCCTTGAGTAACATCAGACTAGTACTTAAATAAACATAGGTTTTAATAATTTCTTTAAACATTGCTTTTAATCCATTTTTGTTCGACAGTGTATCCTGAGCTGAAGTCAGATTTGAAACCAGAAAGGATGCCAGCTCACCAGGCAGAAATATTGAATGTTGATGCATGTCCGGCCAGATTATCGCTATCTTCTTGCAGGTATCTGTATCGCAATTTTTATTGGATTTGTTGCAATGTTACATTTTACTTAGGAGTATTAAATTAGAATATCGGATATTCCATCTTTATATCTTTTAATGATTAGGCACATCATGGACACCTTCTCCGTCAGAGGCGCCGCCATCTTGGATAAGTATTTTCTTGGGTAAACACGATGGTCAAAAATAAATGGGGAAGAATACAAGGCATATGGTTAACACCTTCTCCATCGTGAGTTTACTTGGCTCTACGAGAACCTTTCCATCGCCATTATTCAAGGGAACGTCTACTCTTGGCCTGTCAAGCTAGAAGGACATCCAGTCAAATCTCCTGATGTTTCAGATATATCAACAAAGACTTTTTTGTAATTTGTTCGTCGAAACAGATCATTTAAAATAAGACGGCAACAAAATGTTTACTTTTTAACATGTATAAAATTGAACATTTATGTCAATTCTTTTATGCATTACGGTCATTTTCTTTTTGATAATTTGTTATTCTTAAATTATTGACTAGTATGTTTTAATTTCTTCTTAAAATTTGTTACATTCTGTTAGGAAATAAATACATTTTTTTTTAATTATATAAATATTTTTTTAAAAAAGAATAAATTAAATCTATAAAATTAGAACATTGGATATTCCATTTTATATATTTTCATAACAAAGCATATGGTGGACACCTTCTCCATAATGGGCGTCGCCATCTTGGATAAGTATTTTCTTGGGTGAACATAATGGTCAGAAATAAACGGGAATGAAGACAATAGTAAATAAAAGGGTAATGATGAGGAAACGACTGCATTTACATAAATAAACAAACATTTATTCTCACACAGAAAATCTGTCAAAGACAAATGTACGACGGATGTAATTCACAAAAAGGGGGTGCACTTTAACAGACATAATTACAAAGAGAAAAGTCTACATTAACAGTCCGTAAACACAATCGAGAATAACCATGAATTGCCAGGTAAACACGTGAGAATCTTTTTTTTTTTAAACAAACATAAAATTTTATTCCAGGACAAGAAATACAATTTCAAACCAACAATAAATAAACAATCATTGCTGCCATTGTGAAGACAATCCAAAACAAGTCCAATTATTTATAAAACAATAATGTGAGAGAAAGAGAAGCAAAGAGACGGATACAGACATAGGTGGATAGAGAGGGGGGAGAGAAAGAAAGAGAGACGATTAGAACGGAAGTGACGCCGCCGTTACTGACATAGCGTTGCCACGAACGATAGCCAGGGAGATGCGTTGGAACAACCAGGCTGACTCACGGGCTCGTGCCTAGACGTTGAAATCCTCCGTCCAATGTCCTGAGCACTTAATTGTGTAGAGAAGGTGTCATGTTGAAATGGCTAGCTGTTTAGTGGTCCCATTTCAATGCCCTAAAGCCAATTCCCATCCAGATGATGGACAGCCAAGTGATGTGTGTAACCTTGTACAAAACGAAGAACTGGGTCAGAGGTGTCTGGCTTGCCCCAGCCCAAGACATGGAAAAAGAGAGTCTGTCAATTTCCAATCTTGCACTATACATGTACTTTTTTGTACTTAAAAACCTGAAGATTTATTTCTCACCGTAGCCAGCATAGATCTGGGGCGATAACTTGAAATTGATTCAAGGGGCGTAACTATAAACATTACTGAACCAAGAAGAGTAATATACTTTCGAAATTAAGTTCAGCTGTGATTCCCTGGATGTGGTGGGTTATATGGTATTATCAGAATTGACTGAATTTGAGATGTTATCAATTCAACTACTAACACAAAATGTCAATATGCAGGCGCAAACAAAATGGCTACACAACAATTAGCCAATCAGCGTGTTAGATGCAGAATAAAAAACTATTCCAGAATGTTCGATGTAAACATCTATAAACAGACAAGAATTGAACGACCTAACCAGATTGCAGCCATTAACCAAACGATGTGTCATAGCCTCCACGTCAAAACAAAATGCCTATTTCCTACCAACACATTTACCCATTTTGGATCTCAATCAAGATCTATGTTGGGGAAATAACACCTGCTCATTTTATTTTTGCTGTTGTGTATTTTTACAGAGCCCGTGACAGTATGATTGACAAGTTTATGAACTTAGAGCCAGCTGGGAGGGGGGGGGGGGTCTGTCTGAGGAGTAGATAAATGATTGGTTAGCTTAATGATGTGATGTAGAAGAGATGTTGCTAGACTCTCTCTACTGTATCGTTATGTTCATGGTAGGTGCTCGACTGAGCTTCTAATAACCCCTCTCTGTGAAACATTCACAGCAAGAACCCGCTTGACTACAACCCCAGCAGAGAACTTTCCTTTCTCTCTCTGTATATCAAAGACCAAGTGGAACTTACATGGACAAAGTTTGTTTCATAGAGCGTCCCATCTGTGGAACAAAATACCACAAGACACAGCGTCTTCAAGTCTAATGTAAACAAATACTCTTGGATAATCAATTCCTTCTAAGAAATCTTCTGCCCATTCCGCCGATTGTTTCTAATCCTCGCGTGGTGGCGTTCATTGTCCGACTGACGATCTTTTTTACCCTTATCCTCGAGTGGCCCTTGGGCCTTGATAAGAGGTTGCCCATTAGTAAAAAAAATATATAGTTTTAATATTTTATGAAACTGTCTTCAATTCAGAACCAGAATGTATGTTTAGTAAAACTCTATAAAAGGATGTAATTTTAGAGATTAGTTATAATTTCTTATTTAATACAAGCAAGGCTACGTGGTGTTGTCCAGGAAGAGGGTCATGGATAAGAAAATAGACGAGTTAAAACAGTGTGTGTGTAACATGTTTCTATTGAAACTTCCTTAGTCACATTAATTCTTAAAACACATCTCCTTCCGACAGCTTTCTCTTTCTCTCTCTCTCTTTCTCTCTCTCTTTCTCTCCCTCTCTCTATATATCTCGCTCTCATTCATGTGTACATTTTTGCAACTGCTTCAATATAATAGAAAGAAAAAAGAAAGAAAGCAAGAAAGAAAGAAAGAGCAGTCAGAAGCCGAATGTTTTATCTAGTTTCAGTGTTATTTTTCGAACAACTACCAGTAAGAATGAAGAAAATACATTTTTTCCTGACCCTCATGCACTAATCTGGTTCACAAACGAAACGTGATCGACTTGTGCATTGCTTCTGCGATCGTAGAGGGTCAGTAAAACGATATATATAAGCATAAAGACAATGTAATCTTTCTTTGCTAGCACAAACAAATGAAAGTCTCTTTCTATTACAAACTAGTTAAGTAATTAAAATAAAACAAACATGTTGCTTATAAAGAAGAATCTCCTTATACTTTCTTGTTCTTATACAAAACATTTTCACAAAAAGTATGGTCAGCACTGCTTAATGGAGCGCCTGTCTTACTTGCCAGACCTATAGCATATAACAAAGGAACACTTGGATGTAAGCAAATATTCGAGATAGTTGAATTGATTCTTGTATAGAAGAAAGAAGCTCTGCTTCTGTCAGACGATATACATATCAATCAAGAATCCATCCTCAAGAATCAGTCCGACAGGAACTGAGCCATTTTGGTGGTCTTTTATCTGTCGAGCTGAGGTATTAGTCCTGGGTAGTCCTAGAAGGTCCACCTTCCCAGGCCTTGCCTCCCCTTTTTGGGGAGGAATTAATTTATTTTTAACTGCTGCCCAGGCAATTTTTAAGAGTCCAGAGTGCTCCAATTCTGGGGCGCTGGCTTATTCTCCCCACCTTCCGGCCTTGTGCTATATCTTCTTGTGGTGAGAAGGAAGTTAATACCATTGAGATAGTAAAAGAATCCGTGCCATCGGTTTTGAAAATGAGTTGTCTTGCTAGCTATGCAGATAAGTTGTTTCGCTAGGCAATGACTGATGATAGTCGCATGATGAGAGCATAATATAATAGGCAAAATTTGTCTTGTTGACACCGGCATAAGAGAAAAGTGTAGTATATGTTCTGATACTACACTTCATCTTTTCTGTCCTCGGTCAATGAAGAAGAAATCTTTGTAGACTGAAATAATTTTTATTTTACTCTCAATGCAGAGTGCCCCTTTCTGGGGAGCTAGATTTTCCCAACATTAAAAACCGATTTTGTGTCTAAGTTTGCCCTCATGTGGAGGAAAATAAATAAGGACACCGGTGGTCGTATTGACATGTTGTCTGATCTTTTGTAAAATCCTCGTCATTGCTGCCTGTGATCCTTTTATTTTTGTCCCTTGTGAAAGTATCCATTATATCCCTCCTTCTCGGTGCTTCTGGTGATCCTGCTATATTCGTCCCTCATTTAAGTCATTCTTACTGGCGATTCTCTCTCGTAACTTCATGTTCGGTGCTTCCAAGGATCATATTATTTTCCATTCCTTGTTTATACTGTTGTTCTTGTTTCTCATCCCTTTCAGTTTCTGAAGATCTAAATTTCCAAGGTTTATTCCTGGACTTTTGTTTAACCCAGCCCTTAAAGTTATCAAATCGGAAGGACCAGATCTCAATATTAGAGCATTTTATACCATAACCAGTTTGGGGTTATACTGTATCAGAAATATATATGGTTTGGAAGTATACCATAACCAGTTTGGAGTGATACTGAATCAGAAATATATATGGTTTGGAAGTATACCATAACCAGTTTGGGGTGATACTGAATCAGAAATATATATGGTTTGGAAGTATACCATAACCAGTTTGGGGTGATACTGAATCAGAAATATATATGGTTTGGAAGTATACCATAACCAGTTTGGGTTATACTGAATCAGAAATATATATGGTTTGAAAGTATACCATAACCAGTTTGGGTCATACTGAATCAGAAATATATATGGTTTGGAAGTATACCATAACCAGTTTGGGGGCATACTGAATCAGAAATATATATGGTTTGGAAGTATATCTTTGGTAGTTTCTGAGGTTTAGAAATATGACTTTCCTTCATGTAACAGACTTGCCCATTCGGCATAATTGGCCGGGAAACTAGGGTTCAATCCTCTGTCGAGCCATATCAAAAACTAAAAAAATGGTACTTGATACCTCCTTGCTAAAAACTCAGCATTATAAGGTGAGAATCAAGCATAAGTGGAGCAACGCAGGAAAAGTAGTTGCGTCTTCCCCTACATCTCAATGTAGTAGCCAATGAAAAAGAAGCCTTTGGGTTGTCCTCGACTATGTTCGATCCATATATTTTTTTATATATACATAATAGATTGACAAGACTTTGGCTTGTTATTTAATAAAACAACTACATCTGACAGAAAGCCAAATATATTTTTGAATGAAAATTTAAAACTTATCTTTTCAATATAGTTCTGATGGCACCATCAAAATTTGGGAAACATCAGGAACTTTAATCAGAGAAATCATTCTAGACGATTCTTTGGGCTGCATCTCCTTTCTCAATGACCTTGGGGATCTACTTGTATCTTTCCAGAACCATATCTTTTGTATACCACATTCAAAAGGTAAGTTAACTATTTTATTGTTATGCTCTCTCTCTCTCTCTCTCTCTCTCTCTCTCTCTCTCTCTCTCTCTCTTTATCCTCTCTCTATCTATCTATCCCTCTCTCTCTCTTTATCCTCTATCTATCTATTTATCTATCTCTCTCTCTCTCTCTCTCTCTTTATCCTCTATCTATCTATTTATCTCTCTCTCTATATATATATATATATATATATATCCTCTATCTATCTATTTATTTATCTATCTCTCTCTCTCTCTCTCTCTCTCTCTCTCTCCTCTATCTATCTATTTATCTCTCTCTCTCTCTCTATATATATATATATATCCTCTATCTATCTATTTATTTATCTATCTCTCTCTCTCTCTCTCTCTATATATATATATATATATATATATATATATTTGTGGGTTGTTTAGCTTATATTGAGAAATCGAGGTTTTGGTCTGTGCGACCTCCCCAGAGTCAATCTATTATTGCCCGGGGGAGGTCGAGCAGACCAAACAACTCACAAGAAATAAATACCAGCTCTACTAATTACCATTTTAGTATCGAGCACTATTGGATCAGATAATATCAAGCTAATTATCGAGTAAGTTCATCTAAATTTATCATATATATATATATATATATATATATATATATATATATATATACAAGCTAGCTTTGTTGGCTTGCTATCACTTCGCAAACTTTGCTACTTGAAATACTAAAAACATTAATCTAAAATAATAAACATTTCACTGATAACTGTGTCGTAAACACAAAACAAAATCTTTCTCATTTATTCATATAGATAAACATTAACATTTCGGTAATTTCGATACAAATTTATTTATCTCTTAAATGTGACCGTAAAGAAAGGAAAAGAAAGAAATCAATTTGGCTTTTAAATTGCAATTTAGAAATAGATTGCAACTTGTTGAAAATCAAGTCGGTCCTTCTAAAGAAAAAAACATTTGAACAGAAATGCTAAATATTTGTGCAGGAAATAAAACAATATTGCGAAACAAAACTATTTGTTATATTAAAATCAAAACAATCATTGAATTAAAAACAATGTCAAATAATAATTAATTAATAAAATGTCCTTTTTGAAAACCAATATGCAAATTAGTTAACCTTGCAACTGATATCGCATATACTATATAAAAAAGATAGTGATTGTGACGCGTGGTCGTCCGCCTTTTGGCTAAGATCAAAGTGTAGTATCTGTTCCGATGGATACTGCACGCCTGTTCTGTGCAGTTCTAGGAGGTCCACCCTCCCAGGCTTCGCCTCCCCTCTTTGGAGAGGAGTAAGTTTATTGCTTACTGTCTGAGGCGCCCCTACCGGGGAATGCCGACGGGGCTGCCCAGGCAATTTTTAAATAGCCAGAGTGCTCACCTCTCGAGCGCTGGCTTTTAACCCCACTTGCTCGACCCGATCTTGGGTCACATCTTACTTGTGGGAGTAAGATAAAACTGGCCTTGTGCCTAACTCCGCGAGGAGTAAATAAACGTCCGTACCGTTGCCTTTCCCTTTTGGCTAAGATCAAAGTGTAGTATCTGTTCCGATGGATACTGCACGCCTGTCCTGTGCAGTTCTAGGAGGTCCACCCTCCCAGGCTTCGCCTCCCCTCTTTGGGGAGGAGTAAGTTTATTGCTTACTGTCTGAGGCGCCCCTACCGGGGAATGCCGACGGGGCTGCCCAGGCAATTTTTAAATGGCCAGAGTGCTCACCTCTCGAGCGCTGGCTTTTAACCCCACTTGCTCGACCCGATCTTGGGTCACATCTTACTTGTGGGAGTAAGATAAAACTGGCCTTGTGCCTAACTCCGCGAGGAGTAAATAAACGTCCGTACCGTTGCCTTTTGGCCAAGATCAAAGTGTAGTATCTGTTCCGATGGATACTGCACCCCATACTGGTATTGTCTTGTCCTTCGGGGCTTGATTTACGCCGGTCAATGGGTCTGTCCTGGTCAGTTCTAGGAGGTCCACCCTCCCAGGCTTTGCCTCCCCTCTTTGGGGAGGAGTAAGTTTATTGCTTACTGTCTGAAGCGCCCCTACCGGTGAATGCCGACGAGGCTGCCCAGGCAATTTTTAATGGCCAGAGTGCTCACATCTCGGGCGCTGGCTTTTCAAACCCCACTTTCCCGACCCGTGGGAGTAAGATAAAACTGGCCTTGTGCCTAGCTCCTGGGAAGGAGTAAATAATGTCCGTACCGTTATGCATTACCATTAAGAGAAACTAATTTTCATATACTAAATATGTAGATGAAAATCAGTTGCTCTTGATGTTAATGCCTAACGGTGCGGACGCACACGCATTCATTTTTTAAATAGACAACGGATTTCTTTACAAATCGGCAGAGAGATTTCGCGTGAACTAACATGAACGTTAAAACAAAGAATGAACGCTGTAGTTAAAAATCTCAGTTTTCTCAACGGTTTCAATTTTCTTCATTTCGTATCATTTATTGTCAAAGAGCGGAATATCAGAATAAAATATAATAATTACAAAAACAACATCGTTTTTATGCTTCATACATCACCAATCCTCCTTAAAATAATATATATATATATATATATATATATATATATATATATATATATATATATATATATATATATCTTCTATATAATTTATTTAGATACTGTATATTACATATTTCAGCAATGTACCGCGATTTCATCCAAAAGGGCAGATTTAGATATCTTTAGTAAATCTTCGTGCCCGGTGGAATTATCAGCAAGCTGAAATGATTGTCCCGTCTCGATAGGGAATGGCGTCAACAATGACAGAAAACGGTGTATCTCACCGTTTTCTGTCATTGTTGACGCCATTCCCTATCGGGACGGGACAATCATTTCAGCCACCGTTTTCTGTCATTGTTGACGCCATTCCCTATCGTGACGGGACAATCATTTCAGCTTGCCGATGATTCCACCGGGCACGAAGATTTACTAAAGATGTCTAAATCTGCCCTTTTGGATGAAACCGCGGTACATTGCTGAAATATGTAATATACAGTATCTAAATAAATTATATTAGCTCTCTTATATGATCGAGCACTTTATTTGATTTCTTTTCATATACAACCTGAAACACTATATATATATATATATATATATATATATATATATATATATATATATATATATATATATATATATATATATATATATATTCTTTTAAATGTATTAATTAAAACATCAATTCACTCTATCCCAACAGAACACAAGATTATAAATACAAAACTACATCGTCATAACTCGACACTCATAACCACAACGGAAGTAGGGAGTACGGTTATAATCCCGCAGAAAACCCTCACATGATAATTATACTTAAATAATTATATAATCGCAGTTTTTAATATAAATAAAAAATAATGACATCATCTAAATATATTTCAACAACACCTAGTCAACTGCCCCCCCCCCCCCGCCGTATTGAATTGTATTATACTATTATATTGATTGAAATTATGTCTGTTCCTTTAACTTTAGCAATATATAGATTCTTTATGAGTATTTCTGTGAAAATCAAATTTAGAAAACGATGGGTAATGTTGATATTATTAATTTTTTTAATTTTCCGACAGTTTATCCCCATTCAAAATTTGACAAATTTGAAATGTCAACTTCATCAGCCGAAGGTAAGATTCTTTTCTTTCTTTTTTTTTTTTCGTTGCTGAATTGAATGGACGTTTCTTGTTTTAGATGCGCCCAAGCATTTCTCTAAGAAGCTCTGTACGTCGGTTGTCCGCTATGTTTAAGTTTGAAAAGCATTTTCATTACTGCATGTGCAGATGAAATTGACAGAAGGGTTGAGGAGGCGGAAGGTATAATAAAGTCCGACTCCGACTCCTAGGATTCCAGAAATTCCAACTCTGACTCCTTATTTTAAAAGTCTTCCAATATTAAGACTGTCTGTTGATTCTTCGGGGATTAAAAAATCATTCTGATCGGTCTGATTCTCACTCTTTCCAAAACCTTCAACTTTGATGGACACATCATTTATAAAAATGCATCCGAGCATCCCTATAAGAAGACCTGTGTATCAGTCAATCAGTTAGTCTGTCGGTCCATCTATTGGTCTGTAACAATTAAGTTTGAAATAGTATTTTCATTGAGAAACTTGCAGATGATTTGAGATGTGACCAATCATCTCTATAAGAAGTTTTGGCAGTTGATCTGCTATGTTTTAGTCTGGAATAGCAGTTTCGTCGGTCTGTCATGCTGAAGTTTGAAATAGCATTTTTGTTGGTCTGTCATGCTGAAGTTTGAAATAGCATCTTTGTTGGTCTGTCATGCTTAAGTTTGAAATAGCATTTTTGTCGGTCTGTCATGCTTAAGTTTGAAATAGCATTTTTGTCGGTCTGTCATGCTTAAGTTTGAAATAGCATTTTTGTTGGTCTGTCATGCTTAAGTTTGAAATAGCATTTTTGTTGGTCTGTCATGCTTAAGTTTGAAATAGCATTTTTGTTGGTCTGTCATGCTTAAGTTTGAAATAGCATTTTTGTCGGTCTGTCATGCTTAAGTTTGAATTAGCATTTTTGTTGGTCTGTCATGCTTAAGTTTGAAATAGCATTTTTGTCGGTCTGTCATGCTTAAGTTTGAAATAGCATTTTTGTTGGTCTTTCATGTTGCAGTTTGAAATATCATCATATTCTGTTGATCTGTCATGCTTAAGTTTGAAATAGCATTTTCGCCAGTCTGTTATGCTTACATTTGAAATAGAATTTTTGTTGATCTGTCATGCTTCGTTTGAAAAAGCATCATATACTGTTGATCTATTATGCCAAAGTTTGAAATAGCATTTTCGCCAGTCTGTCATGCTTAAGTTTGAAATAGCATTGTTGTTCGTCTGTCATGTTGAAGTTTAAAACAGCATCATATTTGTTGATCCATTATGCTGAAGTTTGTAATAGTATTTTTGCCCATCCATCATGTTTAAGTTTAAAATAGCATTTTCGTCAGTCTGTCACGGTTAAGTTTGAAATAGCATGATATTCGTTGATCTGTTATGCTGCAGTTCGAAATAATATTTTCGCCGTCTGTCATGCTTACGTTTGAAATATTATTTATGTTGGTCTGTCATGATTAAATTTGGAATAGTAACTTCGCCCGTCTGTCATGCTTAAGTTTCGAATGGTATCTTCGTCGGTTTGTTATGCTTACGTTTGAAATAGCATCATATTCGTTCATTTATTCTGTGTAAGTTTGAAAAAGGATTTTCGCCAGTCTGTCATGCTTAAGTTTAAAATATTTTCGTCGGCCTGTCATGCTTAAGTCTGAAATAGCATTTTCATTGGTCTGTAATGCTTAAATTGCAAATAGCATCATATCCGTTTATCTTTTATGCTGAAGTTTGAAATAGCATTTTCCCCAGTCTCAACCAGTGTTTCAAATAAATCATATTTGATTTATTATACTGAAGTTTGAAATAGCATTTTCGCATGTTTGTAATGCTTTAGTTTAAAATAGCATTTTCGTCGCTCTGTCATGCTTAAGTTTGAAATATCATTTTTGTTGGTCTGTCATGGTTTAGTTTGAAATGGCATTTTTGTTGGTTTGTCATGGTTTAGTTTGAAATAGCATTATATTCGTTTATCTGGTATGCTGAAGTTTGAAATAATATTTTCGCCCGTCTGTCATGCTAAAGTTTATAATAGCATTTTCGTTGGTCTGTCATGCTTAAGTTTGAAATAGTATTTATGTTGATCTGTAAAACTTAATTTTGAAATAGTATTTTCGCCAGTCCTTCATGCTTAAGATTGAAATATAATTTTTGCTGGTCTGGAATAGCATTTTTGTTTTTCTATCATGCTTATGTTTAAAATAAGTATTCGTTAATTAATTATGCTTAGGTTTGAAATAGCATTTTTTGGTTTCTAATGCTGAAGTTTGAAACAGCATTTTCGCCAGTCTATCATGCTTAAGTTTAAAATAAAATTTTCGTTGGTCTGTCATGCTTAAGTTTTAAATAGCATCGTATTTGTTAATCTATTATGCTGAAGTTTGAAATAGTATTTTTGCTAGTCTGTCATGCTGAAATTTAAAATAGAATTTTCGTCGATCTATTATGCTTAAGTTTGAAATAGCATTTTTGTTGGTGTTTCATACTTAAATTAGAAATAGCATTTTCACCAGTCTGTCGTGCTTTAGTTTTAAATGGTATTTTCTGTCAGTCTGTCACTTAAGTTTCAAATAGTATTTTCGTCAGTTTGTCATGGTTATGTTTGAAATAGCATTTTTGTCATTCTCATCATTTGGTTTTGGTATTTAAGTGCTGCAAGTGTTGTGAACTCCGGGGTGGAGAACACCAGGCAACATCTCACGCTTACTTTCCATGCAGTCCGATCCAAAAACTGATGCATGTCATATTGCAAGCAGTCAAATCACTTTGTACGCACTCAAGCCAGGTCTTCCTTGTTCTTCCTTGGTCTTTCATGCATCATCATGCCTGGGATATCGGTGAATGTGATTGAGTTGATGCAGAAGGTGATACGCAGTACATGACCAAACCACTTGAGATGCCAAGCGTGTATGGCATCCCAAATCCCATCAATACCAAAAAGCTTCTGATAAAGCATGACTGAATGGATTCTTTGCTCTAGTTTGCTGCTGCACATCCACTGGATCATGACACAGTCATTACGCCGAAGTTGTTGCAAATCAGAAGTTTACACCGACGCCTCTGCGACAGACAGTGCCGGGAAACATGTTAGCGGAGATCGAGACCAACACCGGATATTAAACATTTTGTAATCTTCATGTTGATTCTCAGTCCTTTGCTCTCCATGTCAGTCTTCCGTATCAGCAACCGAGAGTTGCACTCCTCCAGGGCATCTGCGATAAGAACAAGATCGTTTGCATGCAGAAGCTCCCATAGGACATCCACACGGAAATCACTTGTGAATACCTCCAGAAGAGAAGTGGGCTGAATACTGAGCCTTGGTGGACCCCAATGCCCACACCAAACTCCTAGCTGTAGTGCCTGTTGACAAAAACACAACTACGATTATTTGCATACATGCCCTGTACAACACCAAGCATTCTCATTGCCCATCAGAGCATTTTCCGAAGCATGCAGGCAAATGCCTTCTTGAGATCAATGACAGGTTTCCTGGATGTGATGTACTTTTCCATTCAGTTGGCATGTAATGAAAATGGCATCCAAAATGCTTCTGCCTGGCACAAAACCAAATTGCATCTCATTAATGCTCACCATTCTACAAATGTGAGGTCCAAGATATGTTCGAGCACTTTCATTATCTGGTCAGTAAACTTAAGGCCATGATAGTTGATGCAGTCGAGGGCCTCACCCTTGCTCTTGTAGAGGTTCAGAATGTAGCTCAGCTCCCAGTCCTTTGGAATCTCACCATCATGAAAACCTGTCTCAGTTAACTGCTTCACAAACTCAATTCCCTCATTACCAGCAGCTTTCTGCATCTCGATGATGATTCTGGATGGGCTAGCAGCCTTGCCATTTTTCATGCTGCGGATAACCCTTTGAACCAACTCTGAAGACAGTCTCGCATAATGTTCCACCCAAGCCATCATCTTATCCCCATTACTAAGTGTGATTTCACCAGCATCATTCTGAATATATTTTTCACCTGTAACATCCTGGTTAGTGCAGTCCATTTGTTTGGCTAACCGGTAGATATCAATGTCTTAGGTGAAATATTAGCAAAAGCATATAGTAAGTTTTGAAACCTGCCCGTTTATCCTTGATTGTATTTTCAACCTGATCATTTCACTACCAGGTCCCTCGTCTCCACTGATAGTTTTTAGAGTAACCACATACCTCGGTGGCCACACTCATAAGAAGGCCTTTTAATACTAACCACACATCTTCCACAAGATTTGCAGAGCTGTTTTCTGTAGTGGCAATAGCTTTGAAAATTTCATAAAACTGGCTAGCAGCAGATTGGTTCTTCAGTTTCCAGGTGCAAATGCAAGGTGTAAATTTGTGTTTTCTTATTTTTGGTATGTGAACCAAGAAGTCACAAACCGCAAATGTGCGCTGTTGGATGCATTCTTCTGTTGGGATGACTTTAACGTTGCTTGCTGCCACTCTGAAAATTTTTTTTAAACAAAATGTAATCTATTTGGGTTTTGTGGTTTTCAGAATAATAAGTTTCCAAGTGGGAGGCTCTTTTCTTAAGCAACGTGTTGCTAATGAAGAGGTCATTAGCGACAGAAAATTCTAGAATTCTCTCTCCATCAGCATTACAGGTCTCAAAGCCATGGCCACCATGCACCTTTTGAAAACACCAACAACAGTGCAAACATGACCATTCCAGTCACCCACTAGAATAAGAGTTTCTATGGCAGATATCTTGGAAACTGTGATTTGCAGTTGGTCGTAGAAGTGCTCTTTTACATGTTCAGAGTTTGGATTGTGGTTAGGGTTAGGGTGGTGGATAGACAGAGAGGAAGGTTAAAACAACCTCACCGATTACTAACTTTAGAAGGAGAATTCTGTCCGAAACACGTGAGACTTAAAGAACCTTGTCCACTCAACACTCGGCCAGTAGCATGCCAGAACCACCTGACCATCCTAGTTCCCGCACCAAAAGAATTTGTAGCAAGAGTCTTTGTCCATCAGGAGCCGGGTCTGATTTGGCATTAGTCCACCAGCCCATTTGTGCTATTGCAGACCATGTAAGTCAACTCTTTTTCTCGTTAAGGTTTCAACCAGTTCGCTGCTCTGCTTCTTAAGTGTTTCCATGTTCCAAGTGGCTACTCTAAATTTGATAGGATGATTGTAAGATTCACCACAATGACCTGACCCTGCCTTCCACAGCCAAGGAGAGACCAAATCGGAGAATTACTGGCTCGAAAGCATTTGCCAGCACCATCTATATTTGAAACAGCTTTAAGATTTGCCATAATCGTTGTAGAAGGGATTTAATGGGTTGGCTGCTTTGCCTATCCCCGACCTAGAACTTTCAGCATCTGAGGGTCTGCCATTTTGACAATTGGGATGTGTGCCTGCCATTGTCCCCTTCAGGGAAGGATCGTCCACCTAATCACGATGGCAACCATTTTGTCGGAGCATTAGTATGTCAATGTCTGTCGCAGCAGCCTATTGCAACCCAGGTTGATGCAGCTCATAATCCAGAGAGGGGGACATATATATAGAAACACATAGCATGCAAATGCTAATCGGCCTATTTGGTGCCCAAAACTACCGACATGTTAACTACTACACTTCCGATTCCATCGGAGCACATTAGTAAACATAGTTGTGTGAATGCATTACGGTTCTCTGCTAAATAAAGCAATGCGCCTTCCGGTTGTCATGCAGGATGAACTTCCCTGATGTTGCCACGTTGTTTCTGCTGAATCAGCCGTTTGTTGAAGATCGCCACAGAAGCTACAACTACCCATAAATAATAGAGGGATTTTTATCAAGCTTAGACTTCTCTAGATCCTGTGTGTTCAGAATATGCCCAAGCATATTAACAAGATTACATCGTGAAGGGTGTGACTCTCTGCCACGTCAATTCGGCCATTCTCTTTAAAGAGGCTAACTACAGACTGTAACTGCACAAGGTGAGTTCAGACGCATTATATAATGCTGGATGCATGGGGACCAGTTGACGACGCTACGAAGAGCCAACTTCGAAACGTACTACTCCTCTTCATGAATCTTCTTAACTACCCCAAGTCTGTAATGCTTAAGTTTCAGATAGCATTTTCATCGGTCTGTCATGCTTAAGTTTGAAATAACATTTTTGTCGAGCTCTCATATTTAAGTTTTAAATAGCATTTTTGTCAGTCTGTCATGTTTATGTTTGAAAAAGCATTTTCGTCGGTCTGTCAAGCTTAAATTTGCAATCGCATTTTTGTTGGTTTGTCATGCTTAAGTTTCAAATGGGATTTTCGTTGGTCTGTCATGCTTAAGTTTGGAATAGCATTTTCGTCAGTTTCTTATGTTTATATTTGAAATAGCATTTTCGTCGGCCTCTAATGTTTAAGTTTGAAATAGCATTTTCGTCGTTCTGTCATGCTTAAGTTTGCAATAGCATTTTCGTCAGTCTGTCATGCTTAAGTTTCAAATGGGATTTTCGTTGGTCTGTCATGCTTAAGTTTGGAATAGCATTTTCGTCAGTCTGTCATGCTTAAGTTTTGAATAGCATTTTCGTCAGTCTGTCATGCTTAAGTTTCAAATGGGATTTTCGTTGGTCTATCATGCTTAAGTTTGGAATAGCATTTTCGTCAGTCTGTCATGCTTAAGTTTCAAATGGGATTTTCGTTGGTCTGTCATGCTTAAGTTTGGAATAGCATTTTCGTCAGTCTGTCATGCTTAAGTTTTGAATAGCATTTTCGTCAGTCTGTCATGCTTAAGTTTCAAATGGGATTTTCGTTGGTCTATCATGCTTAAGTTTGGAATAGCATTTTCGTCAGTCTGTCATGCTTAAGTTTTGAATAGCATTTTCGTCAGTCTGTCATGCTTAAGTTTCAAATGGGATTTTCGTTGGTCTGTCATGCTTAAGTTTGGAATAGCATTTTCGTCAGTCTGTCATGCTTAAGTTTCAAATGGGATTTTCGTTGGTCTGTCATGCTTAAGTTTGGAATAGCATTTTCGTCAGTCTGTCATGCTTAAGTTTCAAATGGGATTTTCGTTGGTCTGTCATGCTTAAGTTTGGAATAGCATTTTCGTCAGTCTCTAATGTTTAAGTTTGAAATAGTATTTTCGTCGTTCTGTCATGTCATCCAAGTATTTCTTTAAGAGGCTCTGTCTGTCAGTCCATCACACTCACGTTTCAAATAGCAGTTTTATTAGTCTGTTATTCTTAAGTTTCAAATAGTATTTTTAGATGCATCCACGCACATTCTATAAGAGGTTTTGTCTATCTGTGTGTCGGCCCACTTCATTTAAAATTGAATTTCCATCATTAAATGCACATATTGAATAGATGTATTTTAAGAATATCTCTTCTTGTTCTCTTACACTCAACTACTGATGTCTGCAAAAACTTTTTGGTTCCGACATTATTAATATTTAATTGATATTATGGATATGTTAACACTACTCCTCTATTATCATCTTGGTTGATGCTAATTAAAATATTTCGCTTGAATAGTACAACAATACCAGATCAAAACAAACAAGAAAAATGTATTATTTACATTCCATTCAGAGGTTGTTTTGTTGTTGTTTTTTTAACCATTTCAAGGTTGGGCATTTCGAGCAAATCTGATGTTGTTTTCATCATATTTTCTCAATTTTTTGTTTTAATGTTATGGTAGTCCTCGTAAAGTGAAATCAATGTTCGCTTGATGTGATTTTTAAAGAATAATTAAGGCGAAATTGAACTTTAACGGTCCCGCAGAGTTTGTTGTGAAAACATCTCTTTTTACTGTTGGCTTTTGCATATATAAAGAAGGTATATAGTATACGCAAACATCGTGTCAACTAAATAAAGCCGTTTCAGCATAAACACGATTTATACCATAATTAATATATTAGATTGAATTGGTCGGATTTTCAATGTTAGACCTAAATATCAATGCATATGACAAATCGATACTTGGTTCTGACTAGCTTTTTTTAAATTTTCTGTTTCCTCCACTATCTTATTATCACAAATATAATTTGATTCGCTTCAGTTTTTTTCTGATAATAGTTAGGCCAGTTAGGAATATTAATACAGTGGTGATATCTTCCCTTCCTCACCTAAACAGCTTAAATGTAACTGCTACAACTTTATAAATAGTATGGGGGGGGGGGGGGTTCATAATACACTCACATAAAGTAAATCCTGACTAAATGTTAAAATAAAAATAACAGGCTTAACTAATGTCTCCTCGACATGGCTACACACTGGCTTTGGGGGGAATGTGTAGTGTATTATATGTTCGTTTGTCATGATACAATCCTCCCAGGCATTACATCCTCCTTGGGTGGTGTGTGGGGGTGCAGTCAAGTATTAATGAACCTTTTCCACAAGTAACAACACTAAGCTGAATACCCCACCAGACCAACACAATTATGGTCTTGGAATCCGGCAGAACCAAGCAAAAATCGCAAGAAAAAAAAACTAAAACATATTAAGGGGTCCATTATTCTCTACTATTTTACTTATTCAAAATTTTAGAAGTCGGGAAGATCCTTGAAAGAACACTCGGATATAAATGTAACATGATAAAATCAATTGTTAGCTCCAGAAGGGGACTCTTTGATCACTGAGAACTAACTGAACTAAAAGAATTTAAGATGACAGCACTGTTAGAATATAATGTTATTATATCTCACAGCTCTGTATTAAGCATATATTCCAAGCATATCTATCACCAGAAAAAAATAATAGACATTTATTTACAGTTGACATTTATAAAGAACAGCAACTTTACATTGTACAAAACATAAATAATATTAGTTTTTATTCTACCTTTTAACATAGGGGCATAAATATGCGAAGAATTATTGTCCTATTTTAATACTTATGTCATTGATCGTAAACAGCAGGATCGCAGTCACAAAATTTTTTTTTAACTGCAGCCTTACTTGACCCCAAAACTAAACAAATAAATTATCAAATTACAAATGCTATCACGTTTTTGTCGAAAAAATAACTTAAAAATTGTGGTTTATCAGATTAGTTTCCTTTATATTTATTTTATGTGTTTGTTTGGGTTTTTTTTTTCATAATTAAATCATCGTAATATGACTAAAATAAATACTCCTTGTACACATTTCTAGAGCAAGAACCATGGGGCGTAAAAAAACGAGTTATCTGCCCTTTAATCAAAAACTTATTTTTAACTATGCTCATAGTCTCGCTGGGTGTATGTAGCTAATTTGATTATACCCCCACCCTCAAAAAGCCCTATATATTAAATTCATACTGGTCAAATTTCCAATTAAAATTACAAGTTATTTATATTAGATAACATGGATAATTTAATATGTTGATATCACCTGGGGCTTCGCCTCATTATCGAATACCCTAATGGATTACATTTTCATTTTTAATTTGCTGAATAGATCCGTACATGTAGTGGTGTGGAATTCTTCTTACATCTATATGCACGAAATTGAATCAAACAAAAAACACTGTATAACAACAGACGAAAGAGAATTTATTTCAAAGGGTTACTTTACCGTTTAGTAAAGTAACAAAATATTGGACAGTGTCCAGAAAGGAAAATAAGAGAAGCATCAACGTCGTGGCTGCTGCTGGAACGATGGTCAGGCAGGAGAGAGATGTTTCCTCGATCGCGTCTCGTTTCTCTCTGCCGATCTCGTCTCAAGACTAAACTGACGAAGTAGTCCGTTTGGGGACAGCTAGAAAATCATATGCCCTGCGAGCCGATTGGTCAGTACTAAAATAACAATTTTATTTTATTGCTCTCTCTCCCTGTATTATCACATCATTACAGCCTAATGAATTCATTAGATCCATCCTGAATGTCTCATATTACCCCCCCCTGCAATTATTCATTTGTATATAGAGACGTCATACTTAATGGCAAGTCATCTTGACTGAGCTGTGAAATGCGCGTAAGATATGAAAAAATTGGAAAAAATAAATAGAAATTTTGTTTGTAAGATGAAGGAAAAAAATGCAGGTATTCGGCGAAGTCAGAAAGTGAGGAAATTGAGACAAATAAATAAATAAAAATTTTGAATTGATTTTTCCTTTAATCATTGGAATATAACTAAAAAATATATATGCTCTAAAGCTTGTAACACAACATTATTGAGCTTGCAATTTGAAACAATTTAGGAGATTATAAAGAGTGTATACCTAAATATATATATATATATATATATATATATATATATATATATATACAGACACAGCCGCAAATAGCAGAAAATCCGCGAATAGATTTTGATGCCTAAAGTTCACTAAAAATCAGGTGTTTGTACATTGTGTTTTTTACATGAAAACCAACAAATTAGCATAGATTCGCCCTTTCTGCTTGCAAGTTGGTTGATATTTTTTAATATTTCTGTTTCGTATAAAGTTTGCGAAAATTTGGAATACCAATGCTTTTGTATGAGCCACATTTAATATGAATTCTATGGAATAATTAGGGTTTTTAATTGCGTTTTTTTTTTTGTCATATTGGCCGTAGTTGGACTTAAATGATTATCATATTTGAAAGTTCTACCGAATTTATGAAGAAAATGTTAAGTCAATGCTTATGCTGAAAATCAACGAATTTGTGAAACCACGAATGGTGAGCTTGCCAATAGTAGGAGTTCACTACATATATATATATATATATATTAATTTTAAGTAAATAATATTAAATTATTTTTACTTACATATGCCAGCGTTTCAAGCTTTCGCTCTCATCAGTGTAGGGATGATAATCTCAGACGGTGGCACGCTGTAACCATTAGGCCACGAGACATTACCACATTCAAGAAGGGAATTTAAGTTCTATATATGCGAAGGGCGGCATATCTAGAAAGACTGACTAAAGATTCTACGAACGTTGTCGGAATATGCTTTATAGCTACGTGTTAGTCTAGTTATCTTCATTGCAGGATATAAATCTGAATGGATTTTACACCTCTATCTTTCTATAATTTCCTTTCTTTTAGAATCAGATATCTATGAAGATCCATCCATTATACCTGAACCAGAAGAAATGAAATCCTATTTGGTAAGTAACGTTCTTTTATTTAGCTAATCTTTTGAATTTACTTTTTATGCATTAAAAAAAACTATATTTAGTGTTCAACACTAGAATGGCCACAAGAATTACGTTCCTTTTCATACATAAAAGCTTTGATTTGTCTGTGTGATTCTGGATACGTTGTATGTATCTCTTAAAGGCCTATAAAGAGAATGCAGAAATTTAAACGTAATGTGAACAAACATCTTGTTGCTCAGTTCCCCACGAAGCCCTCCCCCCCCAATCCGATTCTTATCACAGCTACTGTGATAAGAATCGGATTGGGGGGGAGGGCTTCGTGGGGAACTGGGCAACAAGATGTTTGTTCACATTACGTTTAAATTTCTGCATTCTCTTTATAGGCCTTTAAGAGATACATATTGCCACTAAAACGCAAGAGGCTACCTCTTGCGTTTTAGTGGCAATATGCATTGTTTTGGGCGAATAAAAGTTTTTAAAAAAACAAAAAAAATCAACAAAACCGCACATATCATTAAGTATAAGTAGTGGTATGCAGAGGGGAAGGAGCAGACGAGACGGTGGCTCCAGACAGCTAAATTATGAGGGGTGGGAAATCTAATCATATTTAAACTATCTTCCTTTTTCATAATATTTCTCAGTACTAGGACTTATACTTGAATCTTTAGGTCATGCAATCAAGCTGCAGGCTACTGAGTATAAGACAACATAAATCTATTCCTATTATATTTTCACTTACCTATACGTATATAAACCTTTATACACTCGTGTAGTTGTTAAACCCAGGTTCTTTCTTGTCTGTGGATACACAACCACTCGGACGCCGATGTTGATTTGTAAAAAAACAATTCATTTAAAAAGAGAGGAACAGTCACAGAAAACATCAGAGAGACAGCTTACTTGCGTACTTGAGAAATATGAGCACATTATTTATTTTGTAAAGTTGTACCCGCCCTAAAAACTTTTAAAATAAGTTAAATACAAAAAATTTAAGAGAACAAAGAATTGCTCTACATCAAATTTGGAGTTATATTAAGTAGCATATTTTAAAAGGATTGGTGTGCGCGCGTGAGCATCAATAATATGTATGTGCTTTGTAAAATCCTAAACTATTGAACTTATCATTATGAATTATGGAATATGTATTTTAGGGAACAGGGTGAGTAACGTAGGCACATTATTTTTTTTAACTTTACCATTTAGGAGGGAGGGACACTGAAACCGTACCGTACTCCCCCCTCCCCCCACACAAGAAAAAAATTTTTTTAATTTAAAACTAATGCCTTATACCCATCCTGGGACGGGTATTCAACTAGTATATATATATATATATATATATATATATATATATATATATATATATATATATAAGGAGAACTTCAATTTTATTGGGTTTTTTCATACATATAAGCAACAACGTTGTGCATACATTTTATGAGAAAGCCATTAAAACAAACAAAAAAGAACTGCAATACTTTTACATAAATACATAAACCTATTAAATATTTGCATCCAGGAGTGCATCTATTTTAAAATTAAAAGAAAGTAGACGACCCGTGACCCGTTGGATCAACGTTAGTATATTATACATTAGTGTATACATTTAGTGCCCTGAACCACTGTTGCTATTATTACTACTTTAGCCTTTTCCTTCCCTCTTGATTTATGTCATTTATTTATTTACATCATCCTCTTAACATCCTTCTCTTAATGCTACTGCTGCTACTACTACTTTAGTCTTTTCCTTTCCTCTTGATTTATGTCATTTATTTATTTACATCATCCTCTTATCATCCTTCTTATGCTACTGCTGCTACTACTACTTTAGTCTTTTCCTTTCCTCTTGATTTATGTCATTCATTTATTTACATCATCCTCTTATCATCCTTCTCTTATGCTACTGCTGCTACTACTACTTTAGTCTTTTCCTTTCCTCTTGATTTATGTCATTCATTTATTTACATCATCCTCTTATCATCCTTCTCTTATGCTACTGCTGCTACTACTACTTTAGTCTATTTCTTTCCTCTTGATTTATGTCATTCATTTATTTACATCATCCTCTTATCATCCTTCTCTTATGCTACTGCTGCTACTACAACTTTAGTCTATTCCTTTCCTCTTGATTTATGTCATTCATTTATTTACATCATCCTCTTATCATCCTTCTCTTATGCTACTGCTGCTACTACTACTTTAGTCTTTACCTTTTCTTCTTTATTTACGTCATCCTCTTACTCTCCTTGCCTTCTGCTGCTTTTGCTCTTTTTCCCTCTCATCTCCTCTTCCTACCATTTCTCGTCTCATTCGCTCTTCCTTCCATCATCTAAAACATTCAATTTGCAAACAAATAACCAAACCAGCAAACAAGCAAACCAGCAAGGTTATTATAGTTTTAGTATTATACAGATATGATAGAATCAACTTCTGACTTGGTTAGATATTTTTGTTTATTTTTGCAGGTCCCATATCAAATGGATTTTTCAAAGTATTTCTTGCAAGGAAAACTATCCCAAATGACAGCTGAAGTTGCCGAACAAAAAAAGGTAAATATTATTTAATTAGGTTTGATTTGTTCTTTTTTACAAAATATCAACTTCATTTTCTAAATTTATATGTTTTTAAATTTAAATTTAAAATTCTAAATAAATATAAATTGCCTTAAGTGTGTGGTACAATATTGTGTGGACTTTTATCGACTGAATCTATGAATTAATTCTCAGATAAGATCTAATTAAGTCTCAGTCAAAGTTATCTCCCTTTCCACCTTTATTGTTTTAGGTTAAAATTTAATTAGCTTCACCGAGGCTTACGTAAAACCTAGATTATAAATGCCTATAATTAGTAACAAATTTCATTAATTCTATTATTTAATTTAAGAAAACCTACAATTAATATTATTACTTGAATATTTGATAATCAAAAGAAAATTTAATTAATTAAAAAATATAAATAAGATATTATATAAAAAACAAAAAAAAATACATAAACAAATAAAATATATAAATAAAATTATATTATTAAAACAAACAGTTGATTACTGACTATATAATATTCAGTTAATTAATTTAATATTACACACTTATTTTTGAACACCATATCTATGTGTAGGATATAATTTTTAAATTAAAAAAAAATTATTGATTTATTATTTGCTGCAGCTTCTCTATCTGTATCTGCGGGACTGGCCTGTTTCCATTCTTACTTTCTGGCATCCATCTTAGTGAATTCGACACAGTCGGACTTTTCATTTGTGTCCATTTTTGACAAGAGGAAGATTTTTCCGAAATATCAAATGATTTCTAATCATCATCCGGACATCACACACAGTTAACCCCATACTTGCTGTTTATGTATGATTGAAAAGTAAAATAAATAGATAGTTGTAAGTCCTCTCCTTCGATTTTTTATTTTTGTTCTTTCCAGCTTCTCATCAATCCTGCTCTCTGCATTGCCTTCAGCCTTCTTAATACATTTATTACAATTCCCAGCAATGCTTCAAGCAAACTACCATTCTCTCTTATATATATAGCTATATATATATATATATATATATATATATATATATATATATAGCTATATATATATATATATATATATATATATATATATATATATAAATATTTGTTTTTACCTACATACGTATATGTTTCATCCTTTCGGGAATCGTCAGTGTCAAGATGATTATTCATACTGGTCGCTGGACTCGAGTCATGTTTCAAACTCAAATTCCGATATCTTAGCCCATGCAGCCACTATTAACAACCCGGTAAATCAGCGAGAGATTAAACCTGTTAAAGGCAGACGTCATAAGAGTGTTCAACTGCTGAAGGAACATGCATTTAAAGCCATGATGATGGCTGTGCTAATACTACTCACTACAGAGTCCAGCCTAGATTAAAGGTGACAAATAATTATATATATATATATATATATATATATATATATATATATATATGAACTGAAAGTTCAAAATGGCGTCTTACTGAGTTTTTCCACGTGTGAGTGATTTTTTTCATTGTTTTTTTCTTTGTGTTTTTTTTTATTTGCCAGGCCTGGTATGACTTCAGTTAGGAGTTGGGTGGGGTTTCAATACGCTAATACAGTAGCGTTCTGGTCAATAAGTAAACAGTTTTGGGGGGGGGATATCCCCGTATTTAAACGGATTTTTTTAGACAAAATTATATATAATTCAGAAAGTTTAAAAGGGTTCAAATTGGAAATTAGGGCTCAGACGGTTGGAAATCTGGAATTTGCATGTTTAAGATGTAATTATCCGGACATTTATAGTATTTCAGAGTTTAATGTTTAAAAAATTTTAGATTTCCCAGTTAGTTAAATATTATAGGCGTGACTAATTAAGATACTTTAATATATTACTGATGTTAGGATTGGGAGCAGCGTTAATATGTTTGCATCAAGGGAGTTCTAGTATAAGGATTATAGGGTGGGATTAGGTTGATTATGCAACCGAAGTGATAACATGGAGTATTGAAATTACAGATAGATTTAAGGGGGTGGAGGCAAATGGGCCATTATAGAAGTAACCGGGGAACGTAATTTAAAGGTGATCTATGAGAAAAGGATTGTCGGTAGAGCGCTGCGTCCACAGAGTCGAAGGATTATATGCAAAGGGAGATAAGAGAGGCAATGGATAAGTATGTAAAACGGGTTAGCTAATAATTGAAAATGGGTATAGGAGTTAGAGTGTTGGAGTAGAGGAGGTTAAGGATTAGTGGGTGGAGAAAAGTGATGTTAGTTCTCAATTTATGGTAAGTATTATGGGTTAATAAAGTTATTAGGTGCACAGGGGAAAATACGCTATGTTATTGGGATGATTAGTTGAAAAGTTGGAAAGGTGAGGAGTTAAAAAATTAACAAATTATAAAATTAAAGAATTAGTCTAATGTTAGAGAGGGTGTTGGCTGGGAGGGCAGGTGTCAGATGGAGTAATGAAATTGATGTATTTAAATTTTCGTTTGTGCCTGCAATTTGAGATAAGTTCGTTTGTAGAGTTAATACTATTTTTGCTTTTAGCTGCTGTAGCTATCATAAATGTTTCTAACGTACATAGTTGGCAGAAAGCGGATCCTAGAGTGTAGGATCTAGACTTTTTTAACATTGACCAATGTAGGGAGTAGGAAGTATTTTAAAATGGCCCAATTCTCCAACTTACATCCTAATAAGCACTTTTTATCTACGGTTGAACTGAACATCATTCTGTTGGATTTACTATATTTTGACCATCTCTAACACAGTTTCCACGAAATCTATTTTTCCATCTTTAAATATTTCGTCACTGAACACTTTGTCAACGGACATTTACCCAACTGGACAAACTCTATCTTTTGATAAACTTTTTTATGTACACACTTTTACTTTCCATTACTTTATATTGTTTCTTAAATTTTTACAAATTTTGAATTTTGGCTATTCCCCTGCCAACTTATCCATCTATGTAATTCCTCTGATGATAAGATTTTAATCTTTGAAAAGCTTGGCTTAAGGAAAGAAAAATAAACATGTTTTTATCGAGTACACCTTGCACATTGAACAATCGGATATGAAATAGATTTGTCATTCGCACATCTTTATCTCTCTTCCTTCATTTATCTTCATATATATATATATATATAGATTTAGATTTTTCACTTATAAAATAGATCATTCAGTGAAGACCGGGGTTGTTCCAATAAAAACAAGCTCGATGATACTCGATTATCGTTGTTCTTCCTTGTTTTTTAATTTTTTGACTTTTATTTTTATTTTTTTCCTCTTCTCTTCTTAAGTGACCTCAACTATTGCAACGCCACATTGTGTATTGTCGGCAGTTGAAACCAGTATTCCAGACATTTAATTTCCCTGATGATCAGCCAAGCAAGTAACTGCTTGGTAGTGAAACACGTGTAGGAAAAAACATTTAATTTGAATAAATAGTATTTGTAAGAAAAAATATCTTTAATGGTGATCATTGGTGTCCTGAAAGGAATGCTTTGGTAAGCCTTCATAAAATCACATATATATATATATATATATATATATATATATATATATATATATATATATATATATATATATATATATATAACCCTATTGATAGAATGTCTAAGTTAACCAGGTTTGTATTGTAAAGATGCTAAATTAAGATTGTGAATTATCCGTGTTGACAACACAATTATATTAGAACACAAAACTTACAAACTAAGACTAAAGATCTTAGAAGCATATTATTGTGCATAAAAACTAAAAAGCCATCCATTAATAAAATTAATTTCGATAACAGTGAAAACATCCTAAAACGCTTTTAATACTAATACTAGTTTAATATTAAAACTAATCACACGGTTCCTGCCAAAACCATCACTAAATATTTGAAAATATATGTTCTTTATTTGATAGCCACCCCTGAAGATGGCTCCGGGTGGAACCGAAAGTACTAGGGTAAACAACAAGTACAGCAAATACATCGGCCAGTTCCAGCCTGAAGCCTGAAAACTAATAAGGAATTTAGAAAGAATCAAAGAAAAGATATGTAGACACAAGTTGTCCGTAACATTTAAGTATATATATATATATATATATATATATATATATATATATATATATATATATAATTTAGGTAAAATGTTTTTCCTTATAAACAGGCGAATTCGGTTAAAGTATCGCAAATAAAATAAACAAATAAATGACATCTATAAAAAGCGATACATTCCACTGACTTGTATAGCGTCAGACTCCAGTCTCTGGGCTCCCGTTTTCAACTCTCGCTAGGTTCCGTTACGCTGATGAGTCGTTAGACGACGAAACATGTGTCCTTAGATAATTGTATTTTTAAAATATATGTCGGCATATGGAGGTATCACATTGGTGAAGCGAAAAATTATTCCCATATAGCATTTAGGTAAAATGCTTTTCCATATAAACAGTTGAATTCGTTCAAAGTATTGCAAATAAAATAAAAAGTAAATGACACACACACACACACACACATACATATATATATATATATATATATATATATATATATATATATATATATATATATATATATATATGTATAATTAAAATATGTTAATAAAATGAACATATATATATATATATATAATCTACTTACTATGTCAATTTTCCCATTCTGTGAAGGGAACCATTCAGCTATGAGTAAATTGTGTTAAATGAACTATTTTTAAATCAGTATTGTGCTTAAACATTAAATAATCTAAAACAGGCTGATATGCCGTAAACCCAAGCAGCCTTCATCAACTCCAATCTAAGTGTGTTTTGTTTTCACAACCGTCTCACCAACACATGAGAAGTCATGAGGCTATGAGACTCCTGACCCAGATGTAAACATAGACACACCCTCACCCTCCTCCTCCTTCTCCTCCTCCTCCTCTGCTTAATTATTCAACTTTTCTGGCCAGCCTTGTTTCGTGAACAAGACTATGATATTAAATCTCATGAGCTGAAGACAATTTCAGTAAATATACACAACTTAATAAAAAAGACTCGTGATTGAAAACATTGCTCATGCCCTCAGAAATTTGTTAAAGTAACATTTTAATTAAATTCTACTTACGACTTACTGGAAAAACCATCCCAGGATATGTTTATAATAATACTGAGACAACCTTGTCGAAAAGTGAGAGACGGTTATCTCACTTAACAGAGAGCTTTTATCTATTACTAATGGAGATTTGGTATCTGTCTGTCTAAAGCCGAAACTATACTAATTATTTACCTCCCCAGGAGGTTAGGCACAAGGCTAGTTTTATCTTACTCCCACAAGGTAAGATGTGACCCAAGGTCGAGTCGGGAAAGTGGGACTTGAAAAGCCAGCGCCCGAGAAGGTGAGCACTCTGGCCATTAAAAATTGCCTGGGCAGCCCCGTCGGCATTCCCCGGTAGAGGCGCCTCAGGCAGTAAGCAATGAACTTACTCCTCCCCAAAGAGGGGAGGCAAAGTCTGGGAGGGTGGACCTCCTAGAACTGCACAGGACAAACCCATAGACCAGCGGAAATCAAGCCCCGAAGGCCAAGACGATACCGGTCTATGGGGTGCAGTATCCATCGGAACAGATACTACACTTTGATCCCGGTCAACTATTGTCCTTTTGTACTATCTTTTAATGCTCAATTCAGTTTACTATACTATTTCGGACTAATGTACTAATTCAGGCGGTCGGGTATCTGTTCTGTTGTCATGATACCATCCTTCCAAGCATTACTTTCTACTTTGGGGGAGGAGTTAGTATAGTATCTGCTTTGTTTTCATTAGACCATCCTCCCATGCATTACCTCCTCCTTAGGTGTGTGTGTGGGAGGGGGGGGGTACAGTATAGTATATGTTTGCACGTCATATACGAGCAAAGACATGTGACCAGATATATAAATAGTTTACTTGATTGTGTAAGATCTGTAGTAGAAGACTTATTTGCTAGGATTTACCTCCATTCAAGGTCAGAAGGTAAAGATTGAAACGCCAGCGCCCAAGAGAAAGAGCACTCTGGCCTACAAAAAATGCCTGAGCAACCCCGTCAGCATTACTCGACAGGGGCGCCTCGGGCAATTAGTAATAATCTAACGCCATCTCAAAGACAGAAGATAAAGCCTGGGAGGGTGGACCCCCTGGAACTATACAGAACCATACTTCAGCCTGGCAGAAAATTGACAACTTAGCCCAAATGGCCCAGAGTCTGCCGGCTTGATTATCAAGGACGTTACCTCAACGTGGTATGAAAAACGCATGGGGTTTAAATTGCTTGTTGAATCATTATCACAAGATATAGTACAGACATGGCTCGCTAGGGAAGGGAAGAGACATGGGAATTGAAATGTATACAGTGTATAATTTTACATACAGGAACAATAAATATAAAATATGAATAATAACAGGCAAATCAAAAAAGTAGCTGAGAAATGTTACTTAAGAGCTAATTTTAATGGACAATTTAAATCTTTTAAAATTTTAATGGACAATTTAAATCTTTTAAAATTTTAATGGACAATTTTAATTTTTTTAAATTTTAATCGATGATTTAAATATTTTAAAATTTTAATGGACAATTTTAATCTTTTAAAATTTTGATGGACAATTTAAATCTTTTAAAATTTTAATGGACAATTTTAATTTTTTTAAATTTTAATCGACGATTTAAATATTTTTAAATTTTAATGGACAATTTTAATCTTTTAATGGACAATTTAAATCTTTTTAAATTTTAATGGACAATTTTAATTTTTTAAATTTTAATCGACGATTTAAATATTTTTAAATTTTAATGGACAATTTTAATCTTTTAAAATTTTAATGGACAATTTAAATCTTTAAAAAATGTAATGGACAATTTAAATCTTTAAAAAATTTAATCGACAATTTAAATCTTTTAAAATTTTAATGGACAATTTAAATCTTTAAAAAATTTAATCGACAATTTAAATCTTTTAAAATGTTAATGGACAATTTAAAAATTTTAATGGACAATTTTAATTTTTTTAAATGTTAATGAACAATTTAAATCATTAAAAAAAATTTAATTGATAATTTAATTCTTGGGATCATTAACTCTATACTAACGAGCAATGTGTATTTATTTGTATATATATATATATATATATATATATATATATATATATATATATATATATATATATATCCGTCCTGTCACAGAAAAGTTAGTGAATACAAAACTGTCGCCTTCACTCTATTTCCGTGAAACGCTTTCTTTCTTTTATTTTTCTTTCTACTTTATTTAACGATCTATACGTTTTTACCTTTCCTGCTTTTCTTTTTTATATTTTCTTTATTATCTTCCACAAACGTCTTTGATATTTTTTAACATCCGACTCATTTTTTAAGGTCTACCCCCCCCCCCCCCCCATCAAAGAAATACCTCGCTTGCATATATATATATAGTCTCGGAAGTTTCTCAACCATTAAAATTTAAAAAAAAACAAAAAAACCTTAAGTCCCAAGTCGTTCAGTGGAAAATCACTCATGTAAGTCAATTTAGTTTTTACAGTTATTATATTAGTTTGCTTCTAACATTATTTAAGGGATCATCAGTTGTTTACCATGAAACACTGTTTCGGGAATTTATATATATATATATATAGCACGAAAATATACTTATGGCAAGTAAGCTATACAGAAACGTTTGTTTTATTCCCGAGGGAAATCATCAGACTAATTGCTCTACTCAACACTACTCACATATTGAGCACTGTTGAAGTAAATACTAAAAATATATATACTTAATATATTATACGAGCATACATCCTCAGTCATAAATTACGAAAAAAATGCTTTGCCAGTGTTCGTACTAATATTCATATAATTTTTTCCTTCTTTTCATTTTTTTTTACTTTCCGGTTTGAGACATTTAATTTCTTTCTTCTTTTTTTAACTTCACTGATTGAGACGTTATTTTATATAAATGTTAGTATGAACACTGGCGAAGCATAATTTTTTCCCCATCATTTTTTTACGAAGGGTATACACTAGTATAATATTTTAAAATTGGAAGGTGTGCAAAGAAAAGTGAGTAAACTAATAAAAGTATTGCAAAGGACCTTAATTATTAAAAAAAAACACGGTTAGAATCCTTAGGTTAAACTACTTTATTTGAGAGAAGAAATAAAGGTGATTAAATTGAGACCTTCAAAACATCAAAATAAATAATGAGATTTTTAAGTATGGTGCACACTTTTTTCATATCTCTTCTCACACCCAAGAAGTCGTCCTCCAAGGACGATTGCAGCGTTTAAAATTATCATAACGTAGCAATTGTGTGGAAAAGAAAAAACCCTGCTTATAGACCGGTATTGTCCGGGCCTTCAGGTCTTGATTTACGCCAGTCTATCGGTTGTCCGTCCTGTGTAGTTCTAGGAGGTGCATCCTCCCAGGCTTTGCCTTCTCACCCTTTGAGAATGGGTTAGTTTATTGCTAATCGCCTGAGGCGCCCCTACCGGGGAATGCCGACGGGGCTGCCCAGGCAATTTTTAAATGGCCAGAGTGCTCAAATTCTCGAGCGCTTGTTTTTTCCCACTTTCCCGACCTTGTGTCACATCTTACCTTGTGGGAGAAAGATAAATAGAAGAAAGAACCCTGCTGCTGCTGCTGCTACTGCTGAGTAGAAAATACATACCTTAAACAGAGAATTGTATTGCCCAGGTCATGCATACATAGTCTCCTCCGCGGTTCACCCTGTTGACGGGGCCACAAATTAGCCGATTGCAACCCTATGCAGAGGGGTAACCCCCCCCCCCCTTCCCCATCCCCCTGAAAACTGGGCCACCTGTAGGCCGTGGGGGGCGACCCGTTATGCCTTGGGATGGAATGCTGGTGCCTGAGTCATTCTTCCACTTCGGCCCTTACTTCGACTAGACGGGAGATCGAAGAGGCCCGATCCAATCAATCGGCTGGTCACGTCATAAGTTCACCCCCAACTGTATTATTTAATCTGATTCTTCAAAAAATCAAAATCTTATTTCTCCTTTTTATTTTCTTCACAAATAAATACTAGAAAGTGTCAATCGTGTTGAGAACAAAGAAGATTACCACTGCCAAGAGTAATGTATTCTAGGAATATAAATGGTTATCCTACCTATAGAATTATATTTGACAACTTTATTCGGCATTATATATACCATAAAACAAACCAAACCAAACCAAACCATCCCCCGAGGATGTAACTATTATTACAGAGTGAAATAAACACGAACAGAACGAATGAAACAAGCCATTGAGACAAGTGATGTGATTGGTCCTGTTGAGCATATATTCACTAATATTTTAAATTTTTTAAATTATGTTATGAAATAAATAAACAATTTTTAAATATTCTAAAAAAAAAGTTTATCATATATCTACTAATATAAATGATGCTAGTTGTTAGTATAGATGTTTATCTAAGAGCTTTTAGGATATGAAGTCACAAATATTTGCATGCAAAAACTCATTTAAACAACTTTGATATCCTATTTATTCTTTTATACAAAACTCGTCACCTTGTGGTCGCAAATATGATGATTATGGTCTTCGCTAATGGACCAGGAGACCGGGGTTCAATCCTCGATCGAGTTATACACAAGACGCAAAAATGGTACTTGATACAAACATTTGACTAGTATATTTCAACCGCTTCATTTTTTAATTAAACAATTTTTAAATTTTGTTATAAAATAAGTAAACAATTATTTCTATTCTAAAAAAAAGTTTATCAGATATCTACTAATATAAATGAAAATAATAATTTTTTATTATAGATGTTTACCTAAGAGCCTTTAGGATATGGAGTCACAAACATTTGACTAGTATGTTTCAACCGCTTCAATTTTTAATTTTTAATTTGTTAAATTATGTTATAAAATAAATAAGGAATTATTTCTATTCTAAAAAAAGTTTATCAGATATCTACTAATATAAATGAAAATAATAATTTTTATTATAGATGTTTACCTAAGAGCCTTTAGGATATGGAATCACAAATATTTGACTGTTATGTTTCAATCGCTTCATTTTTTATTTGGAATTTGTTAAATTATGTTATGAAATAAATAAAGAATTGTACGATAGAACTGGAATGGCAAGGAGAATATTCCAAAGAAAACTAATAAAAATAATGATACCACCTCATCCACAAAATGTAATTTCATCTTCTATATATATAAATTTCAATGTTTGTATGTGTGTGATGTTTGCGATTTCCCTATAGAAAGAAAGGTTAGAAAATCTACATAAAAACTAAAAGTCGATGGAAGACAATAGAAATGCTCCCGAATCTCTAAGTACCCACAGGAGAGCTATGGGGGCAGAACCTCTTTTCAGAACTTAAAATATATCCTATTTTGATGAAATTTAAATCATATGTATAAAATTCTCCGGGAAGACAATGGAAGTGGTCCCGAATCTCTATGTGTCTCATAATATACTGAATCTCTATGTGCCCCCTTCTAAAGAGAGCTATGGGGGTAGAACTCCCTTAAAACTTCAAATAGGTATATCTGATTTGTATATGACATATGTATAAGACACTAATTCAGAGAGTTTTCCAAAATGTCAGTTTCTTCCAGCTATATTAGGAATCGAAACAGGGGGTAGTAAAAACAAAGAAAGTAATGTGGTGTTATGAGCAGAGTGAAAAAGGACATAATGTTCCTTATTAAATCCCGAGCAACGTCGGGTCTTCCTATAATATTTTCAATCTCTCCTAAACACTAGCCCAGTCTAATAAAACTAAACCAGCAGTGACAATAGATGTATAGGTTGAGAATTTTAAATAAGTGATTTAAAAATGCTCTAGGATAAGGGTTAATGAGATGGATAGATTGACAATTGAATGTTGGTGAATACTAATAGAGGATTGAAAATTTCCATATATCACCCACAGCAGCCGACCCAGAAAACAGCAATTCTTTCCCATTTGTCAGAAACATTGGTCATGGAATGTGAGGACGAAAGGACAAAATAGAGAGGAAATGAGCATACGAGGCTGCCGAAAGCAAACTTTAGGTACAATTTCTACTCTCTGATGCTAAGAAAGGCGTCTGCAAATATGTTAGGTAGAAATCGAAAAAAAAGTATGTTGAGAGGAAGCCAGCAAAAAAAGGAATGAAAAGGAAAACAGTGCGAAAATGAAAGAATAAAAAAAGATTAGGAAATGAGAGTATATTTATATGACATTATTATTGCTGATTTAGCATTATTAGACTGGGCTATTGTTTAGGAGAGTTAAATAAACGTGCAAGATTATAAGTTATTATGTGATACGATCGTGGCAAAGGAAGTCACTCAGTGTCGTATTCTGAGTGACTCGGCACTAAATGTAGTCAGGTTCCACAAGGATCGCATGCATTCCGACTAGTTTCTTTGTCAATAGGTCTGCACTCACAAAACTTTAGTTTTGACGCCGGGGGTAAGTGGCTGGTCGTAATTTCTTCTCTATCCAAGAAAGTGTTGTCTTAATCCAAGAACTGGCCATTTCGTTGTGCTCTATCTGGAAGGCTCTGATCTGTAAGCTGGAATAAATAACTGTATATCACAGACATTTTTATCTTAAAAAATATATACATTTTATTATATTATTAACTAACACTGTGGAGTCATTATATTAGGCTAGAAACGAACCCGCCCGTCTGGTGTGTGTGCTTGCTTGTGATTGACTATCTCAAACTCAAATAAATCTGTCATTTAAACAAAAACATCACCATTCTCCCATCACTATTCCAACCTACAAACAAGCCTGGGGTGACTCGTGCTTAACCTTCCAAAGTTTTCATGACAGAAGCCGACAACTGTCACTTCAGTCAATACAGGTGTGAGCTTTTGACCTGATGTACTTGTCGACTTTGTCAATGCATTTTTAAAAAAAGACCGGTTGATACCTCATTATGTCACAATTAGAGCTTTCCATAACAAAAAACATCTGACTTCCATGACTAAATAAATGTTTATATGGGGGAAGGGTCACCCCACTTCCTACCCAGACTCACTAGTTGCTGCTCTGAAATTAATTATTGAAAGAGAGGTGAGATATTTTTCTTATAAATGATCAGGTCATAATTTAGTTTCCAAACGTGGCCCACCTCTTCCGGGCAGAGTCCTTTGACAAAGCATTACATATTAAAATGTTTGATGTTTCACTTGTTTTTAGGATTCAGACAAAAAAGAAAAGTCGATTGAAAAAAGGATATTTTTACTAGACAATGTAGAAGCTGCCCCAACGGAAATGTATTTATCACCTAGAGAAACCCTGTCTGGGTCGTGGAGTTCCACCTCATTTCTCTCCCACATTGAAAGACTAGGTAAGTATTTCCTGTTTTATCAGCAAATAAAAACTGGTATTTTCATCTTGACTTTTAGATTGATTTTTTTTATTTTCCAAGATTTTCTAAAAGGCGGGCAATTTCACTAATTAAATTTTGGATTGTTTTGAAAAAACAAAAGCGACATAAAAAAAAATCTGTTTCTGCACTGCTGTTTGCCACATATTGGTCCGTGTTTTTAAAAGTAAAGATTGTCCTTTAAATTAATTTGACCGATTTTGGTATTCAGTTCTGCTTGATATTTTCTCTTTACTTATCATTCTCAGAGGAATATGGCAGTCTTTGCACTCTGTATGTGGGATCTACTGTAACTCTTTCACTCGATATCGATACAAATATTTAATAGGATAACGTGTCATATGCATCGGTAGCAGACTCTGTTTACTTTAGGTTCCTTAAAATAAAAAAAGACTTCGATTTGTTTTGTTAATGTTTTTTTTTCTGAAAATAAGTTATCACTTTTTTTTTACTAATAGATAACTAAGATATACAGTACCACACAAAGTTTACAACATATTACAAAAAAGGTTTCTTTAGACATTTCTAACGAATGAAACTTTTACTTCTAAGGATACATGTTTAAGCCTTTAGTCAAACAACCAGATTTTTAAAAAAAAATCACTAAAATACCCCACAAAGACAAATAGCGCAAAAGTTTACAATATATTTATTAAATCATCTATTAATATTTCGTAGTGTAACCGTTATTGCAAATTACAGCATGTAGGCGTTTAGCATAGTCTACTATGCATTTATTGCATAGGCTCAAAAAAACAAAAGCTGCATAAAAATCTGTTTCCGCACTGCTGCTTGACACATATTGGTCCGTGTTTTCAAAAGCAAAAATTATCCGTTACATTAATTTTACCGATTTTGCTATTTAGTCCTGTTCGATATTTTCTCTTGTTTTTTTTTTGTTTTTTTTTCAGGGGAATACAGCAGTCTTTACACTAAGTATGTGAGATCTACTGTGACTCTTCCATATTCTTGGCTAATATTTTCTCATTCTTCACAAAATATTCCTTTTCTCACAGCACTGTCTTGTGCTTTTCACTCTCCCCCCCCCCTCTCTCTCTCTCTCTCTCTCTCTCTCTCTCTCTCGAAAACAGATAATCATGACTCTCTTACGTAATTCTGCATTGGTAGAAGATTTTTCCTACAAAAAATTAAAGTTCCTATATCTCATAGCCTAAAAGTAGTCAGACAGACAGACAGACAGACAGACATCTCTCTTATTAATATATTTTCTTTTCTTTATTAGATTTTCTAAAATAAACTTTCTAAAAGAATTCTAAAAAAAATTTCTTTGGATTCATTTCAGATTCCTTAAACGAAGTGAATTACCCAGCACTTAGTTCCTCCCAAGATGAAAACCATTTATGCCACTTATCAGGGACAAATTCTACAAGTGAGGATGTCAAAGAGCAGGTGCTGATTGTTATCTACATTATTAAATTAAGTCAGTCGGATTTTCAAAGTTAAACCCAAATAACATCTAAGCTAACAAATCAAATTAACCAATTTATATTTGTTGTTGTACCGTATCATTGGCAATATAATAACTTACTTAACTACATTTTTAATATTGTTCCTAGTCGTAATATTGGTAATATGGACACATTTATAAATAAAGACCTACCAAGAAAAACGAGCTTACGTCATTAATAAAAAAAACTATTTTACCATTTCGCAATCTATTTTCGCTATTAGATGAACAATTACATTTCTTTCGTTTTTAACATATATATATATATATTAGCATAATTTTTGTTTTAATTACTTGCTTCTCGTACTGCTGGGTAATTCTTTTTCATTTATATGATCTGTTTACAGTGCTCTAATGCTGTAAGCGGCCGGGAATGCAAACGCCGTTTTAAGCCTTCAAAATGTACAGTCAAAAGTAATTTATATCTTTGTGAACGTAACACAAAACATAAAAATAATATTTATTGCATGAACTACTATTTTAGAAAATAACCAACTTAAATAACTTTTAAATTATTTCGTTTTCAATAGATTTCAGTTTACGAATTTCTTCTTTAAAAACGTTCACTATCGAAAATATCACTGTTTCTCTTATTACTGTCTTGGAGAACAAACTACAAGAGATTGGTATTGTTTTCTTACTATTAATCGGATAAATATTAATTGCATTTTAAAAAAAACATACAGTAAAATAAAACGCTAATTTAACAAAAACATTTCCGATGTTTCTACATTAAAACATAAGATATGATTAAGAATACACAATATGGAGTTACTTTCCTTTAACTGGCCAAATTAACTCTGTATATTCATAACACTATTATCGTGTGTTTTCATGCGTGCGTGTTTCTCACCTTTACGTAATTTTCATAAATATGCATAACATTTATTTTCATTACTTGGTATTTATCGAATATTTTTTGACATCTACGAAACAATAAGGGAAAACTTTATTCCTTTTTTTTTAACGTAGTTTACCCCAAACAAGGCAGGCCGCCACTGTAGACTTAAGGGACTACTGAGAAGAAAGAAAAGGGGAGAAGGTTGGGGGGGTCAACCTAAATTGGGGTCTGCGTAGCGAGATGTCTGTTTACATTAATTTTAAATTTCTGCATGTCAGTACTGTTTGGGAAACAGGGGGCAGGAAGGGAGTTCCAGAGGTCAGCAGCATGAGGAAAGAAGCTATTTGAGTAGAAAGCTCTCCGGCATCTGGGGACTTCCACAGTGAATGAGTGGGATTTAGTTGATTGTCGAGTTGGTCTAGTGAATTTACGTCGAGGGGGCACCAAAGTAGCCAATTCATCGGAGCATAATCCATTGAAGTATTTGTAAAACAAGCACAAGGATGCTACATTGCGGCGATGGGACAGGGACTGGAGCTTGGTTGACAGTAAGAGACCTATTAGGTTGGCGACTCTTTTTTGGACTACAGTGCATTCTTCAAATTCTGATTTATACAAATATACAGCTGGGTGCACGTTCTGCATTGCTGATTCATAAAAATCTAAAACTATGCAGCAAACCGTCTATCTAAAATATATGATATATTGTGTACAAGCCACAAAAGAAACCTGTAATAGTTATGATATAACAAGATCACCTCGTGTGATCGGAGAAGCAGGATAGTAAATAAGAATTATAATCTAGATGCTAATGAAATGCAGGTAAGTAGGAGTGTGTGGGTAGATGTCGTGTTTGGAATGTGACTGTGGTAGTTTTGATAATTTCAAGATTGAGAGGAAAATGGAAAAATAAACATTTATTGTTTGTTTGAGTAATGTTTGGTTTAAGGAAGGTGTGAAGAAAAACAATCTTCAGGATTACAGTCACCGGGCGACGAAAGAGATTCGGGGTAAAGACACAACAGAACTAGCCTTGAGATTAAAATGAGTGGGCGTTCTGCTTTTTGCTCCCTCCAGTGGAGGTTGGAGAGCTGACTGTATATGTAAAATTGAGCGTGCCAAGAGAATGTCGGCATTCCACCAAAAGGAAGTTGTTGTTTGTCGATAGTCCAATGGTGTGGCGTCTATGTTTAAATTAAAATATAACCATACTTGATTTTATAGTATCTTTTCTCGTTGTCATGATAGTAAAGTACATTTTTTTTCCTGATAAATTGTGTTAGTGTGATTGAAAAAGGTAGGAGTGTATTTGGTAAGTTCAGGGCGCTTCTACCATTAATAACCAGCAAAGCATAATCACTGTCAATCAAGGGAAGAGTTAATCTGGCATGTGTACACAGTGTAATGATATATGGAAGCGAAACTTGGTTAGTGAGAGTTAAGGACATGCGTTGTATGTAGAGAAATTATATGAGAATGATACGATGGATGTGTAATGTGAGTTTTAAAGACAGGCTTAGATCTGATGACCTCAGAGGAAGATTAAATCTGGACAGTATAGATAAATGTGTGCAGAATAGAAGACTTCGTTAGTTTGGTGACATTGAAAGAATGGATGAGAGTTCTTGGATTAGTAGATGTAGAACAGTTGGGGTAGTAGGCGAAGGCCAAGGAAAATATGGGAAGAAGTAATAAGGATAGATTTGAGAGAAAAAGGAATAAAGACCTCGCAAGAGATTGGTTAGTCTGGAAGTGAATTTATAAAAGCCATCCGACGCATGTCATCATGTAAAACCGAATCTGATGAATGATGATGATAAATAAGTACTTTGAAGTATATAAAAAGTATTCCAGGCGGACGGAAAATAAAGCCTCTTAGATAGTATATTTGGCTAGATGGTTCTAGATGAAGGAATGAAAGACTTATTTGGTCGTTATGGGTTCTCTTCTGTGCTGGATTGGATACGTCTGGTGGCGATTATTTTAGAGGCCGTTGCCGTGTTTGTTCTTTGTTAATTATCAATAATTAACTCGAAGACCATATATATATATATATATATATATATATATATATATATATATATATATAATAAGAGATGTTGTCCTTGGTTAGAAAGCATTGTTTACATGGAAATATTAATTATTAAAAATAATAATAAGCAATTAGAACGCCATACAATGCATTTTAGTTTTATTAACTTTTTTTTTCAATTTAATTTTCGAAGATATACTTCATCATCAGAATTTCTGAATTTCAAAATAAAGATATATAAAAATATCTTTTTTTTCTTAGTCCTCATCTAACCGATAACACCAAAAAACAAGATGAGGACTAAAAAAAAAAAGAAAAAAAAAGATATTTTTATATATCTTTATTTTGAAATTCAAAAATTCTGATGATGAAGTATATCTTCGAAAATTAATTGAAAAAAAAAAAGTTAATAAAACTAAAATGCATTGTATGGTGTTTTAATTGCTTATTATTTTTAATAATTAATATTATATATATATATATATATATATATATATATATATATATCATCTGTGTTCTATGGCACCACATTCTCAGAATTCTTGAGAATTGCATGTTGTACTCTACTGCTTCATGACTTTGCGTCTAGAGTATCAAAACTGTACAAACGCATAAAAACACAGGGTGCTACTGATAAAATGTTAAATGCACAGATTGTTAAGGCATGTAATAGGTATCCTGATGTATTCCTTAGATTTGGGAAAGAGCCTGAAGAATTAGCTAACTATATTTCATCTGTTTAAAAGGATATATTAGATATTTTTTATTTTTCTGAAAAAAGCAAACAAAAAAAAAACTTATTTCTTTTGGCTCACCACGAGAATATAAGTATCATGGCACAAACAGATTTATTGATGATCTATGTGCCATTAATGATGGTTTAAAAAAAAAAATTATCGTCACATTCAGAAATATACCCCAAAAAAACTAGAACTGGTAATCTTGCTACCTTCCTGGACTTTGTTATCACTATCACGAAAATCAATGGTTATTGCTGGTCAGTCCATACAATTTTACTTACATCCTGTAAATACGTCATGTATATATTTTAAAGATTTCAAAGTATGGGCAGTAGAACTTGGCTAGTTCTGCTTGGAGAGCCAGAGCATTTTGACTATATTGTCTTCAAATCCCCGAAACAGTCCCTCTGGTAGTCAACTGACGCACCCTCACCACTAATTAATACTATGAGAACTCTAAAAATATTTTTGTATATTTTTATATTTTTTATTTTTCCCCCTTGGCAAAATTGCTTTCCTCTATTGCTATTATACATATTTTGTTTCTTCATGCCCCATTATTAAAAACATTTTACACATGCATTCGCCGTGCTTTTAAAATATAATTATTTAAAGTGTTGTGATAACTATATACATAATTATCTCCTGAAAGTATTTTATGTGGACGATTGTGTGATGTATTTCACCAAACAAAGTGTCTAAAAAAATCCATCTTGACAAAGGGTGCAAACTGCCTTAGAAATCTAATAAACCGATAAGATTCTATCACGAAAATATGTGTGTGTGTGTCTGTGTAAGTGTATGAATATCTATATGTGTATACACATGTGTAAGAATGTATGTATGCAGTTGCGTATGTATATATAGATGCTTAAATGTATTTGTGAGTGTATATTCCTTGCTCCATTCACTATTCTCCCTCTTCCCTCCCTTCCAACCAAAACTCTCTGCTAGAATGTAATTCATTCGTTTGTTCAATATATTTAATGTCCTGAAGATGCTGAACTTGGAATAAAGTAGCCAATAATGTTTGCATAAATAAAAATATTTATACTTATATATTTATATATATGTTTGGTTTTATTGTTATGTATGGTCTTTAGAGGGGGGTTTAAATAATGATATTCCTACCCTCCCGCTTCTTCTCGAATTGCTGTGTAATTCAGAGCGAACAATACTGTAATTTGTACTGCTTTGTTTGATTTCGAACTTCTGGTGTATCTACCCTGTGTTGATTAAGAGGCTTGGTATCAATAAAGGTCCGTTTCGTCTCGGAAACGATCGTACACATAACTGCTGTTGATGACAGAATTCTTGGAACGGATATAAATGAATATGTCATAAATTTGTTTATCTCTGAACTATAATATATATACATATATTTATATATGTGATTATATATATATATATATATATATATATATATACATATATTATAAAATTGAAAATAGAAGCCTTTATCAATGCAAGATTAATCATTTTTTTTACTTTAATCTTATTAATTTCGGAATAAAATTACATCATCAGAGTTGACCAGTATTGTGTCATTTTTTTTTCATCAAAAAACACAAAAACAAAAATAAACAAACTTTTTTTTTTCTTTTGTTTCTTTGATAAATGTCCTTGGTGTGATGTATCAACGCCGATGACGTTGGCGGTTATGAATTCAAATTCTGGTTGTAGAACGAAGAAAGCATTGGCGTGCTCATAGTTTAATAAAATGGGTCGTTCATTTAAAGCATTGCTGGGTCAGTATTATAAAATTGAAAATAGAAGCCTTTATCAATGCAAGATTAATCATTTTTATATTTTTTTTTACTTATATATATATATATATATTTTTTTACTTATTTATATATATATATATATATATAATCACATTGACACACCGGTTTCAGTTAGATCACCAAAGTTAAGCGACGTTGAGCTTGATCAGTACTAAAATGGGTAACCATTTATGAATACCAGGTGCTGTATGTGCTCTCCGCTTATCTCGGTATTGTTTCTAGTCATCCTAGATTTCTTCTCGCCATTGAAATCAGAAATGGTTGGAGATTGCGCACCCTTACAAGGGGTATCCATTGTCTTTTGAGACTAAACGGAGGCCATTATATATTCTTTCTTTTTATTAGATGATGGATTCTGGAGTGCTTCAAGAAGAAATTTCATCAGTATCCACAAAAAATTCAGAGCCTCAAAATCCTATGGAAGATTCTAAGTGGAACCATGGTATGTTATTTTTATTGAATTATTTATTTAAAAAATCTATGCAGTGTTACTTATTATTTTTTGAATTACTTGTGTCCCAGGTTTTCACAAAGATTTAAGTCCTGGCGAACTCTTCGCCACTGTTATTTAGCAGCTGTTTTGAATTTCAGCCATTTTCATCCATTACTGCAATAATTATTTCCTTTTATAATTAAACTAACAGAATTCCTGCCTTAGGTATGTGTATGTACATGATTCACTACAAAACTAATTAACTATGAATTAATTATGAATTTTGGAACATAGGTGCAAGGCGTAAGGGGTCGTACTGTGAACTATATTAAATTTAATTTAGTTTTATGCAAATAGGATTGAAATGAAATGGTCTTTTGTGAATGATAAGACACAAATATAAAGAAATAATTTGGATGAAAACGATTCTGTGTAGATCAACAACAATAATTATTTATTACATAAATACAACTGAAAAGAAATTACTTTGAAATGAGGACGTATTTAATTGTCTGTCGCTGAGCAAACGCCCATTGAAAATGTTTTCCCATTCTCGGCTGGCCAATCCAGGAGCACCTAACTCTGCTTTCCAAAATGCTGTTTTGATCAAAGAAGATAACAAAGAGTAAATAGTTACTTCCCTTTTAATATAAAATGAATAAAAGTATTATTATTTCGTAGATGGGAGTGGGTGGAAGCCCTTTGTGAAAATTCAGATATCTCCGATTTTTGTGAAATTATAACAATAGGTATTAGAAATAAATAAATAAGTAAATATTCCCTAAATTTTAGTTTCTTTGGAGGATTTTAAAGAGTCGTTAGGTGGCATAATATGGGCACAATCTCACATTTGAATATCCAAATATTTCAGATTTGCATTAAATTTGATCCATCGTTATTAGACAGCAATTAAGCAAGATTCGCTGAATTTCAATTTCTTCTTAAGACCAATTAAGCTTTAAATGATAAACATTATCTAGAACCCAAATCATGTAATGGATAAAAATTGGAATAAGGATTCTAGAAATAATGTTTAGTATCATTATATCTTGATTTTAATCTTCATAGGGGGAAATACAAGTGGTATAAAACTGTTCTGTTTGGGGAGTTAATTTTACCCATCCTGGGGCGGGTATTCTTCTAGTTTAATAATAAAATTAATTTACCAAACAGAACAGTTTTATACTTCTTGACAAAGATATATATGCTACTAAATCTTATGTCTAGAATCCTTATTACAATTTTGATCAAACTCCATTACATGATGTTTATTTGAGAAAAATATCAAAAGTCTTTAGCTGATGAAGTCTTAATAAGGAATTGAAATTAAGGGAATCTTGCATTTTTTTAACTTAGTTCACCCCAAACAAGGCAAGTTGCCACTGTAGACGTAAGGGGCTACTGAGAATTAGGGTGAAAGTCTTGGGGGTCATCCTAAATTGGGAGCTGTGCAGCGAGATGCTTGCTCACATTAGTTCTAAATTTTTGCATGTCAGTACAGTCGGGGAAACAGGGAGCAGAGAGGGAGTTACAAAGGCTGGCAGCAAGAGGAAAGAAGCTATTAGAGTAGAAGGCTCTCCGGCATATGGAAGCCTCCACAGTGAATGGATGGGATTTAGCTGATTGTCCGGTTGGTCGAGTGTATTTACGTCGAGGGGGCACCAAAGCAGCAAGTTCATCGGAGCACATTCCATTGAAGTCCTTGTAAAACAGGCACAATGATGCAACATTGCGGAGATGGGACAGAGGCTGGAGTTTGGTGGATAGTGAGGGACCTATTAGATTAGCAACTCTTTATTGGATCTTGTCTAAGAGGGAGAGACTAGTGGATGGTGCACCAGCCCAGATGTGACAACAATACTCCATGCATTGGTGGATGGTGGCTTTGTAGAGATATATGATACTGTCAGGTGTGAGAAGTTTTCTAGCACGGTAGATGGAGCCCACTTTCTTTGCAGCAACCTTGGCAATGTCTTCTATGTATTTGTTCCAATTCATGTTACCTGTGAATGTTAGGCCCAGGAGTTTGAATTTAGGACTCTCAGGTAGGATGTTATTTGCCATGGCAATCGGTGGTTGAAGCGGTTTATGGTAGTTGTTAAAGGAAAGGAGATTTGTCTTAGCAGTATTAAATGTTACCATCCATTTATGACCCCATTCCACTACAGAGTGAAGGTCACTTTCTAAGGATTCAGCCATTGCCTCGGATATGTGCGCATCCGTTTTACCCACATGACAAGAGTAGAGCGTGGTTTCGTCAGCAAATATACCCATCTCAGACACAATGTCATCAGAGAGCTCGTTTATGTAAATCAGGAACAATAAAGGTCCAAAGATCGATCCCTGGTGTACACCTGCATTTATGTCATGTTGTTTAGATGAACAGTCATCGAGGACAGCCTGGATCTTTCTTTTGGATAGGAAGGATCTAATTACATTAAATATTGATCCAGTAATACCATATGAATTAATTTTTATAAGACAACCTTTATGTCATACCTTGTCAAAGGCTTTGGATATATCAAGTGTTACCGCCTTAGCTTCACCTGCTTTGTCCAGTGTATGGTATATGTGTTCGGAGATGACCGTTAGGATATCAGCAGTAGACCTTGCTTGCCTAAATCCATACTGATGGTCAGAAAGAAGTTTAGAATTAACGAGGTGACGGACTATTGCTAGATAGATTAAGGATTCAAAGATTTTAGCAAAGATCGGAAGTAGACTGATTGGGCAGTAATTCTGAGGATCGGTTCTATCTCCAGAATTCTTGAAGATTGGTACCACAGAGGCAATTTTCCCTCTATCAAAGAAGTAAGATTCGGAAACGCATTTATTCAAGAGTTTGGAGAGGACAGGAGCTAGTTCAGCAGAGCATTTCTTTATTACTATTACTGGTATAAGATCAGGCTCACATGCTTTGGAGGTGTCAAGGTTTTTTATGGGGTCTCGGACATGTAATGGGGTGATGGTTAGGTCATCAAGTGTAGCTTAAGTCCGCAACGGGAAATTTGGGAGAGAGTGGTTTGCGGAGTCCAAGTTCAGCCTTATCAGTTGCCATGCAAACGACATCATTGTGGTTTGATAGGGGGGGGGGGGTTAATTGCCCATTGTTTACTACACTATTGAAGATTTTCCCGAAATCACGAGCACCTAGTTTCTGTGACTGAATGCGTTTTTTGATCATCTCTGGTGTTTTATCAGTATGGATCAAATTCCATGCAAATCGGAAACTACTCGACTGCTAATATGAAACATTTTGAAATAATCACCAAATAAATAAATATCAGCAAGGGAGATAACTCATTTGAAATTGAAAAATATAATAGAAGTTGTCTACTTTATTATCACATATCACAGATGAAATTGTTAAGTAATAACCAGCTCTAAGTGACAGTCTTCTGGAGGTTGAAGGTTCAATCCTCACTACAGGTGACTAACTAAGAATGAAATAAAATGACATACTTAAGACTTCTACTCAATCATGGCTGATGGAATAAGAACAATCTACCCCCATGAATTAAATAAAAGGTTCAGTTCGAAATTCTGTATAGATTCTCGAGTACGACGAGATGCACATGAAGAAGGTTGGAGGTTACATCGGTGAAAACGTTGTGAGAATAACATCCCAGATGAGAACAGTAGTCCGAATAATCAAAATAATACAAAATATCACATATTTTTACTTTTTTAACATTGTTTTGAACACAAAAACAAACTTTTTGATACAATCTAGAGAGAGAGGGAGAGAGAGAGAGAGAAATAGAAAGAGAGAGAGAGGGGGAGAGAGAGGGGGAGAGAGAAAGAGAAAGAGAGGGGGAGAGAGAGAGATAATAACTGTTGCAAGTTAATAATACATGCAGTCTGCTTTGAATTGAATATAACTGCGTGTTTATGCAGGTAATTATGTGGGGGTATAAGATAGTTGATTAATTGTCCATTAATTGCATGGAGGCAAAAGACGGCCATCTCCCCATTTCACGGAAATGCAAGGGTAATAATTTGTAGAAGTTGTTAGAGAGAAACACCGAAAAAGAAAACATATTCTGAAACACTAAGGAAATAGTATCGGTGAAAGGAAGGCAAAGCCAAGGTGTGTTTAACATTAATAAACTAAGTGAGGTGTGAAATGGAAAATGCACACGTGTATCAAAGAGAAATGGAGGTGAGAGTTTGTTCTTCGTTGTGTTTTGTTGAGTTTGTGTGTGAGAAGATGTGTGTGTAATCGAATAAGTACGAAGGAAGAGTCGAGCATGAATAAGATAATCCATCTCCTTAGAATGTTTTAAAGTCACATCTTGTCTGGGTGTGGGAACCTATCAAAAAGCTTGTAGTTCGTGAAAAGAAGCGTTATAGTTTTCAGAGCTAGCAGCTGGAGATTCAAACATGTGTGTGTTTTCGTATGAAAAACATATTAACATTAAAATAAAACAATTCTGAATTTTTCAGACTTCAAAACTTATTTGATAATATGATGCAATATCTATGCTAAATGTAACGTAGTTTCAGTTTCAGACAGACACTAAACGTCCATTTTAATAAGGTATGGAAGACTGTGTTTTTGATATATTTTTTTTTTTACTAGATTTTATTTCACATTTTTATGGAAGTTGCTCCAGACAAGGCATGAAGCCACTTAATGTAAGGATCTAAAGACTCAGGGTTAATAAGATCGACTGATTGTCATTTGAGAGATGAAGAATTTTATGAGAGAATTGAGAATGTTTGACTTTATCAAAAGTCGTATCTTTATTTTTAGTCCAGGATGCAAGCCATGCCGCAGTCACTTCTGAAATTCACTCAACAACAAGCAGAGAACCTCAAAATGGTTTGGAGAAAGAAAATTCGAAAGAAATTCTTCCAGATTTCTTTGCTGTGAAACCTTGCCTTTCTGACATGAAAACTGGTGCCTTGCATTTGACACCATCTACAAACCCGCAGCTCTTTCACCAAATTAATGATAAATGCACGACAAAACAGACAAGTCGGGAATTTGATACATCACAGCAGGTTGGTACTTCTTCTTCATCATCACCATCATCGGTTTGACGTCCGTTTTACATGCTGACATGTGTTTGGACGGCTTTTACAAATACACTCGATAAACCTGACAATCAGCTAAATCCTATCCATTCACTGTAGAGGTCCCCAGATGCCAGACGGCTTTCTACTCAAATCTTTCCTCAAACTGCTAGCTTTAGGATTTCCCTCCCTGCTTCCTGTTTTGCTGACGGTACCGATATGCAGAAATTTTAATGTAATGTGAACAAATATCTTGCTGCACAATTCCCCACTTAGGATGGTCCCTCCCCCTATAAATCTGGCCCATAATCAACAGTAGCCCTTTTACGTCTCAGTGACAATCTGCCTTGTTTGGGGTAAAGTAAAGAAAAAAAAATTGATTTCTGAACTAACCTATCTCTGATCAGGTTTTTAATTATCCTTCTTCCCATCAATTATTATAACTTCAACCCATATTTTCGACGTCTTTACCCTGCCAACTGATCCTGTTACCTAAACTGTCCTACATCTACTAACCCAAGAACTCTCATCTATTCTTTCAACTTGACCATACCAACAAAGTATCCTGTTCTGCACATATCTCCCTATACTGTCCGCATTTAATCTTCCTCTGAGGTCATCAGATTGAAACCTGTCTTTAACACTCACATTATACATCCATTGTGTCATCCATCGTATCATTTCTCTCCATGTAACGCATGTCCTCAACCTTCACTGATCAGGTTTCACTTCCATGCATCATCATACTGCATACACATGCCCCATAGACTCTTCCTTTGGTTGACAGTGATAGAGTGATACTGATTTGCTGGTTAATAATGGCAGAAGCTCCCTAAACTTACTCCATCCACTCCTAATTCTTACAATCATACTAACACCAGCTCTCCCCTGTGTTCCAATGGAATCACCAAAGTAAAAAAAAACTTCTGAACTACCTTAATAACCCTGCCATCCAAATATACTTTCTCAACATCTGAGTTCTCACCCGTCTCCATTGTCTTACACTTCTTGCACACAAACTGGTTATCATTTCATATTAAGTATTAAATCTAAAAGCATTTATTTATGAAAATAAAATATTTATAATTACAGATAACCCAAATAACCTATAATTTTTCTCCATCTTTCCTAAACATTAGTTCAGTCTTTTTTTATTTTACTAATGAGTCACCACTCATCAAGACTAAAAGCTACTCGAGTGTTGGACGTCTTTTAGAAATTGACTTCCAAACTAACCTATCTATGGCCACTGTCTTTATTTATCCCTCAAACTCTCAAATCCATCCTTATCACTTCCTTATCTGTTTTCCTTGTCTTTCGCCTGTCAACTGGCCCAGTTACTTCAACTGTTCTACATCTACTAACTCAAGCATTCTCATCCATTTTTCAATGTGACTAAACCAGATGAAATTAAGTCGGTCAGATTTTCGAAGTTATACCTAACTAGCATTTAAATTGATAAATCAATATTTGAATCTGACTAACCAATTTTATTCATTATTGTTGTACCATGTTCTTTGCAATAAAAAACATAGTTTATTTTAATACATACTTATTCTGGTCCAGAAGATTTGTATTAAGGAGACATTTTTCAATATTCACCTACATGGAAAAATTAGCTTATGTCATTAATAAAAGAATTCAAAATGTCTCGATCCACTTCAGCTTTCAGATAAGCAACTACATCTGTTTACATTAAATATTACTCTATTTATTTCTTGAAATTACTTGTGTACCATAATATTAGTCTAAATAATTTTATTTATACAACTTACTTTCAATGTTGTCTTAGTGGTATGCTTTAAGCAACCTTAATGATCAAACATGCGATTGTCCGATCGCTTGATAAGTGATTTATTTTTTCTAATTCTTCCATTCGGGCATTCTTATTTGATATTATTTTCTTTAAACTATAATTTAGACATTTTTATTTTATTACGAATTAACTGTAGAACTCTACATAACAGTTTACTTTAACAAGTTATTCATGACTTAATTTCATTTGGTTTAGTCTTGTAATCGGTCAATGGAAGAAACAACACGCGTGGGTCTTGACAACGAGCATGTATATTCGTACATCCCAACACACGTATTTGTGTTTATAAAAACAAAGAGGAAGCAAATTAATTTTCAAGCTAATTTATGTTATGACAACATATTATGCTATCTGGATAACATTGTACTTCATTAATAAAGCTAATGAGTACTAAAATTAAAGGTAAAACTAGAATGTAATTAAAAGTACGAAGTTAATTTATTATATTTACTTTGTGTTTTAGTAAGACAGAAATAGTAATCTTCAGTGTTATTTTGCAGCTCCCTCCAGACCATCGGAGCACCGAATTTGAGTCCTTTTCACAAACCATTTGCCCGTTTTTTTTAGAGCAAGGAAACAAAACGAACAACATTCTTGTCTTGATCTTCCACTTTAATTTCGAAGTTTATAAAGATTTTTGACGTAATTTAAAATTTTTCGCTTATAAGCATTTGGTGTTACACATCCACAATTGTAACAATAATTATCCGGATTGTTTTTACAAGTTTCTCTCGGCATTTTTAATTTATTTAAGTCATATATCTACCTGAAAAAAAAAAATATTTTAAATATATTAAGTACTTTTGAATCGTACATGTAAGTGTCAAATTTACTTAATATTGTAAAAATTTCAATAACGTTTTTAAAAAAATTGAGACCTGATAAGCAAAAAATGAGTGTCATTTTCATAATCTATGCAAAAACTTACCCTAGAAACGGGCCTTCTCTGATCAGTAATTTTTTTGTTGTTGAGTCTTATTTAAAATAGAGGCTTTATTCACATGAGTAAAATATGTACCTTACACCCCGATTAGGTGACGTCACCAATTTGGCCGTTCCTGAGTTCGGTTGGTCACCTGGCACTGCTCAGGAAAAGTTGCTGTACTGATGAAGGCCGAAGATATTGAAGGGTACTTGTTCGGTAATCACCACTCTCCCACACTGTGATTAAAAGATCAGAGGGCAACTGTATGGCGCTGGTCAGAAACTTGGTACCACTGAGGAGCAAATGGTCATTTCAAAGCAGAACAATGAAAGAAAAGTAATTAACAAATCCGTCGGTTGGTTTTTATATAAGAATAATTATTTGGGTAGAAAAGTCGTTCAGTTACAAACAGTGTACTTTCCCACTTCTATCTTCTACTTCTGTGGTTCAGACCGACAAATCTTAACAAGTTCTGGGCAATTTTGGTTGGGCGATATCAACACTAAGTCCGGAATCCATCTCTCAATGACATGGATTCGGTGGGCGAGCAAAAGTGAGTCTAAGTGCGTCTGTCAAGACTCTTTTTTCTTACTCACTCGAGGCTTGTTACACTTTCCTTATATTGAGAATTAGACGGGCATGACTCCGCTCTTCTTTCAATAGAATTTAATTCAATAATAAAAAAAACATACATTCTCTTTATTATTTCTTACCCTATTGGTAATTTAAACCCGCAGGGATCTACCTCCTAGATGCTGAGTGGTCAACAGATTCTACCTCGCCGTATTCTTTCCTTCTTCATCTGTTTCTATCTCCCACTGTTACCTCAGTGGGGTGGAGATTCCGCCTCCCTCGAAACTTACATTCATAGAAAAATGTATTTCCATTGGTTAAAGTAACGATAAAGACAGGGAAGTGTCATTCAGCAGACACTCCACCTCCTCATCGCCCCACACGGCTATGCCAGGCCCGGCGATGTATGGGATCCTAGTAAAAACAATTTAATTGTAATTTCTTGCAACGGTTTGATTTCATGGACGCATGTTATCTCAACATATAAACGTCCATTCAACGCCGAGAATGTAAACAGCTCTACCCTGTTCGTGACACAATGAACATCTGGCGGGTTACTCATTTTTTACCTCGGCCTTTCCATACCTCAAATCTCGAGGCAAAGAAAATAACCTTTCCTTCTCTTATCAATTTTCACTGGTCTCTTCTCATGCCAAAACACTTTTAAAATTCCTTTTTCGTTTTCATGCCTTAAGAAAAACAAGACCATTCTCATTTGAATCTTTTGCAATCCGAAAATAATGTCACAATGGCCATTATCTCGGTAAATAAAAACTATTGTCTCTACGACATACGGAAGCCAGGTAGCCCATGATGAATGTCATCGTTTCATTTGAGGATTTCCTATTACCAAAAATATCGATATAGAAAACAACTCTTTCTTTCTCTTATCAACTTCGTTTTTCTTTGGTGCAAAATAAGCTGCAAGCCTTCTTAGGAAAAAACAGGGTCCGGTTTCGAATCAACCCTTTTCCCAAATTGGGGCTTCACCACCAGATACAGTTTTGTGTCATACACAGGACCCTTGGGAGCAGAGAGATTTTGAATAGTTGGGTTGGGAAGTAAGGTAGGCAGGGGTAAAGGGAGAAATAATTGGGAACACTCGATTTCAGGTAATGGGATATGGGTGAAATCTGGCCCAAGGGTGTTCGAGGCATGTTATTGATATTTGATAATCTAGTTTGTTATAGATTGGTTATAATTGGGTGCATTTTAGAACTATAACCCATAACTAATAATGTCATGGCCAATATTACCCGTCCCGAGAGTCAAAGCTTTAAACTTATTGGCATGAAATTCTCAAGCAACATGAAGTTGAATAAGTACATAGAAGATGCTGCCAAGTCTGCCACAAAGAAGTTAGGCTCCCTCTATCAGGCCAGAAAACTTTTCACACCTGTCAGTATCCTATATCTCTATAAAGCCACCATTCGCCTATGCATGGAGTATTATTGCCACATCTGGGCTGGTGCGGCAACCACCACTAGCTTTTTCCTCCTGGACAGGGTGCAAAAATAAATTTCTAACTTAATAAGTCCTGCACTGTCTGTCAAGTTCCAGCCTCTGTCACCTTGCTGCAGTGGTGCATCCCTGTGCTTGTTTTACGAGTTTGCTCTGATGAATTTACTGCACTTTTACCCCCTCAACGTAAATACCCTTGACCAACCCGACTTGCAAGAAAACCTTTACAATGATAGAGGTCTCTAGATGTCAGAAGATTTGTTCCTCTAATAATAGCTTTTTTCCTCGAACCACTCGCCGTTAGAATTCCTTCCCTGTTTCCATGACTGTACCAACATGTAGAAATTTAAAATGTAACGTAAATAAGCATCTTGCTTTCCAAACCCCCACCCAAGTTGCCCCTATAAATCTGACCCCTATCACAGTAGCCCCTTACGCTTCAATAGCAGTATGCCTTGTTTGAGGTGAACAAAAGTTTAAAATATTAAAAATTAAATAATAACCTTTGGAAACCTGTTTACAATCTTTAACATATTGCGACTGGTTTCAGGTTAAACACCAGATGGTGCTTGTCATTCTCAAATAGCAAAACAGAAAGGTGAAAAGGAAACAGCAAAATCATTTCCTTCGCGCTAATAATGCAATTATGTCATTTTTGCAACAAGATTTAGCATGAGATAAGTAGGCCGCACGAAAACAATCTTAAAATCAAAATTTCCACTTTGAAGTTCCCTGGCATTGAAAACAGAGTTTTAAAATTAGTTGGAGAATAATGAGGTTACGCAAAATATAGGTTAGCAAATGGAATGCAAATCTGGAATTCAAGGTAGAGTTTTTTTTGACAGGTTTATAAAGTCAGTAGGTAAATATTTTGAATAAACATTTCTGTTTTGTTGCTTAGAGAGGAATGCGTAAAATAAAGACAGATTTTAATAATTACAAATCATGCAATTTAAAAAAAATGAATCACCACATAATGGTCAAAAGCCACTCCAGAATAACAGGTAATCGATTATCAGTTAAATCTACAAGAATATTAATGATGAATGACCATATGGTAGCTCGCAGGGAAGCAATCCCGTACTAACATGTTCCACAGATAAGAAGTTCTAGGAAAGAAACTGTTCATAGAAATTCAGTTTGATGTTAGGAAGACAAGTTATTGCTGTGAATGTCTTACAAGGAAGAAACAGATATTGAAGCTCAGTCGAGCAACTTTTCATAGAAATAACAATAGAGTAGAGAAAGACTAGCAACGTCTCTTCTGTGAGAAAGGGGCTGTAGACAACAGAAGAAATCATCCCCCACTAGATTGCAAAGTCGATTTTGTACTCTGCCAAAGCCAGAAAGAGTGCTCTGAGCTGCATCTCCCCAGATGTGGCAGCAGTACTCCATCCTACGATATATCTGACTCTTATATTGGTAGACGATTGCATCAGGACTCGGGTATTTTCTGGAGCAGTAGAATAATCTAACCATTTTACCAGCAACTTTAGCAAAAGATTGGATATAAGTCTTCCAAAATTCAGAAATAATGGTAAAAAAATTAATTTACTTGAATATCTTTTGGGTCTATTAGATTTATTTAAGAGAATTTGATATGTATATTCATGTAATATATACTGTGAAATTGTATATTATATATATATATATTTCTAAATGAATAAATGCAAAAGTCTTTTTCATCTATCCTAACTATATTAACATTAAAACACATTAGGATTATTTAATTCTAATGATATTTATTTACTCCTCGCGGAGTTAGGCACAAGGCCAGTTTTATCTTACTCCCACAAGTAAGATGTGACCCAAGATCGGGTCGAGCAAGTGGGGTTAAAAGCCAGCGCTCGAGAGGTGAGCACTCTGGCCATTTAAAAATTGCCTGGGCAGCCCCGTCGGCATTCCCCGGTAGGGGCGCCTCAGACAGTAAGCAATAAACTTACTCCTCCCCAAAGAGGGGAGGCGAAGCCTGGGAGGGTGGACCTCCTAGAACTGCACAGGACAGGCGTGCAGTATCCATCGGAACAGATACTATTGAAATAACTTATATATAGGCATCTCCAACTCGCTCAAACAAATTTCGATTTTGCTTATTTTCATATTTATTTATTTTTAAGTTTTTAATAAATTAATATTCTGTAATATACTTTTCTACTTTATATTATCAAATTTTCTTCTACATATGCAATCGTTTTATTGATAGTACTATTATTATAATTATAAATAAAATGAAATAAAGAGATTTTATTAAAAAAATGATAACTTATTTAGAATTTTATTTTCAAGGGAGATAATTTACTTCCGGCTTTAGTAAAGTGTCAAATATCGCTGAGATGTCGAGAACAGATACTACACTTTGATCTTAACCAAAAGGCAACGGAACCATAAAAATATTTTTTTTGCGACTAGGCATTTTTAAATTAAAAAAAAAAAAAAAAAGATTTAATTAAATTGGAATATTTTTTTAATGGGCGGTGTAGTGTAGTATCGGTTCTGTTGTCATAAGACTGTCCTTCCTAGAATAACCTCCTCCGTTTTTAAGGGTGTGTAGGGGGGGGGGGGGTCCTCCCAGAATGAAAAAAAAACACCCAAGACTCGATTTAGTCAGAATATCTTTTAAGGAGGGGTTAGTGTAGTATCGGTTCTGTTCTCATAAGACCGTCCACGCAAGAATGACTTCCTCTTTTTGGGGTGGAGGGAAGTAGTGTCCGTTCATGATATTATCCTCTGTCAAGGGGGGGGGGGGGGTCAGGGTAGTATATGTTCGCTCACCATAATACTAGCTAAGGAAGAATGATAACTCAAGTTTATAATAAACATGTTTTTTTTAACTAGAAAATTATGAAAGTTATCGTTCTTCCTTAGCCAGCATATTCATCTTTATTTATAAATGTGGCGACTATATTTTTCCAGAAAATGTTCATTTAGCAGTTTCACGTGGACAATGAAACTTGCGATGGTTTTTAATGTTATCTAAATAAATAAATGCAGAAGTTTTTTCACCTATTCTAACTATATTGACATTAAAACTGTTTATGCTTATTTAATTCTCTGTAGTATATTTTCATTCGTCATGATACATTCCTCTCAGGCATTACCTCCTCTTCAGGGGGAAGGCTGTACAGTATACATTCGTTCCACACGATACCATTTCCTCAGGATTACCAGTTTTGTGTGTGGGGGGAGTTAGTGTACTATCTATTCTGTTGTCATGATATCATCCTCCCAGGCATTAACCCCTCCTTTTAAGGAGAGGTCAGTGTATGTAGTTCGTTCATCATGATATCATCCTCTCATTTACATATTTATTTACTTTTAACTTTCTAATGAATTAATATTTTCTAATCTGTTGATAATTAAATACATGCGTTTATTATTTTTTTAATAAATTTCTTGCTGTTGTTGTTGCTATTCCTATTTACTTCCTCATACGAGAGCTGAGTTAGGCACAATGTCAATATTTAACGTGGGGAGAATCAAGCTCCCCAAAATGGGCACTGAATTGGAACAAAAATTTCAATTGCCTCAGTCTAGAAAGATTTCTCATTCACTGATAGAGAACATAAAACTAATTGCAGATTTAGTCCAAATACTGCATTTTGCTCCTAACCAAAAGGCCAAGGAGTTAACATGTTGGTAGTGATGATGATGAGTATGATGATGAATTAAAAATTTGTCATAGAAAAGAAATAAACCTCCTCAAATCTTTCTAAATTACAAAAAAAAGTATTTTTCTTTAATATTCTTTATGTATTTTTTCTTTCTTTTATAATAAAGACGAAAAGTACAAAGTACCCATTTCGAATTACTCAGTAATATAAAAGTGGAGTATTTGACCAATCGACGTTCTACCCTTATGTTTATTCATTTCATTTTATAACCAGTTTAAATGGGGAATTCATTTTCATTTTTATGCTGAAACAAAATAAAATTTATCGACGTTTAATATCTTAAAGACCATATCAATAAACCTTTTTGTTGATTTTCCTAAAAAAAAATTTGACGATGTTCATGCACAGTATATTTTCCCCACATTGGAATATATCATATAACACTACAACAATCATTATTTTTTTTAATTTCCTCTAAATTACCAAAATGTCAAATGAAAATTACTTCTTTGGTTTTTGTAAAGAAGACTACAGCATCAGTAATTGTCGCCCGGAGGGTGAGTAGTTTTTGCTAATATATATATATATATATATATATATATATATATATATATATATATATATATATATATATATTAGTAGAATACTCGTCTCAGGATTGGTATAAGCAATAAATATAGCATTAGTTTTAATTTTAATGCTTTTTTTTCTTTGAGGGTAATAGGACGGTTTCGTTGGCACCACCTTCCTCCGAAAGTTTACAAAAAAATAAATGATGTGCCCACGTTGCTTACTCTGTTGCCTAAAATACTTATTCCATAAATCATGATGAGAAGTTCAGTAGTTTAGGATTTTACTTATTATTTACGCCACATGCGCCCAGTTTTTTTTTTAGTTTTTGCTGATATATATATATATATATATATATAGTGTGTCAGGTTGTATATGAAAAGAAATCAAATAAAGTGCTCAGAGATTTACTAAAGATGTCTAAATCTGCCCTTTTGGATGAAACCGCGGTACATTGCTGAAATATGTATCTAAATAAATTATATATATATATATATATTTTAATAATATCAAGATAATTATTTTATATTAAATCCTATCGCGATAGAAAAATGCTCGATATTGGAGATAGAGTATTGTTATAGGAAATATTGAATTTTTTTATTTTATAAATACAGGCTGCCGAAAGTAAACCCAAAGTCCACTTTCTACTCTCCTTAAATGTAAGACTCTGCCAAAATAAGGGGGGGAGGGGTAACGTTATCTTCAGGCTTGGATCATTCATCTATCACAGCGAATGACGCCTACGCAACAACAAATCAAGAATTCTTTCCTTATATTGAGTTGACTGTGGTGGTGGTCACGACACTTACAGTGCCGTGACCACCACCGCAGTCAACTGTATAACTAACAATTGATAGTAGATTTTTCAAACAAACTTTTAACATACAAGTGATAGCATAATCAACAACAGTCGCTTTGCCTTTCAATCGACCGCATAACCAACAACATCGACGACGAGCAATGTATCTTTAAATCAACAGCACAATCAATAAGCAACCAGGTATCTTACCAAAAATGAACAAGGTAGCTTTCAATTGATCGCAGAAAATCTAAAGTATAATAAGATGCTAGAAAGAAAAAAAAATGTGACGTTGGGTCACCCGTTGGGCTCGGGTTAGATTGTTTGAATCAGGAAAAGTGAGTTTATGAAGACAGTTAATTTTTGGGGGGGATCCAAGACGAGGCTTTCTGTTCACTATATACCCCCTTTATCCCCGCCTTTATCTCTCTCTCCCCCCTTTCTCTCTCCCTCGGTATCTCTCTCCAGCTATGGGTCAAAAAGTAATAATATATGTGGTTATATTCCCTCTTGTTTATAATGGACTATTCCAATCTTAGGTTTTATATTTTATAATTAGTTATATTATCTTTCACTGTTAATACAGAGAGAGAGAGAGAGAGAAAGAGAGAGAGAGAGAGAGAGAGAGTAATAAACAGAAACATGGTAATTATAAGAAATCTTTCCAACCATCGATTGGCATGGCTAATAACACCTTACCTGAGAATTCAACATTCAAACTCTTCGGCCTAACATTCATAGGCAACATGAATTGGAATAAATTCATAGAAGGTACTGCCAAATCTGCTGCAAAGAAGGTTGGCCCCCTCTACCGGGCTAGTAAACTTGTCATACCTGCCAGTATCCTATATCTCTATAAAGCCACCATTCGCCCATACATGGAGTATTGTTGCCACATCTGGACTAGTGCAACAACCACTAGTCTCTCCCTTCTAGACAGGGTTAAAAACAGAGTCTCTAATCTCACACTACCTACCAATCTCCAGCCCTTGTCCCATCACCGCAATGTTGTATTCCTGTGCTTGTTTTACAAGTACTTCAATGGAATGTACTCCGACTAACTTGTAGTCCCGCAACGTAAACACCTCCAAACAATCGACAATCACTAAAATCCAACCCCTTCACTGTTGAGATCCCCAGATGCCGGAATCTAATTGCTTATTTACTCGAACTGCTAGCCTTTGGAATTCCTTCCCTGCTCCCTATTTCCCTGACTGTATCAACATTCAGAAATTTTAATGTTAATGTAAACAAACATTTTGCTGCTCAATTCCCCACTTAAGATGACCCTATAAATATGACCCCTAATTCGGCGTAGCCCCTTACGTCTCAGTGGCGATGTGCCTTGTTTGGGATGAATAAAAGTTGTTTTTTAATTTTTAAACAGTAAGATTTGGGTAAATTGCAAATTATGGTGAATTAGAGCAATTAAAATGGATATTTTTTAAACATAACCCAATCCCAAAGCTAAGGAATAGTTTAACGCATAGTTAGTGTGATTAAAATATGCAGAAAAAAAGCTTTAGGGAAACAAGCTTAGATTAACTCAGCTTTAGTATAATAATAGTTGCAAGAACTCTGAAACCTCAGAAATGTTAAACCAAAAATTCAAGTTCGATAAAAAAAACAATTTTGAGGGTTATTCCTAAAAAATGCAGCTCGGCACTATTTCAAAACACCTTATACTTGTATAAAATTATTAAATTCATTTTTTTTGGGGGGGGGGGGGGGGGGCAAAAATGCATTTACTTTAATCTCTATTTATATAAAAGTTAGGTATGTGTATATCTCTATCTTTATAAAGTTAACTATATGTATATGTTTATATATTTGTATGTACAGGATTCACTCCTAAACAATTTAACCGATCATTATGAGTTTTGGAACACAGCTGCTAGGGGTAAAGGTAAGTAAGATGGGCTATATTTAGTTTAATTGCAAAGTGGGCAAAGTGGGGATGGAATCCCTTCATAAAAATTCAGATACCTTTGATTTTTATGAAATTTTAACAATCGGCATTAGACATCAATTAATATGTGATACTATGGATTGCCCCCTCCCCCAGAGCCAAGAACCCAGAGAATGTGATGGAAATGATTCACAAAAAGGAAAAGTGATCAGAAGTGAGATAAGTGGACAGGCGTAAGTGGGAGGCTGCCGAAATCTATTGAACCTCCCAGATTGGAGAGAGTAACTGAGAAAAAATACGGACATCTACGATTTCTGCTCAAAACTAAATTTATTGAAGAGACTGGAGACACAAGAGTCAGTCCGAGTTCGGTAGAGATCAGATGGAGTAGACTCGAGGATTCAGTTAGAGTTCGGCTCGAGAGAGATCTCCAAGAGAGTCCAAAATTCAATGACTCGGCGTTGGACAAAGAAGATTGTCACTAAGCCGACACGGCTGGGAAACTATCAACAGACAGCGTTGGGGGTCCTTTTCCGCAACGATGGTATCACACACACACACACACACACACACATCCAGAGCACAACTGACTCATACCAATAACATGTCTGTGTTTGTATTTTTATTGTGTGAGTCTGCATTGTTTTTGTTTTTGTATACAACTTGTAAACCAGTGCACGCACCCTTGGCGATCCCCTAATACGAGAGACGATGCAACCAGAACAGAAGATAAAAGAGAAGAAAACAACTGCACACATGCGTTTTGGGGTCGACGGTCTACAAATAAATATTCCTCAAATTTCAGTTTCTGTGGAATATTTTTAATAGTTTTAGAAGACATAATATGGACACAACCTCCTGTTTGGAAATTCGGTACTTATCCAGATTAAGACCCAAGCTATAATCGACTTGGTGTTGGTAGTTTCCGAATTTTTACTTAGACGGACGGAAAATGCTGAATGAAAAGTCGGTTGTCTGCATTCAAAAAATCCAAAATGAGGCTGGATGTACAACTGGAAAAAAAAGCAAAAGCTAACCAACATTTAAAGCAAGGTTAAGTTAGGTTTATAGAATGTAAAGGTTGAGGGTTAAGATTAGGGTTATAAAATGTTTGTTTTCTGCATGAAAAAGTTTGTTTTTTCACTTGCAGCTATCTCCACATTTTGTGCAATTTTTTTTTTTGGGGGGGGGGGAGGGGGCTGTCAGTTTTCTTCCCTGACAAAATAGAGTCACTCCTTCGGGAGACATAATAACCTGTGCTAACTCGTTAAAATTCATTATCGCTTTGATCAATTTTTATTTCCAATTAGTGAAGTTTGCGATTCAATCAATTAAAATGTAAACTTGTTGTCTGCTTATTTTATCGCATTCTGATTAGATAAGCGCTTCGGCATTTTCCGGCCATCTACATAAACATCCGGAAACTACCAACCCAAGTCAATTTTAGCTTGAGTCCTAATCTGCATAAATACCGGAAATTCAAATATTTCAGATTTGCATTAAATTTGATCCATAGTCATTAGACACCAATTAAGCAAGATACCCTGAACTTCAATTTCAGCTTAAAGCTTACATTTTAGATATTTTCTAGAATGAAAATCATGTAATGGATTTTGATAAAAATGGGAATAAGGATTTTAGACAAAACTGTTCTGTTCGGAGAATTAATTTTACCCATCCTGGGACGAGTATTCTTCATCATCATATCATCATTATCATCATTATTAGTTTAACGTCCGTTTTACATGCTGGCATGCGTTTGGACAGCTTTTAGAAATTGACTTCCAAACTAACCCATTTCTGGCTAGGTCTTTATTCATCTCTCTTTCTCTAAAGTCCATTTTTATCATTTCCTCCCATGGCCTTGTTCTGTGAACTGACCCTGCTACCTCAACTGTTTTACATGTACTAACCTGAGAACTTCTATCCATTCCTTCAACGTGGCCATACCATCGAAGTCTATTCTGCACACATCTCCTTATACTGTCCAGGTTTTTTCTTCCTCTGAGATAATCAGAACGAAGCCTGTCTTTAAGACTCACATTACACATCCATTGTATTAATCTCATATCATTTATTTTAGTGCAACGCATGTCCTCAACCCTCATTGGCCAGGTTTCACTTCCATACATCATCACACTGTGTGCACATGCCTGATAGACTCTTATCCTTGGTCGACATTGGTAACGCTCTGCTGGTTAGTAATGGCAAAAGTTCCCTGAACTTACTCCATCCACTCTTAACACTTGCATTCACACTAGCATCTGCTTCACCCAATAGTATCACCAAGGTAACAAAACTTATCGACAATCCCAATAGCTTCCGATCCACATATATTTTGTCCGTATCTGAGTTCTCATCCGTCTCCACTGTCTTACATAAATTTCTTGCATTCTTCTAGTTTAATATAGAAGAAAATATCATGACTGTTGTCAGGCTAACTGGAGACGAATCAACATGGTTGCTTCCTGTTTCAAAATAGTCTAATATGGCCGTTCAACGTTCATAAAGAAATTTATTTTTTTCAAACAAAATTTGTGGAAAACTAAAATTACAAATTTTGGAAGACTGAAAAATATGTTGAATAGGGACCTCCCTCTTCCAAAATTGGTAATGTTATTTTTTTCAAATTTATTCGTTTTGGAAAAAAAAAATCCTTCAACACCACAATGCATCACTCAGCATAGCACGGCCATATTTAATTATGTTAAAACCGAAGTAAAAATATTTATTTACTCCTCTGCAGGAGTTAGGCACAAGGCCAGTTTTATCTTACTCCCACAAGTAAGATGTGACCACAGCTTGGGTCGAGTAAGTGGGGTTAAAAGCCAGCGCTCGAGAGGTGAGCACTCTGGCCATTTAAAAATTGCCTGGGCAGCCCCGTCGGCATTCCCCGGTAGGGGCGCCTCAAGCAGTAAGCAATAAACTTACTCCTCCTCAAAGAGGGGAGGCGAAGCCTGGGAGGGTGGACCTCCTAGAACTGCACAGGACAGGGTGCAGTATCCATCGGAACAGATACTACACTTACTTCCTAAGTGTCAACAAAAAGCAACCATCTTAAATCGTCTCCAGCTACCGTGACAACAGCCATGGAATTTTTTTTTTTATAAACTTATTTTTTGTCAAAAAACATTGAATTTAATGATTTTATGCAAGAAAAGGGTGTTTTGAAATAGTGCTGAACGGCATTTATTTTAGGATTTCCCTAAATTATTTTTAATCCTCTTATAACGTGCACCATTCAACTGAGACTTCATCCGGGTAATTAACCCTTTTGGCCTTGATAAGTGGTGATTCATTAGTAAAAAAAAAAATAATATGAACCTTAAAAAAAAAGAACTCGAAACGATCACTTATTTCTTAGTCCGTCTAGTCCCTATTTACTTGCCTCCCCACGAGGGCATCGTTAGATATAGAGTCGAAAATCCAGCTCCCCAAAAAAGAGGCACTCTGGATAGAGGCAACAAGTAAAATTGCCTCAGTCTAGAAGGATTTCTCCTTCACCGATCGAGGACAGAAAAGATGAAGTGTAGTATCAGAACAGATATGCTCCTAGCCAAAAATGAGAAAAACCTCTGAAATTATGTTGCTTCTTTTGTTTTTTGTTTGTTTCGGTTTTTAGATGGGGGGGGGTGTATCTGCTCTCATTCTCCACTCTATAATAAAGCTCAATGACGAAACCATTTAAAGTTGTGAATGGAAGCGAGAACCCGAGAAAGCAAACAGCAAGTCAGACAACAAACCCCAGACTTACCCCGCCGCCTGAAATGAATTAAAAAAGGAATCCTTCATCCCTATAATCAACAAAAAGTCACCGGTGGGCGTTTTTTTTTTTTCCTTTAGATCATAAGAAATGATAATAATCATGACGTAATTCTATAATTTTATGTGAATATTTTAGTAATATATCTAGATAAATAGCGAATGATGAACACTGGCGAAACATTTTTCTCCGTCATTTTTTTTTTTTTTTTTTTTTGAACAGACAAACACTACAACAAATCACCATCACCCCCACCCCAAAAAAGAAACGGGATTGTATTATTAAAACAACCACGAACGAATAAGTTAATTATTATAATCTTTGGAGTGAAAATTCTGAGAACTGTTTTTTTTTTTTTGTTTTGTTTCTTTGCTTTTTTGTTTTTTCTCGTATCTTTTCTTCTTCGTAGAAACCAAAAAACCCTCCTGTCACAAAGAAGAAGAAGTCCAGAAAGAAGAAGAAATGTATCACAGTAACACACAAGAAGCGCGTCAACAAACAGAACCGAAAATCTAAAGATCACCATGGCAACGCTCATCATAAAGAAGTCATTTTGAAAGAAAGCAATGCCGAAATGGTAAACACGTAACGCACATTTTTTTCTTTCTTTTACTTATTTTTAATTTAAAAATAATAATAACAATACTAGCTGGACCCCCCCCCCCCACGGGGTAAATTCAATTGTTGTTGGGTTCTTTACTAGACAACCCTGCTTTTAGGCTTATGTTGCCGTCTTAGACGCGAGACGAGCAGACGTGAAAGGGTTAACTAGCTTGTATAAGCTACTCTCTTTCTTTCTCCGTTCGTTCGTCTTACTCCTTCTTTCCTTTTTCACACTAACCCCAACCCTAATCCTAAACCTAATCTCAAACCTAACCCTAAAATTTTATATTTTTATTTAAATTGTTTTAAAGTTGCTGCAGAAGAAGTGAAAAGGAAAGAAAAAGAGTAGCTTTTATTTATTTATTATTTATTTATTTTTTTTTTTAATTTATTTATTTATTTATTTATTTTACTAATGTCTCACCGCTTATCAAAGCCCGGGGATGAGGGCACTCGAAAATAAAGGTTAACGAGATTGTCAGTTGGACGACGAACGTCACCACGAGAAGATTGGAAACGATGGCTTAAACCAGGGGCGGGCAACCTTTTCAGAGTGAGGACCAGATGAGACTTTTGGAAGGAGATCGCGGGCACGAATGAAAAACGAAATCTCAGAATTACTATATTTTGTTTACATGAATAAATTGTACAAAAATTGCATCGAACACTCTACAAATCAATGAGACTGCTGGTGCTGTTTGCCATGAAAAAGTATTTCCATGTCTGGCTCGATGGTTGAGGTAGACAACAGAAGAATGTCATTGAGGTGGCGGTCCGAGAGTTGGGAGCGAAGGTGAGACTTTGTGTGCTTCATTTTCGAAATGATATTAGTTTTACTGGGAGGTCCGCGGGCCGGATTGCAATAATAAAGCCTAGCAGGGTGGCGGTCCGGATGCTAAGCAATTCGCGGGTCGGAGGTTGCCCGCCCCTGGCTTAAATGGTCAGAATTTGATTAGAGTAATTTACTCCTCTCCAGGAGTTAGGCACAAGGCCAGTTTTTATCCTACTCCCACAAGTAAGATGTGACCCAAGCTCGGGTCGGAAAGTGGGGGTTGAAAAGCCAGCGCCCGAGAGGTGAGCACTCTGACCATCAAAAATTGCCTGGGCAGCTCCGTCGGCATTCCCCGGTAGGGGCGCCTCAAGCAGTAAGCAATTAACTTACTCCTCCCCAAAGAGGGGAGGTAAAGCCTGGGAGGGTTGACCTCCTAGAATTGCACAGGACAATCCCATAGACCGGCGTAAATCAAGCCCCGAAGGCCAAGACAATACCAGTCTATAGGGTGCAGTATCCATCGGAACAGATACTACACTTTGATCTTAGCCAAAATCCAAGAGGACAGCTCAACAAGTACTTGTTAACATTAGAGTTGGAAACGCACAGAATATCGTATGTCTATAATAATTCAAGTATGCAAAAGGTACAAGCCTAAATGTGACCTATGAATATCTATGAATATTAGTTTATTTGTTAAAAGTACAAGTAACTGTCTTGCTTTATTCGGCGTTAAAATGTGGCACCTCTTTAGTTTTGTTATGGAAAAATGTGAGCCATTTTTTATTTTATTTGGAGTTTTTACATAATTAACGTAAAACTGCATGTCGTAATGTAATATCACATGTTATTCGTTGGAATGTGGCGCAAATTTGAGTAATTAGTTTTGGGGAAATGCGGTGCCATTTTTAGTTCTTTTTCATTTGATTTTACTAATGGATCACGACTTATCAAAGTCCAGGGGGCAATCGAAGATAAGGGTTAAAGAGATCGTCAGTTGGACGATGAACGCCACCACGAGAGGATTGGAAAGAATGGGTGGAATGTGAAGAATTTGATTATCTAAGAAGACAGCTCAAAAAGTATTTGTTAACATTGAACTTGAAGACGACCATGTTGTAATCGGTTGGGAAGCAGTCCTGTGGTATTTTGTTCCACAGATGGGATGTCCTAGGAAAGAAACTTTGTTCATGGAAGTTCTGTTTGGTTTTTAGTACAGAGAGAGAGAGAAAGGAAATTTTTTTGCTGCGGTTTTAGCTCGGCGAGTTTTTGCTGTGAATGTTTTATTGGGGTGGGAGCAGAGATTGGAGCTCAGTCGAGCGCCTACCATGAACATAACGATACGGTAGAGAGAGACTAGCAACATCTCTTCTGTGTGAAAGGGGCTGTAGGGAATACAAGTATCTTTTGCGCGTTTATTGATGGACAGCAATTTTAACATACGAAGAAATTCTATTGATTCATCTTTACTTAAATCTATTAAAAGATCACTCGAACGAACGGAGAAAGAAAGAGAGCAGCTTATACATGCTAGTATCTCCCCCCCCCCCCCCCCGTTCACTCGTTCTCGTGTGCCGCGCCTGAGACGGCACCGCAGGCTTAAAAAAACAAGTTTGTCTGGTTAACCGTCGACGGCAACGTAGCCATTTCCTTTTGGTTGTTTGTTTGTTTGTTTTTTATTAAAATAACATATTTTATTTTAAGTCCAAATATTATGAAATGTAATAATTTTAGATTCTTCTTTCTTCTTTGCGTGTCTTTGAAGTGTCATGTGGTCATACGACAGTTTCCCACTTTTTTACGCAGTCCTTCGCATTAGTGTTGTACTCTGCAAAATCTTTCAAGCTGCACCGGTTGGGCAGTAGAAAGCAGACAAGGCAGTGTTGCATCGTATGGTCTTCCTCTGCACATTCACAGATGGTTGGGTTAGTTTTGTCACCCCATCTACTCATAGCGATTTTTGATCGCCCCATTTCCGTTCTCAGGTGGTTGAGTGTTTTCCTCTGGAGTCAGGATGCTTCTGAATTGGGAGGGAAGGCCTCAGAAGGGGGGGATTCACATGTCAGTACGAGGAGGGGCATTCTCTAGCCGTCTGGTCCACAGCTGCAGTCTGGTCTCTTCCTGAGATGTTGTTAGGGGGCCGACATGGCTGAGGAAGCTTACAGTTTCATTCTACCCCTGCACCCTATGCTCGTTCACCCCCCACCTCCAAAATAAGATTCTACTTTTTTAGGCGATTACGTGTAAAAACAGCCTGAAAAACGTGGTGGTAAAATAAATAAAACAAAAAATATATATTTTAGACTTTAGACTAGGGTATCAGTATTGTAAATTATATTCTTACCCCCTTCCTTCCACCGAATGAACTTGCGGCGGATCGAGATTCGATTCTATACGCTTTCCTCTTCACTTCCAAAAGCAAGTGAGTTTTCACAGGAACGTGTTAACTCAATATTTTTCAACCAATGAAAATTGTTTTAAACCCAAAATCCAGCAAGCCTGTGTCAAATTAACAAAACTTATAAATCAGTGACCTGGTCAACAAAACCAGAGATCTCCACAGAAATCCAGCCTAGCACGCCTAGAAAGAACTCCAAGAACGTATGCTCAACACCCCCCTAACCGGCCAAAGGCGCGAGGGGGGGGGGGGGGGGAGAAAAAGGAAACACTTCAAAACTCACGTATAAGGTATCCTCAGTTCGCGCACGCACATCTACACACACTGACAGAGGTCAGGCGAACAGAAGCAAATTGCTACCCACTTACACGCACTAACAGAACTAGATAAATACTTACACAGTGCTACATTGTCGATTACTCACACACGCATATATATAGAACAAATATATAGACTACACATCCTTAGTTCTCGTGTCTGCAAATAACAAAATATCAGGGTCTAATGTATGATATGAAAAAAAACTGGAACCTCAAAGAGATTTCCATCATTCCAGTTATCATAGGAGCCACTGGACTCATGAAGAAGAAATTTAAAAAGTATTTAGCAAGTATACCTGGTGAACCAAGTGCAAGAGAAATCCAAACAACTGCACTCAAGGGAACAGCCAGAATCCTGAAAAGAGCTCTCGGTTGGAGTTTGTAAATAGCGGGTGATCGTATGGCATTTGGAAGAATGCCCCGTCCCCAGCAAATGAATGAAAATAAAAAAAAAATAAAAAAGGGAGGAACAAATATATAGACTACACATCCTTAGTTCTCATGTCTGCTTATTCACTGAACATTTTCCTACCAAAAACACGAGTTGTATAAACTTTATTAAATGAACATTTACTGACGAAGAATGACTTTCATATTCATGTAAAATTATAGTTTTATAAATGTTTTGTTGATTAATCATGTTTTCCTTGATTTTTCATTTACAAAACTATGTTTATGTTAAGTTAGCAAACTTTATTCCATTTCCATTTAATATGCACGCCCGTATATGTATATCCTCATTTCCTTCCTTCGCCATTTACAACCCCCATTTTATAATTTGTATTAATTGTCGGTGTGGTTCTTGATAAAATCAAAAAAAATGCCAACGTCACCTAAAAATGGCCCTACCAAGGCCAGGGACCACGCCACAAACTCGTCCGTCAGACTCTCTGCCGTTTGGAGTCAAATTTATAACTATAAGCCAATAACGAAGCACTAAACATTTTTCCCTTTTAAACCATCTTATTCACTAGACTAACTTACTTTTAAATTGATATTGTTCCTTTTTTTTCATATTTTCAAGTTACCCTAAGTTTTATTTTAATTTTATTTTTTATCCTTATTTTCATTTCAATTGAGCACAACCCCTCAGATTATGAGACCTGAGCTAACTAGGTCATAACTCCCGACATACTGGGTCGGTGTAGGTGAGAGGTGGTTGGCATTTACCCGGTTCCGGGGTGGCAACCAGATACTCCACCGCAACCTTGAGTGAATGAGAAACACCTCAGTCCATGTTAACCCTCTCCTCCCCCCCCCCTCTTCGGGTCCCCTTTCCTCCTCCTTGAAGAACACCAAGACGACGTGATTGCTCCTATTTTTCATTAAAAAAACCTCCAGTTTTACAAGCACGTCTGATGATTTTCGTCTAGGCAAGAAGAAATAAATTATAACGTGAAATGACAAAAAAGGAATGCACAATGGGATGTTATTGGCACGTGTTAAACTATTTGAAAAAAGAAAGAGTAATGAAACGTGTGTAGCAGAGAACGTTAACATTGGAAAGAAGGAGAAAGAAAAAGGAGAAGAAAAAGGAAAAGAAATGGAAATATGGATGAAATGTAGTAAAAATGAAAAGTTACCAGGATCGCAGTGACGTAAAATATTGCATTGTTTTAGTGTGCTTTTTACCAGATGTTTGCTTAAGGAATAAGATTCGAGTCTGAGGTTTATGTTAGATGGTGATGAGAGAAGTATTATAGCGCTTTCGATGCACTTGCGACGTGGGAGAGAGTATTCGGTTTTAGGGAGGGTGCAGTTTGTGAAGTCAAAATCGTGGGTAAAAGTGTTTCTATGTATGACTAATGCGTTAATGGGATTGTGTTTGAAGTCCTGTTTGTGTTCGTAAATGCGGGATTTTATATTTCTGTCCTTTTCACCAATATAAAACATCGGACATGTAGGACACAATTTATTTTGTAAATACCGGCTAGGGAAGAAGTGTCCTTAGGGGGTAGTTGGGGATGAAGTTTGGTGTTCAGTAAATCCTTAATTCTTTTAGTAGTTGATGTTACTAGTTTAACGTCAACTACTTATAAACGTTTGTTACATAATGAGGACCCTCAGTCAGGTGGAGAAAATGAGGAGTAGAGCGGTTGGAATGATTGACAGATTAGGGGTCAAAATGATGACCCCAGCAAATAGGCGGAAGTTAAGAGTTTGACATCCTTTCTGAGAAAATGAATTTTGGTCTCTTTTCTGCCAGTTTTCGTGACCGCTTCAATCAAAGGATTGGAACGGTCACGAAAACTTTCTCCTCCGCACAACTCGAATGGGGCGAACAATGTGAGCTAGCATAACTGGCGGCCCAAGCCGTCTCTATCTCTTTCTTTCTCTAACATAGTGAACACTCTCTTGATGTATATATCTCCCTCTGATCTGTTATCATACTGTCACTCTGTGCTAAAGCTAATAAATCCTCCATTGCAAAGAAGCCTCATGTGTCCGTGTGAATTGATCGAGACAACGACAACAAAGGGTGCCAGCCGCGGTGTGTATAATGTGATCATACACACCTCAGACGATGCGACATTGTAGCACTTTCATATCTTAGGGAGTTCTGAAAACAACGTGAGGCTGAACTGTTGCAGAAGCTGAAATATCAGAATCATTTGAAGAAACCTTTCTCTGGCTGAATGAAACTCAACCATACTTCGAAATTAATCAATTCCAAGAAAATTTATACTGGAAATTTTTTTGTATCTGGGTCTCACATAAAATCGACACAGTGGGAGGAGAGAGACAAGAGAGACATTTATTTATCTTTTTTTTATCTATTTTTTTTTTACAAAATATTTGTAGAGGGTCGAGAAGGATGAGAAGACCGAGAAGGGACAGCACAAACCAGACCTCCACTGGAAAAGTGCGGCGAATGCTGGGATCTTGGGGAGGCTTATTGCCACCCAAATCCCAGAGAAGACCAATGGCCCTTACCAGCGAGAAATCAATGGTAAGCGGCTGTTGCGATACTGCAAGGTTATTTGTGGTGGTTATCGAAAAGAGGTGAAGAATACTGGAAATCTGGGGAGGCTTGTTGTCACTCAGACTCCAGGAAATACCACTGGTTGTTGTCGGTGAGCAATCACTGATGACCTGTGTGAGAACTTCTAGTGAGTACAAATAATAATAAAAACAGTAAATGCAGATTGTGCGGACAAAAAGACGAAACAGTAAATCACATAAGTGAATGCCAAAAACTAGCCCCAAAAGAATACAAAAATAGGCATGACTGCATAGGGTAAGCAGTACACTGGGAACTGAACAAACGATTGCATTTCGAACACGCGAACAAATGGTACAAACATAAACCAGAGACAGTACTCGAAAACGAAAAACACAAAATCCTCTGGGATATGGAGATACAAACAGATAAACTCATACAAGCAAGGAGACCAGATGTCATAATAGTAAACAAGAAAGAAAAATCCTGCCAAATCATAGATTTTGCCATCCCAGCTGACCACAGGGTGAAGACCAAGGAGACAGAAAAGTGAAACAAATACACTGAACTTGCTAGAGAATTGAAAGGGATATGGAGTATGAAGAAAATAAATATAATACCAATAATCGTAGGAGCACTAGGAACAGTTCCGAATAACCTGGAAAAAAAGACTGGGAGAAATTGGAATCAAAGGGAAGACTGATACCATACAACAGACAGCAATGATAAAAACAGCTGACATCTCAAGGAAAATCCTTGAATGCGGAAACCAACCCACATAAGCTACGAAGACTAACCAATCACATGCAAGGTGCAATAGGAAGAAAACAAAATCACATAAAGAGCACCACAAGAACCCAAGCAACAGAAACTGCAAGAAATTTCATAAACTGACCCCCTCAAAAAAAAAGTGATGGCACCAGCCCCGGCTGGTACCACACAAAACAGTCGTGAAGGGTCAAGGAAAAACCGAGGAGGGATAGCACTAACCAGACCAGAGAACACTGGGGAGGCATATTGCCATCCATATTCCAGAAAAGGGCAATGGTCGTTACCAACGAGAAATCGATGGTAAGCATCTGTGGTGATAATGCAAATTTATTTGCAGTAGTTATCGAAAGAGGTGGTGAGCACTGGGAATACTTGTCACTCAGACTCCAGGGAACACTACTGGTGATTATCAGTGAGCAATCACTGATGACGGCCTGTGTGAATAATAATAATAATAATAATAATAATAATAATAATATAGAAGTAAATAGACATTATTTTTAACTATGCAAGAAGAATGTCTTAACAGATATGTCACAGTTTATGAATTTTGGAATGAAATCCAAGTAGAATAATTAGTTTCAGCCGCTGCTATCCAACGGTTCACACATACGTCTAGTCTCTTTGTAAGCAAATAGAGAACTCTCTTGCTAACAATGCCTGTCTCGTAGCCGGGTGATTAGAATCGTCGACTATCAACTAGATGGTCGTAAGTTCGATCCCGGCTTGAGGTGGGTGCTAGTCTAACTGCACTGAAGTGTTGTGATACAACGAAACAGTCTCTCTGTGGAGGACTAAATATATAATATATAATATATATATATATATATATATATATATATATATATATATATATATATAGTCTCGGAAGTTTCTCAACCATTAAAACTATATAAAAAAAAAAAAAAATAAAAAATAAAAAAAAAAAAAAAACTTATAGTCTCAAGTCTTCCAGTGGAAAATCACTCATGTAAGTCAATTTATTTTTTACAGTTATTATATTAGTTAGTTTCTAACACTATTTTAAGGGATCATCAGTTGTTTACCATGAAAAACTGTTTCGGGAATTTAAATATATATATAGGAAGAGGCTATTCTGCCGGTCCCGGCAAAATAACGAGCCACTCGTTATTTTGCCGGTCCCGGCAGAATAACGAGCCCTCGTTATTCTGCCGACTAATGTTTTTTAACCCAACTGTTATGGCTTTGTGAAAGAAAGGATAATGAAATAAATAAATATTTAATAATTTATTTTCATCGTCGGTTATTATTCTGTCGGTTATTTTAATCTTTTGGATATAAAAGAAATATCTGCTTTTAATACAAAAAAACATTAAAAGTAAAAATTAATTAAATGAACGAAAATATTACAGACAATTAGATTCTTTAGTCGGATTTAGAAGTAATTTGCGTCGTATAAAAATGGTTTAGTTATTTAAGAAAAAAAATAGTTTTCATTCATTGATATAAAAAATAAATAATTCTTGTGAAGAAATCTGATTATTAAAAATAATTACAGATAAGTCCTCAAAGAAATTAAATCAGATATAATTTTTTAAATTTCATTGCTGTTTAGACTGTTTATAAAAACAGCAATTTTAGAACTTATTTTTCACTATCTTTTAAGATAAATGTTAGGACTATTTCTCATCATTTCACTAAATTAACCATTAAAATAAATGTTTTTCTTGCGATAAAATAACAACAGTAGTAATTGTCAATAATTTCAACTGCTACATGTAACGACGAATTTTAATGCTATTATGATGTTTATTAGACCTCTTTTGGAAAAGGTCGGTAACATATAATAGAAATATGTCGAGAGTCGTACACGGTCCAAACGGTGATTTGAATGACTTGCCTCCTCATTGTGGTCGTGAGAGTTGCCTCCCTTTCATCGTCCTTGGAGCATCTCATTCTCCAATCTCAGGAAGGGGTACCAGCTTACTCCACATCACCCCCCTCTGAGATAATTTCTTCACAGCAGAAATTAATATCTCTTACGTTTCGGGTCCGGACTTAACGGTTCTACCGGTATTCTTTTTCTTTTGCTTGACCGTCTTGGAATAACTGTTTCAGCAATTGGTGGTGCTGGAATGTCAAACGTCTCATGCAATATGTCCATCGGGATTTCCTGATCTTCCCTGACATCTTCCGTAAACCTTGATCTCAATTGATTTAGATGACGTTTATGTTCCCATTTGGAACTTTTCACCATGTACATAATTCCACCAATTCTTTTTGATATTACCCCATCATCCCAAAACGTTTTTCCATTTCTGAAATTTTTGAAAAAAAACTTTGTCTCCGGTATTACAGAACTTACACAAAAAATTACCTTTCTTCGCGTATTTCTTCGTTGGACTCTGTAACAATCTGTCAAATACTGAGCGTATCTTTCTAGCAAACATCAGTTCGGCTGGTGACATGCCTGAAACTGTGTTTGGGTTTCGTGTGATTCTGTACACAGACAAACATTTCTGAATGGTCTTCTCAGTGTCCATGCCGTGATTCTTTCTCAATGCCCTTTTAAAAGTGTCCACAAATCTTTCAGCCTGACCGTTGAATCTGGGATGGTAAGGTGAAATTGTTGTGGTCAATGGACAAACATCTGCAGAAATCTTTAAATTCACTGCTGGTAAATTGCGTCCCATTGTCGCTTACTATTGTTTTTGGTACACCAAAACGACTGAAAAGTTCGTCTAGTACCTTTATAGTAGTTGTGGATGTCGGGTGTTTACATTTGAAAATCTCAGGCCACTTGGAGTAGCTATCTACAACTATTAGGTAATAATGACCATTCATGAGTCCAGCATAATCGATATGCAGTCTCGTCCATGGGACATTTGTTTTCGGTCATGGTATAATTTTCACTGGTGGTGCTTTTGCTGCAAGTTGGCATCCTCTACATGCTTTAACAATCTGTTCTATATCATTGTCCATCTTCGGCCAATAAGTATAACTCCTCATTAAAGCTTTCATACGTGCGACCCCTGGATGACCTTGATGGAATTCTTATAACATCCGCTTTTGCAGTACAACTGGCATCACCACTCTTCCAGCATATAGTAGCACTTCATCGCATATTGAATATGCTGTCGAATTTCTTGAAGTTTTATATTTCTTTGAAATTACTTCTGCTTTCATCTTTTTGATGAAATCGTCTTTTCCAGCCTTGATTCTTATTTCATCTAACGTGACAGGTAATTCACGTATAGCATTGCATAATGTGCCCTTAAAATCCGTTTCATCCCTTAAGGCTGCAATAACCATGTCTTCTAGTGGTTCCGATCTTCGAGGGATTAATCTGGAAAGACCATCTGCGTGCCCTATTTTCTTCGAAGGCAAAAATTCCATTTTAAAATAATAATTTAATAATTCAGTACCCCAGCGCTGCAATCTATTTGCAGTATGTGTGGGAATACCCTTCTTTGATCCGTATATGGATAATAGTGGTCTATGGTCTGTTTGTAATAAAAACGATCGACCATGAATTATGAAATTTTGTTAACGCAAAAACAATCGCAAGGCTCTCTTTTTCAATTTGTGAATAATTTTTTTCTGTCTGAAGCAAAGTTCTGGAAACATGGGCTACTGGTTTCTTACTACCATCTTCAAATTTATGAAGAATTACAGCACCAATGCCATAATCACTTGCGTCAGAAGCGACTATTATTTCTTGTTTAGGGTCATAATGTGTTAGTGCTAAATCCGACGTCAATACACTTTTTATTTTTTCGAAAGCTTGCTGACATTTATCAGTCCAATTCCATTTTACACCTTTTTTTTAATAAATCGTTCAATGGGGCTCTCAAGTCATGCATATTTTTATATATATATATATATTCCATAGTAATTCACTAAACCCAGAAAAGCTTGAAGCGTTATATTTTATGGGATCGGCATATTTTTTATGGCTTCTGCTCTTTTCGGGTCTGGTCGTCTTCCTTTTGCGTCAATTATTTGTCCTAAATATTTAATTTCAGACATTAAAAAATCGCATTTTTCTGAACTAAACATGAAACCGTATTCTTCTATTTTTTTTAAATACCGCTCTTATGTGCTCTAAATGCTCCTTAGTATTTTTGCTTTTAATCAGCACATCGTCCAAATATGCTACTGCAAACACTAGATCAGCCAACATTGTGTCCATGATCTGTTGAAATAAGCTAGGGGCGACTTTTAATCCAAACGGAAGTCTATTGAATTTGTACAACCCCTTATGCGTGTTTATTGTTAATAATTTTGCACAATCTTCGTCAACTCTTACTTGGAGGTATGCGTCAGACAAATCAATTTTACTAAAAATCTTTCCTCCATTCAATTTAACAAACACGTCTCCCGGAGGGGGCAAAGGATAAGAAGGTTCCTTTAAACAGTCATTTAGACCTGTAGAAAAATCTGCACACACACGTATTTTATGATTTTTCTTTTTCACAAAAACCACTGGTGACGACCAATCAGAATAACCAATTTTAGAAATGACACCAATTTCTTCCAGTCTTTGTAACTCCTGGTTCACTATTGCTACTGCGGCATACGGCACCTTCCGTTTTGGTTTAAACACAGGCTTGACATTTTCTTTTACTTCAAATTTTACTTCGGTTTTCGTGCAATTACCGAGACCACCTGAAAAAAACTCTAGGAAATTCATTTTTTAGGTCCTTTATCAATTTATCCGTAACCTTATTTTTACCAGCTGGTGAAACATAAATTCTATTACAAAATGAGTTTATAGGAATCTCGAATAGATCGAACAGGATAATTAAATCACTTCCCATTAGGTTAGAAGAATTTTGTAAAACATAAACCTTAGATTTTTTAGTTTTTCCTAAAAACGATACTTCACACAAAAATTCTCCACTGAACTTTAACCTTCTTCCCGAAACTCCACGGGCTATTTTATCAGTCTTGGTTAACCTGGGTTTGTTAATTCTTTTCCACGTTGTTTAATTTATTATGGAGATATCACCTCCAGTATCCAGTTGAAGTTGTACCTTCTCTCCATTTATTTTCACTTGCACGAATTTTCTTTTTTGACCCTCCTCGATTTCTTTCTTTGTCAAAACCATTCTTACTTTATTTTTTCCGTTCGACATTCCTCTTTCGGTCTGCTTCATTCTACAGTGTGAACTCTTGTGGCCTATTCTATTACACCGAAAACAACATTTATCTCGGAAAAAATAGTCATTTTTAGAATGAGGTCCACCACATCTGTAGCATAGCAATTTCATTGAGGATTTAAATTTTCTTCCACTTTCATGTGTCCTACGTCGAACTTCTTTCATATGCGAAATATGTGAAATGTCTTTTTCCTCGATTTTAGTATTGTCATGTTTCAGATTCATTATTTTTTTAGCTTCTTCCGTAGCTTTTTGTAATGTAATATCTGGACTGTTCCATTTTTGACAATATTTTCGAACGAACATCTTTATCTCTACTATCCGTCAAACCTTTAACAAAAACAAGGCATTTAAACATGTCAATTGTTAACTCGTGTAGGAGAAAACGTTCACACTCTTGGTTTACTTTTCCTGCATACGTAAAATCATCATCATTTTGCTTAACAATGTTCAGACAACTAAAACGCTTCTTTCACCAAACATGCTTGTGAATGTTTTTATTGTCTCCTCAAACGATACTTCGTCAGGTTTTCTAGGCAATAGTAAATGTGTGTACTTGTACTCTCGTTAGGACCAAGCTTCTGTAATAGAAGTCCAACTTTTTGTTCGTCCGACCAAGTTTCGCACCGTTTGTTGAAAATTGTTTCAAACCGTCGAAAATAAGCTTGAAAAGTTATTCCGTTGTCAGGGTCATATACGAATTCCGCTATTGAATTTGCAATACCCTCGGCTGTGAAATTAGAATTTTCCATCGTTCTACCTTTTGCAACAGCCTCAAATCACACTTTCGTGTCGTTTGCTTGTTGTTTTCGTAACTCTAACATTTCTTGTTGCACGTAATCTTGGAAATCTTGATGCCTTTTCTGTTGTTCTATTTGAGAAGACACTAATGTCTTTGTCAGTTCGACCAGTTCGTCCATTTTTTAAAACTATACACAATACAATGAGTATACCAAAAAACAAAAATATGAAACAAACACAACCTCCCGTAATGTTCACGTCGCGAGTTAGAATTCACTCGGCGTAAAAATAAAAAATAAAATTTCATTTACCAGTTAATAACTGTAACTCTTTCGTTTGACTTAAAACGAAGTTAAAAAAAAAAGTCTTACTTTTGACGAATTTTTTTTTTTTTCTGTTGTTCCAGCCAAGGTTTGTCGAAGTCACAATATCCGGTCGAAAAATTCAAACGTGCTGATTTTTCTTTCTTTCCGTCGTTCAATGTGAGTTCTGGGATCGAAATCCTATGTCGCCAATATTATGATGTTTATTAGACCTCTTTTGGAAAAGGTCGGTAACATATAATAGAAATATGTCGAGAGTTGTACACGGTCCAAACGGTGATTTGAATGACTTGCCTCCTCATTGTGGTCGTGAGAGTTGCCTCCCTTTTATCGCCCTTGGAGCATCTCATTCTCCAATCTCAGGAAGGGGTACTCCACATCAAATGCAAAGTTGAATTGTTTTACAAACATTGTGAGGTAATCCGGTGGAGAGTTATATTTTTTTTAAAAGTAGACATAAACGGGTTTCAAAGCGAATTATTTGTACTTAAAAACATAATTTGTATTTTTTTTTTACAATAAAAACAATACGTAAATGCATTTAAATGGACATAAAAATTCATCGTAGTTACTTAGTCTATGGTGAAATAAAACTTCTTTTTTCGTAAGTCGTGGCGAAAATCGCCGTATGAATTATTTATTTAATCTAAAAAAACAGAAGTTTTAATTCTTTTTTTATTGGAAAAATGTTGAAATAAAAATAAACCGGCAGTTAAGTTGACTCGTGAAATCTTCACTGTAACTGTAACCGTTAGGTTAAATCAACATGAACCGGCAAAATAACAGCCCCATCGTTATTCTGCCGGTCCCGGCAAAATAGCCTATTCGATATATATATATATATATATATATATATATATATATATATATATATATATATATATATATATATATATATATATATTTTGTTATGTAGTCAAACTCAAGTGTAGAACTCAATTGATATTAGAATTGCTTTTTATCTAAAATAATTACGGCCGTTTCATCATTGTTAATACAGATGAGACATTTATAAAAACAAAGTTCGGTTTTTTCTTTAAATCTGAAGATTCATTTGTTGATAAAACTCAGGCTTTGGTTTATAAATGTCTCGTCTGTATTAACAATGATTAAACGGCCGTAATTGTTTTTTTATCTAAAAAGATAAGAAAACAATTTTCCTTTTCATAAGGTTTTGTTTTTTTTTTGTCGGAAAATATCTCAATTTATATATACAGGGTGTTGCAGCAAAATCCGACAGTTGACAAAAAGTAAACGAAATATTAGGAGATACTGAGGGGTGTGATGAAGCCTTGTATGGACAAGATAACTGCTGGACGCCCCTGCGCACAAGGCTAAGACGACCCAAGTGTCGCTTCTCAACAATGTTCTTCACCACTGATCGCCAGACTTGTGGCCGCCCTCCTCACTCGACTGAAACCCCCTTGACTATTTCTTCTGAAGTGTGATCGAGGCCAAGGCCAACAAGCACGCCTACAACATGGTCGACTCTCTGAAAGTTGCCATCGTGGAGGCTTTCTCCGCGATAGACAAAGACATAGCTGCCAAAGTGTGTGACTCATTTCGCGCACGTCTTGAGATGGTCGTCTCCGCCAGCGGTTACATTGAAAAATAATGTATGTAACTCTAACTGTTGCTAAATAAACTGTCAGGTCTCTGCATATACAATTTTTGTTTTTATTGTCTATTTCGTTTTCTTTTTGTCAAGTGTCGGATTTTGCTGCAACACCCTGTATATGTATGTATGTATGTATGTATGTATGTATGTATGTATGTATGTATGTATGTATGTATGTATGTATGTATGTATGTAAAATGGCTTAACATTCAGGTAAAATGTTTTGTCCGTTAGACAAGAACCATCTGTCACTATTGGTATCAGATGTTTACGATGACTCGGATACAGATGACACACCGCCACTCATGCCAATTGGGTATTTCCATTAGATTGTGTTTTGTTTTTACTTACCTTCAAAAAATATCATTTATTTGTAGAAAACAAATAAAATAATATGTGAGTAAAGGATTGAACAAAATTCAACACAATATAAAAGTAATAATAAAAAAAAACAAGAAGGCATATTGTTTATATATATATATATATATATATATATATATATATATATATATATATATATATGAGAGTTTATAACTAAAAGGTAACTTTTAGAGAATTAGACCTATTGTGAGGTGAGGAAAGTTCAATATACTAGATAGAGCAAAAATATGATGAGTCAATGAAAAATAATTAGACCTGCAAATGGAAGCAAATCAATATCTTCAGTTGTTCAGAACAAGGAGCATTTAGTGAATAAAAATATTTATTCTTCTTCACTTTCAATTTGAAAGAGAAGAAGAAGAAATATTTTTATTTACTAAATGCTCCTTGTTCTGAACAACTGAAGATATTGATTTGCTTCCATTTGCAGGTCTAATTATTTTTCATTCACGCATTATATATATATATATATATATATATATATATATATATATATATATATATATATATATATATATATATATATATATATATATATATCGCAATACAATGATTAGCCATTCCAGGTCGAGCAAAAAATACAGGATAGGGGGCGAGAATAAACACAACCGTTCTCTAATAAGTCAAATAGTCTAATTAATAATAAGAAAAACAGGATAAGAAACATAATCTGGTTTACACCTCCATACTACCTTAATTACAGGACAAATGTAGGTAAGTTATACTTGAAACTAATAGATGAACACTTCCCACGCAACATAATATTCATAAGTTATTCAATAAAACTTCTGTCAAAACCAGCTACTCCTGCATTCTGTCTATGAAATCTAAGATTAATACTAAGCCTAAACCCCCATTATACCTGCATGTTCTCGAAAGATTGGGTATAACTGCCCCCCTACAGAGGAAGTGCAGCAAAAAGTCTGTTATTGAAAAGGCTCAAATTATGCCAACCACACCCAGTTTAATCTTAAATTACACAACGAAACACATTTTTAAAAGTTTTCTCAACAGCTTTTGTTATTCAAATTATTTTCAAGATTGGTCATTAACTAGATCACACCAACATGGAGGTAAAACATTCTAGTTTTGAACCTAATATTATTATTATTTGTACTCACTAGGAGTTCTCACACAGGTCATCGTCAGTGATTGCTCACCGACAACAACTGGTGGTATTCCCTGGAGTCTGAGTGACAACAAGCCTGCCCAGATTTCCAATTATCATTATTATTATTTGTACTCATCAGGAGTTCTCACACAGGTCATCAAGTGATTGCTCACCGACAACAACTGGTGGTATTCCCTGGAGTCTGAGTAACAACAAGCCTGCCCAGATTTCCAATTATCATTATTATTATTTGTACTCATCAGGAGTTCTCACACAGGTCATCAAGTGATTGCTCACCGACAACAACTGGTGGTATTACCTGAAGTCTGAGTGACAACAAGTCTCCCCAGATTTCCAGTATTCTCCACCTCTTTTCGATAGCCACCACAAATAACCTTGCAGTATTGCAACAGCCTCTTATCATTGATTTCTCGCTGGTAAGGACCATAGTTCTTCTCTGGGATTTGGGTGGTAATAAGCCTCCCGAAGGTCTCAGCATTCGTGCACTTCCAGTGGAGGTCTAGTTTGTGCTGTTCCTCCTCGGTCTTTTCATCCTCCTTGACCCTATGCAAATATTTTGTGTAGTGTCAGCCTAGGCTGGCACCATTTTCGGGCGGGGAGAGCTGAGAAAAAGAGCGGGGGGAGGAGTTTACAGTGTTTCTTGCTATTTCTGTTCATTGGTGCATTTTTGTGTGGTGTCAGCTGAGGCCGGTGTACTTTATGGGGGGGAGCTCATGAAGTGATGTTTCTTGCATTTTCTGTTCCTTGGTTTGTGATGTGGTGTTCTTTCTGTGGGTTTGCTTTCTTCCTGTTATAAATTCGATGTGACCCTTCGTAGCTTATGCGAGTTAGTTTCCGCATTCGAGGATTTTTCTTCTGCATGTCAGTACAGTCAGGGAAACAGGGAGCAGGTAAGGAAATTCCAAAGGCTAGCAGTTTGACGAAAGAAACTATTAGAGTAGAAGGCTTTCCGGCATCTGGGGGCCTCCACAGTGAATGGATGAGATTTATCTGATTGTCAGGTTGGTCGGGTGTGTTTACATTGAGAGGCACCTGAGCAGCAAGTTCGTCGGGCACATTCCATTGAAGTACTTGTAAAACAAACACAAGAATGCAACATTGCGGTGATGGGACAGGGGCTGGAGCTTGGTGGACAGTGTTTGAGCTATTAGATTAGAGACTCTTTTTGGACCCTGTCTAAGAAGGAAAGAGTAGTGGTTGGTGCACCAGCCCAGATGTGACAACAATTACTCCATGCATGGGCGGATGGTGATTTTGTAGAGATATAGGTTACTGGCAGGTGTGAGAAGTTTTCTAGCAAGGTAGGGGGAGCCCACTTTATTTGCAGATTATTATTATTAATGTTTTTTATTTTATTTTACTGATATTTTTGTATTAATTTGTGTTTTAAATTTATTTTAAAGAATAGTCTGCGAAGATCAGAAGAATATACACCCCAAAAGTATTCTGAACCAGTTGATAAAATGTCAAAGGAAGAATATGAGATTTCTACGACTGATAAACTACTCGCCACCCGATTGGTAAATTCTTTGCAAACATCAAACGAGAATAGCAAGGGAAGAAGGCGTTCACAAACAACAGAGGAGAAGGAGCCTGAAATACATCCCGACGCCAATAATGAAAAGCATCAACGGTCTGATATAAGTAAGAACTTTTTTTCTTTGTTCATGCTCCATTTTTTTTTCCCCAAGAACTTCCCATCCTGCAAGCTACAATCTGGTCGTCGTCTTCAAATCGAGTGTAAAAAAATATTCATCATAAACTGTCCTCCATAAGTAATCAAATTTTGTTCATTCTATTCATCATTTTCAATCCTCTCATAATATTCTTCATCATTAATCCGACAATCCATCTATCTAATTAACCATTATTCTCAAGTGACTGTTAGCCTTGATAAGCAGTGACTCATTAGTAAATACAAAGTAATTTACATTTCTTAGAAGAAAAAAAAACTGATTTCAAATGAATGTGGTCTGAATATTTAGAAAATTGTTTCAAAATATTTAAAAATAAAATATAGTACTATTCCATGAAAAATGCCAGTATACTGAAATCATATGCCCTTAATAGGGTTAAGATGAAAATTCATATACACTAAATGTACAAAAGCAAGGAAATTCCCAAATTTTGTGTAACGACAATGAAACAGAGTACATTAATATGTCTCCAGTGTTTATGTGGAATGATGAATGCTGTGTGTATATATGTATGTATAATGTGTGTGGAGTTGAAATAGATGATATGATTGAAACGCACATGGCAAAATATGTTCAATAAAGAAATTGTGTACGTGAAAATAAAATGTTCTGGAGAAGAAATTGTCTCTGTAGGAATATGAATGCGTGTGTGAAGAAAAATCTCTTACCGAGAAAAACGTTTTTATGAATTTGAACACGTGTGATTTTGTGGGTCAGACAAGGAGACGAGCAGCGTCTCTGATGACTACCGTCTGCGGTGGCCGGAACTGAAAAAGAGGCCTGTCTGGCGTTGTGCATAGTTTTATATAATCAAGAAGGGCAGACAACTCTGTGGTCGTCCTCCAGCGCCACCTGACGATGAAAAGTGACGCCTACTGGCAAACCGGTGCAATTATGTTTGAGAGGGGGAGATAACTGCTACAGCAGTGATATCGTTGTAACTGCAGTCAGTCTTTAGCTAGTTGAGTGCTGTCTGTTTCAGTGAAACAGATCCCAACATATCAATTTCCTATTTTGGTTGCGCTGTTGTCATGAAAGCATTTTTTTCTGTTACGGTGATTGGTGTTTTATATATATAAAATTTATATACATTCATTCGTCTACAATGAGTCAAATGGCATATCTTACAACAGTGTCAGAAATCAAATATCATAGACTTGATTGCTCTATATCGAAATCAGTGCACAAAATGGAAATATTTCCCCAATTTAATTCTTTTAACAATAACAAATTAATTTTATAATTACTTTCTTTCTTTTTTTTTTCTCTCTTCCATTGCATCTTTAATTTCATTCTATTTGTGCGATTTTTATAACATGAAATGTGCGCGGATGTAAATATTACAACCCGGATCACATTTTAAAGTTTTACACTTTTGCTGACTTGGTGTTAAAAACGGTGCAAAAATTAAATAACTTTTTGAACTTCTAACTTATAAAGATTAGAACTGGTTCCATTAGGGGCTTGTTTGTAAGCTTGAATGATACAATGACCCCCCCCCCCATTTCCTGCCGGAAACTTTGAAAAGAATTTCTGAATTGTATTTGCGATAATCTGAAAGTTTGACGTCTAATCGATATAAATTCATTAAACAAATGAAACGTCCAAACTAGTTTTTAACTGGGTTTTAGAATTAGTAACACTGAAACTTATCGGTTTTGATACTTATCGGTTTTGAAACTTATCGGTTTTGAAACTTATCGGTTTTGATACTTATCGGTTTTGAAACTTATCGGTTTTGATACTTATCGGTTTTGATACTTATCGGTTTTGATACTTATCGGTTTTGAAACTTATCGGTTTTGATACTTATCGGTTTTGATACTTATCGGTTTTGAAACTTATCGGTTTTATGCGAGCCCTAGTTGAGAAGATACCGACAACTGCGCTGTCTTTAATATGGAATGCCCGAGGATGTGAATAATTGCAATCACAGTTTAAAGTTTTACATTCTTGGATAGTCGGTGTTTAAGACAAATGAAATGAATTTTTAAACTCTTAACTTCTAAAAGTTAGGACCAGTTCTATTAGAGGATCGTTTTACTATAAGCTTGAATGAGGCGTTTATCACCCCACCCCCCTGCGTCCGACGATGCCTTTTTCATCGATATAAATTCATTAAAAAAAGAAAAGAAAAATTTGAAGTCGCCCAAACCTGTTTTAATCGGTTTTAAGAATGACTAATACTTTTAAACCCAGTTTTGAGAATTATTGAGGGGATTGTTCTTGCAAGTCTTAATGCTCCACCTCTCTCTCTCTCTCTCTCTCTCTCTCTCTCTCTTTCACACACACATACACCTCTCTCTCTTTCTTTCTTTCCGCGTTTCTCTCTCTCTCTCTCACACACACCCTCTCTCTCTTTCTTTCTCTCCGTGTTTCTCTCTCTATCTATCTATCTCTCACACACATACACCCTCTCTCTCTCTCTTTCTTTCTCTCCATGTCTCTCTCTCTCTCTCTCTCTCTCTCTCTCTCACACACACACACACACACACACATCCAGATATATTCTTACTTGCATCCGGTGGTCTCCTATTAATATTCCAGAAAATGAAATTCTACGCCAGCCAAATGTCGAGGATCAAGTTACGGAAATTCCAGAATTCATACCTCTTACTAAAACGAAGGAAAATAATTCTTTAACGTCTGGACACAAGGAACTTGATATCACCCCCAAAGAAGAAAAAGAAAACATCGTTGACCATTCAAGAGACAAATGTAACAGTTCACCTGAGTCTAAATATTTACCAATGACTGTTAAGTTCATTCCCCGTCAACCTGGACATCAAACAAACACAGGTAAAAAAGGCAAATATTTTCTTAAGTGTAATCATGTATGGAAGTGAAACCTGGCCAGTGAAGGTCGAGGATATGTGTTGCATTGAGAGAAATTATATTAGAATGATACAATGGATGTATAATGTGAGTCTTAAAGATAAAGGCAGGCTTAGATTTGATGACCTCAAAGGAAGATTACATCTGGACAGTATAGGAGGATGTGTGCAGAACAGGAGACTTTGTTGGTTTGGTCACATTGAAAGAATGGATTAGAGCTTAGTAGATGTAGAACAGTTGAGATGTGACAAAGTATCCGGGGCCCCATGGGGATAGGGTACCCTGATCATGTGCTAGTATGCATCTTGGTGGTGATGCTATGCCGAATGAGGGCCCTGCGTCGAAATGAAGTGGAGATATAAAACTAGTATATATTTGACGTAGAAACGAACTGATTCAAACGACAGAACGAGACGCCAGCTAGTCTCATGGAATCGTGTAAGATAGTCAGAATCAATTACCACCGAAGGCGAGGAAACAGTTGCCAGATGGGAGGTGGAAATAAGAGAATTCCATATCGCAAATTTAATTCTGAAATATCAATAAAGCGATATTATTCTGTGACGGTTGTTTTAAAAGGATGAAATGATAAAAGATGGATTTAAGAGAAAAAGGGATAAATAAAGACCTGGTCAGAGATAGTGTGGTTTAGAAGTTAATTTCTAAAAAGTCGTCCAACACATGCCAGTATGTAAAACAGACATTAAAACAATGACAATCGTTATGTTTTGCCTTTTTTGGTGGAGTCTATCTGATGAAATATTTAGAAAATTTCATTCATCTATGCATCTAAATGAATAAATGCAAAAGTTCTTTTTTTATTTATCACATCTATATTGCCATCAAAACGGCTCACCATTATTTAAATCAATAATACTATATAATCTTTTGAAATGCTGTATATATAGTAGACAGTAAAGACTCAAACACGGCTATTTGTATGCCTAATTTGCATAACGATTTTTAAACAGTTTATAATAAATTAATGTTTCATGTTATTCATTTGTAATTTTATTGTCCTATTTTCTATATATATATATGCAATATTTTTTCAATAGTAAGAGTAATTAAAATAATTTGATAAAAAAAATAATAAATTGCCAAAACCTTTCAAGGGAGGTAATTTAAATAACAAAAATAATATATCTTAGCTCACTCGAAATAAATATATACCGAGAAGGTTTAAATTAAGAGTAGAAAGAGAGAGAGAAATGTGACTGCTCTCTCTCCTCTCTCTCTCTCTCTCTCTCTCTCTCTCTGCAAGAGGAATGTCTTAACAGACAGATATGCCACAGTTTATCAATTTTCTAATGAATTCAAAGTAGAATAAATAGTGGTAGTTGTTTGTTTTGATGCAACGGCTGATGGGTACGTCTAGTATTATATATATGCTGATTATTGATTAAAACAAGAGGTATGATCTTTATATTAATAAAATTATGTTATACACAGATGTGATACTATGGACTGCCCCCCTCACACACACAGTCAAGACACCGAAGAATGTTAAGGAATAATTCACAAAAGGAAAAATGATGAAGAAGTAAGATAAGTGGGCGACAATGGAGGGTCCGTCAAATCTATTGAACTCCCTAGATGAAATGGCGCCCTGACATTTATTTTAGTTTCTAGATGGTCAGCTGTGAGTGGCTGAGAAAACAGGTGGATGTAATCGGTTCCGTTGATCAGCTACGGTGACTAAAAACCAGACATCTAGGATTTCGAAAGTAGATGTATTTAGAAGACAAGTATATTGGAGAGAGGGGAGATTGGGGTAGACCCGAGGCGTGTGGCAATGTAGAGGGCTCGAGATGAAGTAGACAAGCAGACCAGTTTGAAGGGGTGTACAACGAAGTTAGTCTTAAGTTGAGATTCTGTATCTGAAAGATTGGAACTTAACTCAGATATAGACGCTAGTGGTAGGGCCCCAACGACACACACACAAACCCGTTACTAACAAGTCAAATGCACAATGTATATATCTGTGTTTGTACTTTTATTGTGTGAGTCTGCGTTGCTTTTGCTTTGCACGCGCCCTCGGCAATCGCCAATACGAGAAACGACATGGCCAGAACAAGATGATATGGGGAAGATAAAATTATGGAACAAAGGTTAGAGGTCGACGGTTATCGGGGGCCGACCTGGCTTTACACAGACATACAAAAAGTGGTGTGTGTGTATTTCTTGCCTCTACGTTACTTATACATTATTATTTTTTTATTTACTATTAATCGGAGATTTTATTATTTTGATTCTTCAGACTACTGTTCTCATCTTGGATGTTATTCTCACGTTTCGGACGATGTAACCTCCGACCTTCATCAGGTGTGTCCTGTCAAACTCGGAAATCTTGATGTTGAACTCTGGAATCTGAACGCTTTATTTAACCAACAGGGTAGATTGTTCTCGTTCTGTCAGCCAGGACCGGGTAGAAGTCTTAAGTGTTCTTAAGAATTACTTAAGACTTCTACCCGGTTATAACAGATGGAATGAGAACATTCATTTCTATCCAGTCATGGTTGATGGAACGAGAACAATCTATCCTCATGGATTAAATTAAAAAGGTAGAGTTCGAAATTATTTACAGATGCTTGAGTTTGACAAAATACACCTTTTTTTAAAAAAAAACTTTGTTCACCCCAAACAAGGCAAGTTACCACTGTAGACGTAAGAGGCTACTGAGAATTAGGGTGAAAGTTTAAGGGGTCATCCTAAATTGGGAGCTGTACAGTGAGATGCTTGTTCACATTAGTTTTAAATTTTTGCATGTCGGTACAATCAGGGGAGCAGGGAGGGAGTTCTAAAGGCCGGCAGCTTGAGGAAAGAAGCTATTGGAGTAGAAGGCTTTCTGGCATTTGGGGACCTCCACAGTGAATGGATGTGATCGAGCTGATTGTCAGGTTGGTCGAGTGTATTAACTTTGAGGGGGCACCAGTGCAGCAATTTGATCGGAACACATTCCATTGAAGTACTTGTAAAACAAGCACAAGGATGCAACATTGCGGTGATGGGACAGGGGCTGGATCTTGGTGGATAGTGAGGGACCTATTAGATTAGAGACTCTTTTTTAGGACCTTGTCCAAGAGGGAGAGACTAGTGGATTGTGCACCAGCCCAGATGTGACAACAATACTCCGTGCATGGGTAGATGGTGCCTTTGTAGAGATATAGGATACTGCCAGGTGTGAGAAGTTTTCTAGCACGGTGGAGGGAGCCCACTTTCTTTGCAGCAGCCATGGCAATGTCTTCTATGTATTTGTTCCAATTCATGTTACCTGTGAATGTTAGGCTGAGGATTTTGAATGTTGGACTCTCAGGTAGGGTGTTATTTGCCATGTTAATCGGTGGAGGAAGAGGTTTTGTGCAGTTTTTGAAGGAAAAGAGCTTTGTCTTAGCAGCATTAAATGTTATCATCCATTTGACCCCATTCCACTACAGACTGGAGGTCACTTTCTAAGGATTCAGCCATTGCCTCGGATGTGTGCGCGTCCATTTCACCCACATAATGAGAGTAGAGCATGGTGCTGTCAGCAAATATACCCATCTTAGACACAATGTCATCAGGGAGGTCGTTTATGAAAATCAGTTTTGGGACAAGATTTTAGGGTGATATCAATCATTACCACAAGGTGATCAACGTTCTCGAGCCGGTTATTGGTGTTCGTCACACAAGCCTCAGGCAGTGAGGTCAAGAACAAGTCGAGAAGTGAGGCTTGCTGGTCTACACGATCAGGGAGGCAGATCGGGAAAGTGACAATCTGTCAGAGAGAGTGTGCTATGGAGAAACTATATGTGGAGTTACCAGTTACGTCTGTATAGCTGGAGAATCCAAGCCATTCATGGTGATGTGCATTAAAATCAATAAATACATGTATTTGGGCACTCAAATCAAGTGAGATTGCTGTATCTATGCTTTCAGAGACAGCTTAAGCAGGATATAGTCCTTGGTTGAAGGAAAACGGTATATGAAATATAAGTAACTAACGCTGTGCTGTAAGGTTAATCTAAAACACATGTAGGCTTGCTCATCTGATTCTAGCCTATGTTCTCTAGTCAAGGGGAGTCTTTACGGTAGAGTGGCAGGTATCCAGTCATGTCAAAATGGTGTGAGAAAATTGAGGATTGTAGGTTTGTTTCACTTAGTATGAGGATATCCAGGGAGTTTAGTAGAAGAAAGGTTTCTATGTCATTGATGTTGGTTCTAAGCTCCCAGATATTTGTAAATGTTAGCCTCAAGCTTTTTGGTGGCTGTCTGGTTTAGGTTTAGTTTTTCTTTGTATTGTCATTTTGATTTTAGATAGAGTGGGGAGGGAAAAGTGGGTGCTTGTTTGGTACCAATAAGTTCACACAACCAGACCATTAGTCGAGACTTGATTCATGGGAGCTGTTGCCTCGGAATAACTGTAGGGTTCCATTTCCATGCACGACATGTATTACAAAACTGTTGATAGATCAGCCTCTCTTAGCACTGCCTGACGAATATCAGAGGTTACATTAGCTAAAAAGTTATGAGAATAATCCAAATAATTCAAATTATCAATCCTCATCCCCAAAATTCTGAAATATTCATTGAAATTATAATCTTAAAATTTACATCCCATGTAGTTTTTTTATATAATTTTATCAAATCCTTTAAAACCAGAAAGTCCTCTAAATGTGTCCACAAGTTTCACTAACTTACAGCCTGCAATGTATTTCAGTACACAGCGTTAACACTTATCACATATATTACTGTGTTAAATGACATATCAATCCTTGTGGGTTATTTAATGCCAACTGTTTTGTTTTATATACATATCGTTTGTAAACGAATAGTTTGTGTTGCATGATGACAATGATTTTTATTTTTTTTCTAAGCAAGTCGGACTTCTGCATAGAGCTCGTTAAGATTGTGCCTCAGGCTTGTCTGGTCTACACGAAGTCCTCATCGTTAGTCGCAGCTATTCATTAACCTGCAAAATTGCAGGTTTTTACCATAAACAACAAGAGCAGCAAGTCGGGAAAGGTTTGGGCCAGAACACACAAGCAACGTTGCCACTCTCACTCCATTGATTTGTGGTTCCGCACTTGACACATCTTTGCTTGCTACACGTGGAGGCAGATACGACCAGAGAACGACGGGTGCTGATGCCGACTCTTCCTGGATTTTCACCATAGCTCTGTTAACCGGGTTGCGGCCCTAATATTGCTTAATGCCAAACCTGTCTGCCATGGGTGGTTCTGCCAGTAACCAGAGTTCCATACGACATAGCTCTAACACTGCCATGTATCCACCATTCTTACCAAAGTGAGGAAGGGTTGGACTTGATGATGATGATGATGATGATGATGATGATGATGATGATGATGATGATGAGGATGATTATTCTCTGGGCATCTTCTGCTGGTCAGGATTTTCTTGTCTAGATTAACAGCTAGTGGGTCTATCTTTTCACCCACTTACGGCTACATCTTGTACCAATTACATTGTTACATATTTGAGTTGTAACTTCCATCTACATTAATTCATGATGTGGTTTACTGTTTTGTCTTCTTATCCAGAGAGTCTACACTTGCTGGGTCTTGTCTATCTGGACTTTTATGTAGTTTGTTCAAATCATGTTGTTTTATGCGGCTGTTAGTAATGATTTCACGTTATTTCATGAACTTTATTCAGTTATCCAAAAACACTAAACTGCTATTTAGATCAGCGACATTTGAAAGCTATTATAAATAAATATTTATTTCATTGTTTTGTTTTAAAGCAAACAAGAATGAATGCATTTCTTTATCAAAACCACACTCAGCTCATAACTCAAGATCCGAACATTCACAGGTAAGATTATTAAATTGCATTGTATCAAATAATAATAATAATAATAATAATAATAATAATAATAATAATAAACATATTGTGTTAGAATTAATAGCACATTTAGTGACAGCTTTAATGTTAAAGGGAGAGTAGATCAGAGGTCTGTACTAAGTCCATTGCTTTTCATTTGTGTCTTAGAAGCGTTTTCTGAGGAGTTTCGTATGGTTTGTCTGGAAGAGATGCTGGAATGCTGATGATTTAGTGTTTGCCGGTGAAACAATGGAAGGTCTACTTAAGTTGGAGGCTTGGAGGAATGCTATGGAAAGTAAAGATCTGAGAGTTGTGATGGGAGCGTAACATTACAGAGGAAGGGTAAAGCAATACATGCTTCCCGACAGGAGTCTCCATTCTTCTTTATTTCTCTTTACAGACACAAAACATGATCAGGTGAGCGAGAGAGAAAGACAAGGGGTCGGGGGGAGACCATACAGTGCTTCACTGCAATTAGGGATCACATCGATACTCGCTAGTGCATATCTTCACCAATCCCAGGCTGCACTAGAAAGATTTCATTCCATGTTTAAAAGCATGAGAGAGCTTATTGCGTGAAATACCAAGAATGGGATGAAGGTCTACCTTTCATGATGGTTGCTACAAGTGAAGTCATGCAAGAATCATTGAGGTTTAGTCCATTAGAATTGGTATATGAACACTCAGTGAAAGGCCCACTGTAACTCATCAAAGAGAAATGCCTCAAGGACAGTTTGAACCGAACAAACCTATCAGACTATGTGGTATGCTTCAGAATGTTAATAGCTGAAGCAAGCAAGTTAGCTAAAAAGCATCTTGAACATGCTTAAGAGAAGTTGACGGGCGATTACGACTTGAGAACAGTGAAAAGAGATTTTGAGGTAGGAACAAAGTTCAGGTACTATTACTCATGAATGCTTACCCTCTCAAGGCAAAGTTTCATAGACCATATAAAATGACAGAAAAGGTCAGTGATCTAAACTATATAATAAGCTCACACGCTCACACGCACACACACATATATTTATTTAACCATGCATTACATGATAATTTTCGATGGCCTTGGGGATAGAGCGAAAGCGTGCAGAGACTTGGTTACTCTGTGAACCGAGTTTGCACCCTGTGACCGTCAGAAATTGTCACTTCCTACACTGATGAGAGCAAAAGCTTGAAATGCCAGAGTATGTAGGTAAAAATAATTTAATATTTATTTATAAATATTGTTTATATATATATATATATATATATATATATATATATATAAGTACTCCATATACTAGATAGAGCAAGTGTGTTTAAACGCAGTGTTGCCTAGCATAAAGAACTGTCTCTTTTTTCATACTGTTGTTTGACGGAAGCGCTCAATATCCTGGTAGTAGTCGCCCGGGAAAACCAACATTACTCAACGTTTCCGGGAGTCATTCGTAAGTGGTATAAGTTAGTCAATCCAAAGTGCTCAATATCCTGGATAGAGCAGGTATGTTTACAGGCCGCGTTGCCCATAAAAATAACATCATTGTTTTCATTATACTATTTTATACAAAAAAATATTCGGTGTTGTCCGGGAGTCATAATGGTAATATTACAGTATTTCATATGAGAAGTGGTATATAGTAATCAAAAAGTGCTCAATATCCTAGATAGAGCAGGTGTGTTTAAACACAGCGTTGCACGGGATAAAGAGCTTTACCATTTTTTTATGAAGTTGTATACAAGAAAAGGTATTGGCGTTTCCCGGGACTCATAAAATCATAATATATTGTTACTAATGTTAAGTGGTATATCTTATGACAAAAGTGCTCAATACAATAGATAGAGAGGTGTGCTTAAACACAGCATTGACCGGGATATATAAGTTTACCGTTTTTTATGCTGTTGTATGCAAGAAAAAGTATTGGCGTTGTCCAGGAGTCATAAAAATAATTATATAGTATTACTACTGTTAAGTGGTATATCTTATTGCAAAAGTTCTCAATAAAATAGAATGTAAACAGTGTTTCCCTAGGTAAAATAAATTGCCGTTTTTTATGCTGTTATATACACAAAAAAAGTATTGACGTTGTCTGGAAGTTATAAAAAAATAATATAATATCACTACTATCAAGTGGTATATCTTCTGGCAAAAGTTCTCAATAAAATAGATAGAGCAGGTGTGTTGTCCGGGAGCAAAAAACTGTCATTAATTATCAACATAATTCTCTTTATACTTCGATTTTAACTGTACTTTTGACAGTGCTGTGAAGACCTCTTTACTACCATTATAATGGTGTATTTAGTAAGTGAGGGGGGTACAAACTTCAGTTATATCCGGCTTTATCCTAGAGCAAGAAAATTGTCATTATTAACATCATTTCTCTTCATACTTTGATTTAAACTGTACTTTTGGCCGTGCTCTTACTCACATTACAGTAATATATTTGTGTAAGTCAAAATCTTCTGTACAACTCGGAGTTGTCCAGGGGCAATAAATGTAAGATTACAGTATTACACTTAAAATAGATAGTTTTGGGGAATGAATTACATTATGCTTATTTTTAACATATTAAAACAAAGGGAGGAATGAGCTGGGTGGAGGGGAAAGAGAGGGAGAGAAATAATGGGAACGAGAGAAAGATAGAGAGGAGGCTAGAGAGATGAAAAGAGATTGAAGTTTTTATATAAAAATGTTATTTAATTTCTTCTACTTTGTTTTTTTTATCGTCCTGGGCAACGCCAGGTAGCCCTGCTAGTTAGAAATAAAAGTGTATTTCAAGAAGTCGTTATTTACTTGCTTCCATACTCGGGCAAATTTTTTTTTTTTTCATTCTTCATCAAAATTTAGACATTGCGGAATGGCATCATAATGAACATAGCACTGCCTCGGATGATAGCTAGGAAGATGCATTGGAACATCGAAGCGATCTTTCAGGTCTCGTTCCTACTAGTGGCTATCATTCATTTAATGTCTCATATGTATCATGAAGTATCGGGACCAGGGACTTCTGACATTTCGACTGAGATAGGCTGGAAAATGAAACGGTTAGTTAGTGAATTGTATTTATCAATCTTTCTGGTTTCGGCAAACCGATGCTGCAATTTTTAACAGCGTAAAAGGGTCAGAGCAAGTGGAATCTCATATGAATGGCTTTTCGACTTTAAAAGCAAAGAGTGTCATGCCATTGGGTTTTATTTACTCCTCCCCAGGAGTTAGGCACAAGGCCAGTTTTATCTTACTTCCACAAGTAAGATGTGACCCAAGATCGGGTCGGGAAAGTGGGACTTGAAAAGCCAGCGCCCGAGAAAGTGAGCACTCTGGCCATTAAAAATTGCCTGGGCAGCCCCGTCGGCATTCTCCGGTAGGGGCGCCTCAGGCAGTAAGCAATAAACTTACTCCTCCCCAAAGAGGGGAGGCAAAGCCTGGGAGGGTGCACCTCCTAGAACTGCACAGGACAAACCCATAGACCGGCGTAAATCAAGCCCCGAAGGCCAAGACAATACCAGTATTTGGGGTGCAGTATCCATCGAAACAGATACTACACTTTCATCTTAGCCAAAAGGCCATTGGGTAGACGATCATCGCCTCTGTCAAGGCCGACTATCAACAGATTCTGAATAATGAATTGATGCAAACCTGGCTGAATCAAGACCTCGTTTGACTATGTCATTGAGTGACGAGGCAGACGACCGGCACTGAATCTGGAGGAGAGAAGATGCAGGGTAAACTCGTTGACAGTTTGGCAGCATTGGCATTGATGCAGATGATATAAACAGATCCCCAGCCATTGTGAGGCAGCAATCTTCATAATTTTTTGTTAGTGTACTCAAACTTTCGTCTTCTCTGCACCCTCTCTCTCTCACAGACGTGATTTTGCTAGTCTCAGTCTCTTCTATAATACTATTATGACATGTGTTCTTCAGAATTGTTTAATTCATTCCCTGCTTCCTTTGTTCCAGCTCGTTTGACTTGTTGGTCTAGTGGTCTTCACCAATTCACTATTTTGATACCTCGTTATAATACAGATTCCTATTCCAATAGCTTCTTTCCAAAAACTGCAGGCTTGTGGAACTCTCTTCATGCTGACTGTTTTCCTCCTACTTATAGCTTTGGTCTTTTCAAAATTAAGGTCAATGGACATCTCCTGTCTTTGCGTTAATTATCTTTCATTCTTTTTAGCTCTTTACATCAAGTGACTTCATGCTTTGTCTGGAGTGACTTACATAAAAGAAATAATAATTATAGTGTCTCAGAATTCACCGAGATTTTCATAGAACTGTGCTGGTATTTTGTCATACAATTGCTTATGGTACCAGATATTACCTGGTACCTGGTGCAGCATTTACATTGAGTGGGGTGAGCTGGCTTCCTCCAAAGGAGGACATTTCTAGGAAATATCAAATTCATATGTGGTCCATAGTGATTAGGGAAGATGACATACAGCGCCTAGTATTCCCAAATGGTTACCCCATCTGGTACTGGCTGCGCTCAACGTTGCTTAACTCTGGTGTGTCAACATGATTACGCCACCGAGATTTTCATAGAACTGTGTTGATATTTTGCCAATGATATTCCCAAGAATCGCTCATCTATTTAAACATTGATCAGCTTCAATATTACCAATTTTCACTGATCCAATGAGAACAGATATTCTTTTTTTATTCAGAATCTATTGACAATGGATTTGAAGACAACCAAGTTGTAATCATCAGGGAAGCAGTCTTGTGGTAATGTGTTTCACAAATGGGATGATAACTAATTTGTGTGCAAGAAGACAATGAAGACAGATGAGAACTCAGATGTGGAGAAAGTATATTTTGATATCCTGGCTATTGAGGTTGTTCACAAGTTTTGCATGAAATGGACACAAAATAAATTGTCGGCAGAAATTAAAGCACATAAAGACACAAAATTCACGCTAGAAAATAGCTAAGACTAAACTGAAAGAATTTAAGTCAAATTCTTTGGATAACCAGTTGAAGAGTAAAGAGAGTGAACTCATGGTTCATAGCTGGAACCGCTAAAGTTGCAACTCAAATATGTCTTAAAAGAGCTAAAGACTATGAAGGATAAGCTAACTTGTCTTGAAGTTGAATGTCGAAGAAAGAAGACATTTTTTCAAAGTTTAAAGATGTGCTGTGACTCCTGAGGAGATAAGGCTGGGGGGGGGGGGATTATGGTACCTTACCTATACGGACTACTTGAACTCTTCCACTCACCATAAACGCTGGGAGCGCATGCTTCTCAGTGTTGGATCCGCCCCATACTGTTCAGTCTCTCATTAACTTTGGTTGATCGAGGACGTCGGGATGGAGTAATACCTGTCGAGGATTCGTTCTCGACAATCAGTCCGGCAGAAACTGGGCCATTTCGGTGGCCTTTTATCTGCCGGGCTGAGGTATACTGTCCTGGGTTGTCCTAGGAGGTGCACCCTCCCAGGCCTTGCCTCCCCTCTTTGGGGAGGGGTAAGTTTATTGCTTGCTGCCTGAGACGCACTGATCGGGGAATGCCGACAAGGCTGCCCAGGCTATTTTTGCTAGGCCAGAGTGCTCCTTCTTTAGGGGCTTGACTCTTCCCCCACTTTCCGACCTTGTGCCACATATTACTGCGATGGGAAGCAATTAAATACCTGGAAGCACACCAGTCTATACTGGCAACTAAGACAGACGTACAACAACTCTTGTTCTCTATTGTATTATACTTTTTTCAATATACTTGTTTTCTCTAAACTCCAAGTTCGTGTTTTCTTTCCGGCCCCTTTACAGGCCCACAACAACTTTCGACGTAGGATTTTGAACCTACACCGCCAGAACACTTACCAAGGCTAAAGAGTGCTTAACTTGTCCTGTGATAATGTATGGAAGTGAAATTTGGCAAATAAGGGTTGAGGATATGCGTTGCATGGAGAGAAATTATATGAAAATGATGCAATGGATGTGTAATATAAGTCTTAATGTGATGACCTCAAAGGAAGATTAAATTTGGCCTATATAGGGCGATGTGTGCAGAATAGGATACTTTATTAGCATGATCACATTGAAAGAATGGATAAGATTGTTTGGGTTAGTAGATATAGAACAGTTGAGGTAGCAAGGTTAGTTAGTGTTGCATTTCAACCTTGTGTCATACATGCAGAAAACCAAGTTGCCATAATCGTTACAAAAGCATTAAAATTAACATTCATACTAGTGGTGTGATGATTAATTAGAATCGGCAATCGGAAAAGTCAAAACTTTTTAGGGTATCAGAATCAGAAAAAGTTGAGCCTAATTTCTGATTCCAAAAAAACGATTCTTTTTTTTTTTTTTGTTTAAAGCTTAATTTTCCATTGCTGGTACTAATGATAAAATGATAAATATTTATTGATTTTAAACTACCAATAAAACTAAAATCTATAGATCAGAATAATAGATTCAGGTAAAAATAATAGCGAAAAATATGGCATAGGTAAATGAAATGAGTAGATAAATAGGCAAAAATGGCACCACTGAAAAATACAGATTAAAATCTCACAATGAGTTCATCAAAATCTCGGATGCAATCCATAAAGGGAAAACATTAAGAAGTTTGTCAAATTAAAAAGAAAATTATATCTACATTTAAAAGCAGATGAGGACCTTCAGCTACCCATCCCCCTCCCAATGTGATTCTACTCTTTTTGGCCGATTACGTGTGAACACCCTGAAAAACATGGGGGAAATAACAATTATTTTACAATTTAGAATGGCCGATCTGTTTCACATATACATTTAAAGTAAAATTACCACCCATTTCCAGGCCAGTGTCTAACCAAATAAGGGCATATAACCAGATTTTTTTCTTTGGTTAAAAGAAACAAATATTGTGAGTTTTTGGCAGGGAGGAGACTAAAAAAATAACCCTCCCTTAACCTTACTACTAACCCTAAATCTAGGTGGCAACAGCCTCCCTTCAAACCAAAACAACAACCCTTTTCTTAACCCTACTACTAAACCCAAGTTCGGGTGGCACACCCCAACCTCTCCCTTAACCCTACCACTAACCTTAAGTTTGGGTGGCAACAGCCCCCCCCCCCCCAAAAAAAAAACAACAAAAAAACAAAACATGGTTAATGATGAAACGTCAGAATAAAACGATCTGGCAGTGCATCGGATGGCCTCCATGAGAAAGTATGTTGGACAACGACGTCTCAACTGGTATGAACACATCGCCCGCTCTCAGTCATCTAAAGTGCTCCAAAGTGTGTCCCACATTGACATCAATGGCTCAAAGCTATGGTTAGGCTACTTATGGAGGGGATCAGTTGATGATGACCTAATTCTAGCGAGTGTCACAAGTGAAATGGCAGCAGACAGGAGAAGTTGGAAGTCATTCACTAAGCATCGAACCTCAAGCTGGAACAATAAAGCTAAAAATGAAAATAATAATAAAAATAATAATAAAAATAATAATAATAATAATAATAATAATAATAATAATAGTGGGCCCTAAAGTTTGTGTCGGTTTGAACAGATGCCACAAAATGATTATTCATTGGGTAAAAACACTCGACTCATATTGTCACAGAATGTATCCCAATTTTTGGTCTAAAAGTGACCAACTGATATGTAAAAAGTATATACTAAATTTAATAATTTTCTTTTTCTGTTTTTCTTTTTCTATTATGTACCCGTATTTATTATGCCGCCAACTTCACCCAAATTTTCATAAAAACAAATATTTTGCTGCCCCATGGATTAAAAATTACTGTTTTATATTTATTTGTTTTTTTTTCTTTTTCTTTCTTGATAAAAATTATTTTTTTCTTTTTTGACAAACATTATTTTTCTTTTTTAGAATCAGCAAACAGAGTTGCATATTCGATTGGATGAAGTTTCAACAAAACTTTCTCGGTTAGTACGCAGCTATTTAAATATTTAGAACTAGCTGACCTTGCTGCTCGCTATTGCTGTGCAATTTAATTCCTATTCACTGTTTGAAATCGATGAAACGAAACTAATTGATAAAAAAAGAGGAAACTACTGCTATCGCTCTCTCTTAGTGCGTGTCTGTCGCCCCATCCTCCCTGTTTAGCATGAACGCAAATCTGACTTCATTATCAGAAAATCAACATTTTGTCTTATGTCTTGTTATGAAATATCTTGATGATAAATGTGAACCTGCAGTTTAAAACAAATAACAATGTTTTATTTTGACAAGTTACCATACTTAGTTTCTATACCAAACGGTAAAGGTTAAACGTAAAGGTCGCATAGCCTGGACGCGCACGAGTGTCGTTGCCGACATCGCACACAGCCCATGGTGATTTGTTAAGAATCACCGTGTCTAGGACACAGCATATGGAAGGCGGAACCCATCCCTCTCCTTCCGCTGCCTTGAACCTTCCCTGAGTTTTAGTGGACAGAGGGAGTTTTCAGACCCGAAAATTTGCATGCCGTGAGTGGGATCGAACCCGGGTCGTCCAGCCCAAAGACAAGTGCTATAACCACTCGTCCACAGGTCCCTTATACCAAACGGCAGACTTGCAAATCAGGATAAACATATCTTCCAACTGAACACTAACATCAGCTCAAGGCCCATCTATCTCTGAGACCTACAGAAACCCAACTGAGCCCCCTCCCTCTACTCGTCCTGTTGGAATATATATATATATATATATATATATATATATATACCCGCCGACTTGGTATTTACAAAGTTAAATTCCTCCTTAATTCTAAGCTAATTTGTGGTGGCCAACGGTAAAACGCTCTTAACTGCGAATCAGTGGTGATTTGTGATCGGAGTTTGCGCCCGCCGACCATTGGAAATTAACTTCCTGCACTGAAGATTGCGTTAGCATAAAACATCGATGTCTGTAGGTAATAAATAATTAATATTTATTCATAAATATTATATATATATATATATATATAATATTTATGAATAAATATTCATTTATTACTATATATATATATATATAATATTTATGAATAAATATTCATTTATTACTATATATATATATATATATATATATATAAATGAAACAATAAAGATAAATATCATATCTTTATATTATACCTTATCGTGATAAGTCAATGCTCGATATACTAGATAGAGCAATAATATAAGAAAATGAATAATGAAAATTGGATAAAATACAATATTTATTAATTCATCAAGTATTCAAACAAGGAATATAAAAAACCTTCTTCTTTTTCTTAATACATAGATTATAAAAAATAAGCTCTTTTCATCAGAAGAAAATCAGCAAAAATTGTATTATTACTGTTCAGCAAATATTTGAAAATATAAAAAGTAGTAAAAAAACATCTTCAATGAAAAATATAAAATTATAATGTGTCCATATCAATATCCAAGGGATTGGACAGACAAAGCAGATATAAGGTGAACATTGAATTGTAGTCCATAGAGTCCGAACAGCAAGAATTCAAAGTCCAAAACATGAAAGGATTCAGAATCCAAGATAAAAGTCAGTTGATAATAAAATGACTCACCAAATTTGTTGACTACGTTTTATATTTTCAAATATTTGCTAAACAGTAATACAATTTTTGCTGATTTTTTCTTCTGATCTTCCTCCGATGAAAAGAGCTTATTTTTGAAAATCTATGGATTAAGGAAAAGAAAAGTTTTTTTTATATTCCTCGTTTGAATATTTTATGAATTAATAAACATTGTATTTATCCAATTTTTATTTTCATCATTCATTATCCTATATATATATATATATATATATATATATATATATATATATATATATATATATATATATATATATATATATATGTTAGTGTCATTTGGGGTAGATGACACAGCCAGCCTACATGAAAATCATGTGCCTTTTATCTCTGGGCAAAAAAACCTATTGACTTGGATGATCATAACTTTTGTAAAGTCTCAAGTAGCTTATAAGCAGAACATGGACCCAGAAAGACATTATTATTTCAAGGAACTAACTGATTTCTTGGGTGGTCTCTTCCCTTCTCCCATTGCAGGCCTGCCGCTTGTAGCATGCATCTATGCACCCCAACTAAACATGCAGCATTGTGCATGTTTACATAAATGATTTCCATTCCCATGAAACGTCTTGAGTCGAAATATGTTTGCGAACTGCCCAGTAGTTTGGGAATCTGCTGCAAATAAACAATCAGATAGACAGGCACTTCATTTTATTTCTTCATATCATCCTTGCTATCTTTGTTGAAAAGAAAACATGGGGTGTAATTAAGATAAATTGTTTATCGAATATATATATATATATATATATATATATATATATATATATATATATATATATATATATATATATATATATATATATATATAGTGATTGTATTGAGTTTCCTAGATGTTAACCCAATGAAACTCTGGTGTTTATATAATAGAGCTCACTAACAAGTAGAGTTGTATTATAGTATAAATTCTTTTATTTATACTAACATTATTGGTTACATATGTGCATACATGTTTCAACTGTTATTTCTTTCGAAATTCAGAAAGCCAAGTAAAAATTGGAAATGTTTACTTGGCCTGAGGAAGCCAATAATGTTTGCATGAATAAAAAATTTTATATTAGAATATAATAGAATATGACGAAGATGATCTAAAAAGAAAATGAAGAGCCTGTTGGTCTGTACGGTAGTATGGGCATATTGAACGAAGCTCTGGTTTGATAAACAGATGTATGCACATCTCAATTGAGGGTAAGCAGGGAAAAGGGAAGCCGAGAATGACTTGAAATGACTCAATTAAAGATGACCTCAAGCAATGGCATATCGAAATCGACGTAAATGAAGAAAGTCACTTTGTGCTGCCATGGCTAACACGCATCTGATGTGGAGGAAACACGTTAAACACAAGAAGAAAAAGAAAAAGAAGATAAGGTTACTGACTGAGGAGGGAAGGGCGCACAAGAGAGATAACATGTGTTGGTCTTTAAGCTACTTTTGGGTCATGAGTAATTTTTTTCTTTTTTTCAAAATAATTAAAATTTATTTGACAACAACAAATAATAGTTAATTAATAAAATGTCCTTTTTCAAAACCAATATGCAAATAGGAAGTTTCATCGGCTGTCCTGCTGGCTTGGTAAGCCGAAAGCAGGCTCAAGGAATTTCCTTGAATAGTGGCAATGAAGAGGCTCTCCTAAAACCAAATCAAGTCACGATGGTACCCGGTGTGGCGCATCATTAACAGACCAAGGCTGTTAAGGAAATCTCGCATGGCGGGGCCTATCACTCCACTCGTCTCCACAGTGATCGTCCAGGGGTTGTCACCGATTCCGTTACTGATGAAGTCGCAAAAGTGTCGACACAAGCGATTTTAATTTAATTTTAATTTATCTATGGAATTAGCCACTGAATCTACATAAATTAATTATTCTTCCAACATTGTTAAAAAAGCTGAGTCTGGTGTTCCATTACAGTTTTAAGTTACAAAAATATTCACTTGAGTTGCTGAAAATCCTTGTAACTAGAAGCTAGTCACAACAAAAAACACAGACTGTTACTAACACATATTTACCGAATATACACTGACTGAGAAGGGGAAAGTAAATAAATTAAAAAAAATAATCGTTTTATTTATTTAAAGAATTCATATTTTAGGTCAAAAATCCTCACTTTATTCATTTTAAAATGAATTGTTCCAAAATCAAATTATATCGACTAAAACAGTTCAAATTTAAATAAATACATTTCAAAAAGTGACATTCGTTTTATTGATTTGAAGAATATTTAGCTGACAATTATTTATAATAGGACAGAGAATATTTATTGTTTTAAAAAGAATTAAATTGCTACAATTTTAAATAAATAAATAAAGAAGAAGTATATACGTTTTATTTATTTATTTAAAGAATATTTAGCTGACAATGGCAATTATTTTTACAGTAGAAGAAAGAGGCATTTCTTCTTAATAGTATTAACCCTGGCAGACATTTATTATTTCAAAAGGAATATTATTTTTAAAATTAAATTGTACAAATAGATGTAGAAAACACCATGGAATTTCCATCGGATTCCTCTAGAATAGCTTTAAATGCTATTAAAAAAAAGGCTTACCGCCCCATTTTCTCGTTAAATAATTATCTTTGTCTATTATGACAATGAATTACCTTCCTTGTATTCTGAAACAGAGTTATCTGACACTTAACAACAGATACTAAATTTTGCAAGGAAAGAGAGAGAGAGAGAAGGGGGACAAAATAGAAGAGGAAAGAGAGCGAGAGATAGAGAGAGTAAATGTGTCAACCACAAGACAAGTTCAAATAAAAAAGTCCATATGCTTAGCTAGTACTCACATTAATTCCCTTCCTGCTCCCTGTTTCCTCAACAGTGCCAACATGCAAAAATTTAAATGTAATCTGAAAAAACATCTTGCTGCCCAACTCCCCACCTTTTTATGTCTATTAAAAATTTAAAAAATTATTTCCTTTATTTCTTATTATCAGTTATTAAGATTAAGCCTCCTCTTATTTGCTCATAAAAATTAAATTTGCATATGGGATTATTCTTTTCTTTCTTTGTTACTAGTTGGCTTTGCCAACTTGCTATCGCTTTGCAAAGTTTGCTACTTGAAATACCTGAAACCAAAATTTTAAATAATAAACATTTCATTCATATGTTTCTTGTAAACACGAGACTAAAACTTTTGCATTTATTAAATAGATAAACATTAACATCTTAGTAATTTTGATACACCTGTATTCATCTTTTAAATAAGACCCCAATGAAATCAAAAGAAAGAAGAAATCAATTTGCATGAGAAAAATATGGTGTCGTTAAGGAGAGAGAGGAATGGAGAGAGAGAGAAAAAGCAAGCAAGACAGCCAGCCATCCGCTTCCTTCTCTTTTCTTGCTTTTGCTTGTCGGTAAGAATTCTAGCAAGCGATGTTAGCTTCATTTAAGAAAGATTTTTAGTAAGTTATCTATTTTTTATAAATCATTTTAATTAATTACTGTTAATATCGACGAAATTATTGCATACATAGAGACAAAATAGAACAATAAAATTACAAATGAATAACACCAAACATTAATTTATTATGAACTGGTTTAAAAATAGTTATACAAATTAGGCATCATAAGGGTTGTCTTCGGATTGTTTGTCTGTACTATATATAAAGTATTTCAAAATATTATGTTGTATTATTGATCGGCCTTTGTTCCGATGGATACTACACCCCATAAACTGGTATCGTCTTGGCCTTCGGGGCTTGATTTACGCCGGTCTATGGGACTGTCCTGTGCAGTTCTAGGAGGTCCACCCTCCCAGGCTTTGCCTCCTCTCTTTGGGGAGGAGTAAGTTTGTTGCTTACTGCCTGAGGCGCCCCTACTTAATGGCCAGACTGCTCACCTTCTCGGGCGTTGGCTTTTCAAGTCCCACTTTCCCGACCCGACCTTGAGTCACATCTTACCTTGTGGGAGTAAGATAAAACTGGCCTTGTACCTAACCTCCTGGGGAGGTAAATAAAATGTTGTATTATTGATTTAAATAACGGTAATCCATTTTAATGGTAATAAAGGAGTGATAAATGAATGAAACTTTTGCATTTATTCATTTAGATTATCAGTTTTTATTAAGATTAAGGCTCCCTTTCTTTGCTCATAAAAATACACGTATGTTCATTTTTATTATATAGATGTTCCGCTGATATCTTGAGGGAGCAGAGATATACACTGTTTATATTTATTAATAGAAGACATGAGTTCAAATCCAGCAAGATCTTTTAATTCTTTATACACTCCAGATTTCCAGGTGACGTGTTTACTCCCAAAATAGGTAGAACTTATTTTCATCAGACATTTTATCGGGATTAAACGAAGATTTCTGTATGAAACTCAGATGGTCTCACACAAAGAATCGTTGTGCACCATAACTCAAAACAACCGAACATTGTCGATAGAATAATTTTAATCTCAGGTGACGATTTTAGTTTATATATTCAAAAGGAGTTTCCAAAAATCATATCATATCAAAATTTATGGGACAATATCTCTAACATCACACCATGCGTTTTTAAAATCTATGGAGTGACCCCCACTCCCTACATGCACACACCTAAAAAAAAATGCCACTTATGAAAAACACATCTGTAAAATCTTTAATAATTGAGCAATCGCAAAGCGATCAAAAACATTGGAAAACCAAAAGAATACCCGACTCAAAGTCAGCAGCAAACGATGTTCGGTCAGATTTAGTTCCTTATATTAAAGACTTTCTGCTTTGGGTTGCTTACTCTTCTGGTTTGCCAAGTTTTGTACTAACTTTCATTTATTAATTTATTTATTAAATTGTTAGATGAAAGTACAGAATAGAGATAAAAGTACAGAATAGTTAACAAAATCTCCACCCCTCTCCCCATGTTAAGAATGGCTTTCTAAATAATCTTCTGCAGTTTACAGACCGTGCTGAAATAATAACGTTATTATTTAGAAAGCCATTCTTAACATATGGAGAGGGGGGGGGGCTTTGTTAACTATTCTGTACTTTCACCTAACAAGCTGATAAATAATACATTTGGGAAACTGAAACTCTCGTCAGAAGTTATATTACGGATGAAGTTTAATATCAGGAACTACATCTGACCAAACACCGTTTGCTGCTGACTTTGAGTCCGGTACTCTTCTGGTTTGCCAAAACATGCGCTAAAAGCATTTGCTCTGTGTAGGGTAAATAAATACTAGAAATTATAAATAGGGAATGTAAATAATATATTAAGTTTCTTAATATGAAGAAGATATGTGACGGAGCAAAAAGTAGAGTAGATTCAAAACTGTATTGGACAGTTCAGGAAAATATAACATTAATGGTTACTATGCAAGGTTGCTTCAAGAAAAAATGTTGATGTCCTCAATAATCTATAAAAATAGACAAAACACTTATGTACAGGTGGGTCCACAAATTCAGGGCGATGAAACCATCTTAAATTTTAACGTTAAGGGCAGCAGAGTCACTCATTCAGCGTCAAGAGTGTGTCAGCTATTGGCAATTTTGCGCATCATATCCAGGTGTGCCTGCAATGCAAAGGTGCACATTTTGAGCATGGATCATTGGACATCAATAAAATCAAGACTGTTGGGCATTCATGACTGAAACTTGGTGGACAAGTCAGACATTGACTGAAGTTTATTTGTACTAAATATGGTTAGATTTCAGAAAGGATTATGAACTTATACTAATAAGTCACCACTTACCTAGGCCAAAAAACACTCAAGGATAAAGATTAACGTGAATGTCAGCCGGGCGACGAACAACACCATCAGAGAATTAAAAAAAAGATGGATGGAATGGACGAAATTTAATTACTTAAGAGGATGGCTTTACGAGTATTTGTTATCATCTGACTTGAAGTCGACTATGTTGTAGTCTGCAGGGAAGCAAAATGCCACCCATGAAAACGTCTGTAAAATCATTAATAATCGAGCAATAGCTTTAATATTCCAGGTTCATGATATCTCATCATGCCAATACTGGATCCATCGTTGGGCATCAAGGTTACAGTCCATCAAATCTTGGTCAGTACACGTTGGTCCATCACTGCAGTCACTAACGATGTGTTCCATTGACTGTCTGGGATTTCCACAAGAGCAGTTGCTGGTTGTTGCTGGTCCCCACCTGTGGAGGTTGCTGGCTGTCCTTCCAACCTTCACTCTTGCTTGGTTCAAGGTCACCCAGTCCATCCTTGGGAGATTCGTTCCATGTGGGAGCTATTCTGTGGGTTCTTGGATAGCTTCATTCAAGTAGTCATTCTAATCATTCCATCTGTCAATGCGGTAGCTTTGTGACCGTGCAGGGTCAAGGTTGATTAAGAAGAATCAGTAAAAGGAGATTAGAATATAGTAGTTTCAAAAATGACTTAGTCAGTTCAAGAATCAATGGTAATGTGTTCCACAGATGGAAAGCGCTTGAAAAGAAACTCTGTTCATGGAAATTCCGTTTCAACGATTCCACGGGTGACATATTTTTGGTTAACCTTTTCTGAGATCACCGTATATATATCTAATTATATATTTAAAATCGACCCACGCATTTACTCAAACTCACTTCCTAACTGAAAAGTCCAATTCACATTTCCATTGAAATTACATGCTCAAAAAAAATATAATTTAAAAAGTTTGAATTCCTGTAAATTTTGTACAATCTTTTTATTGTCTTCTCTTTTCCCAGGGAAAACAGCACAAAAGCCTCCACTTTACGTCACAGTCAGAATGATAATTATTTTGGAAAAGATTGGTTTAAGAGACAAATAGAAAGGTAAGAATATCTCAAGAAACTCTTGGAGATTCAAGAACCTGCAAGTGACATAAGGCTCATCAATGCAAAACATGAAATCAAAAAGCCAAGTCCAATCAAATACGTCATAATCACGTTGACACACTAGTTCTCGTTAGATCACTTAAGTTAAGCAACATTGAGTCTGGTTAGTACCAAATAAGTGACCATTTGGAAATACCAGTTGAGCAACATTGAGCCTGGTTAGTACCAAATAAGTGACCATTTGGAAATACCAGTTAAGCAACATTGAGCCTGGTTAGTACCAAATAAGTGACCATTTGGAAATACCAGTTAAGCAACATTGAGCCTGGTTAGTACCAAATAAGTGACCATTTGGAAATACCAGTTAAGCAACATTGAGTCTGGTTAGTACCAAATAAGTGACCATTTGGAAATACCAGTTAAGCAACATTGAGCCTGGTTAGTACCAAATAAGTGACCATTTGGAAATACCAGTTAAGCAACATTGAGCCTGGTTAGTACCAAATAAGTGACCATTTGGAAATACCAGTTAAGCAACATTGAGCCTGGTTAGTACCAAATAAGTGACCATTTGGAAATACCAGTTAAGCAACATTGAGCCTGGTTAGTACCAAATAAGTGACCATTTGGAAATACCAGTTAAGCAACATTGAGTCTGGTTAGTACCAAATAAGTGACCATTTGGAAATACCAGTTAAGCAACATTGAGCCTGGTTAGTACCAAATAAGTGACCATTTGGAAATACCAGTTAAGCAACATTGAGCCTGGTTAGTACCAAATAAGTGACCATTTGGAAATACCAGTTAAGCAACATTGAGTCTGGTTAGTACCAAATAAGTGACCATTTGGAAATACCAGTTAAGCAACATTGAGCCTGGTTAGTACCAAATAAGTGACCATTTGGAAATACCAGTTAAGCAACATTGAGTCTGGTTAGTACCAAATAAGTGACCATTTGGAAATACCAGTTAAGCAACATTGAGTCTGATTAGTACCAAATAAGTGACCATTTGGAAATACCAGTTAAGCAACATTGAGTCTGGTTAGTACCAAATAAGTGACCATTTGGAAATACCAGTTAAGCAACATTGAGCCTGGTTAGTACCAAATAAGTGACCATTTGGAAATACCAGTTAAGCAACATTGAGCCTGGTTAGTACCAAATAAGTGACTATTTGGAAATACCAGTTAAGCAACATTGAGCCTGGTTAGTACCAAATAAGTGACCATTTGGAAATACCAGTTAAGCAACATTGAGTCTGGTTAGTACCAAATAAGTGACCATTTGGAAATACCAGTTAAGCAACATTGAGCCTGGTTAGTACCAAATAAGTGACCATTTGGAAATACCAGTTAAGCAACATTGAGCCTGGTTAGTACCAAATAAGTGACCATTTGGAAATACCAGTTAAGCAACATTGAGCCTGGTTAGTACCAAATAAGTGACCATTTGGAAATACCAGTTAAGCAACATTGAGCCTGGTTAGTACCAAATAAGTGACCATTTGGAAATACCAGTTAAGTAACATTGAGTCTGGTTAGTACCAAATAAGTGACCATTTGGAAATACCAGTTAAGCAACATTGAGCCTGGTTAGTACCAAATAAGTGACCATTTGGAAATACCAGTTAAGCAACATTGAGTCTGGTTAGTACCAAATAAGTGACCATTTGGAAATACCAGTTAAGCAACATTGAGCCTGGTTAGTACAAAATAAGTGACCATTTGGAAATACCAGTTAAGCAACATTGAGCCTGGTTAGTACCAAATAAGTGACCATTTGGAAATACCAGTTAAGCAACATTGAGCCTGGTTAGTACCAAATAAGTGACCATTTGGAAATACCAGTTAAGCAACATTGAGTCTGGTTAGTACCAAATAAGTGACCATTTGGAAATACCAGTTAAGCAACATTGAGCCTGGTTAGTACCAAATAAGTGACCATTTGGAAATACCAGTTAAGCAACATTGAGCCTGGTTAGTACCAAATAAGTGACCATTTGGAAATACCAGTTAAGCAACATTGAGCCTGGTTAGTACCAAATAAGTGACCATTTGGAAATACCAGTTAAGCAACATTGAGTCTGGTTAGTACCAAATAAGTGACCATTTGGAAATACCAGTTAAGCAACATTGAGCCTGGTTAGTACCAAATAAGTGACCATTTGGAAATACCAGTTAAGCAACATTGAGTCTGGTTAGTACCAAATAAGTGACCATTTGGAAATACCAGTTAAGCAACATTGAGCCTGGTTAGTACCAAATAAGTGACCATTTGGAAATACCAGTTAAGCAACATTGAGCCTGGTTAGTACCAAATAAGTGACCATTTGGAAATACCAGTTAAGCAACATTGAGCCTGGTTAGTACCAAATAAGTGACCATTTGGAAATACCAGTTAAGCAACATTGAGCCTGGTTAGTACCAAATAAGTGACCATTTGGAAATACCAGTTAAGTAACATTGAGTCTGGTTAGTACCAAATAAGTGACCATTTGGAAATACCAGTTAAGCAACATTGAGCCTGGTTAGTACCAAATAAGTGACCATTTGGAAATACCAGTTAAGCAACATTGAGTCTGGTTAGTACCAAATAAGTGACCATTTGGAAATACCAGTTAAGCAACATTGAGCCTGGTTAGTACAAAATAAGTGACCATTTGGAAATACCAGTTAAGCAACATTGAGCCTGGTTAGTACCAAATAAGTGACCATTTGGAAATACCAGTTAAGCAACATTGAGCCTGGTTAGTACCAAATAAGTGACCATTTGGAAATACCAGTTAAGCAACATTGAGTCTGGTTAGTACCAAATAAGTGACCATTTGGAAATACCAGTTAAGCAACATTGAGTCTGGTTAGTACCAAATAAGTGACCATTTGGAAATACCAGTTAAGCAACATTGAGCCTGGTTAGTACCAAATAAGTGACCATTTGGAAATACCAGTTAAGCAACATTGAGCCTGGTTAGTACCAAATAAGTGACCATTTGGAAATACCAGTTAAGCAACATTGAGCCTGGTTAGTACCAAATAAGTGACCATTTGGAAATACCAGTTAAGCAACATTGAGCCTGGTTAGTACCAAATAAGTGACCATTTGGAAATACCAGTTAAGCAACATTGAGTCTGGTTAGTACCAAATAAGTGACCATTTGGAAATACCAGTTAAGCAACATTGAGCCTGGTTAGTACCAAATAAGTGACCATTTGGAAATACCAGTTATGCAACATTGAGTCTGGTTAGTACCAAATAAGTGACCATTTGGAAATACCAGTTAAGCAACATTGAGTCTGGTTAGTACCAAATAAGTGACCATTTGGAAATACCAGTTAAGCAACATTGAGCCTGGTTAGTACCAAATAAGTGACCATTTGGAAATACCAGTTAAGCAACATTGAGCCTGGTTAGTACCAAATAAGTGACCATTTGGAAATACCAGTTAAGCAACATTGAGCCTGGTTAGTACCAAATAAGTGACCATTTGGAAATACCAGTTAAGCAACATTGAGTCTGGTTAGTACCAAATAAGTGACCATTTGGAAATACCAGTTAAGCAACATTGAGCCTGGTTAGTACCAAATAAGTGACCATTTGGAAATACCAGTTAAGCAACATTGAGCCTGGTTAGTACCAAATAAGTGACCATTTGGAAATACCAGTTAAGCAACATTGAGTCTGGTTAGTACCAAATAAGTGACCATTTGGAAATACCAGTTAAGCAACATTGAGCCTGGTTAGTACCAAATAAGTGACCATTTGGAAATACCAGTTAAGCAACATTGAGTCTGGTTAGTACCAAATAAGTGACCATTTGGAAATACCAGTTAAGCAACATTGAGTCTGATTAGTACCAAATAAGTGACCATTTGGAAATACCAGTTAAGCAACATTGAGTCTGGTTAGTACCAAATAAGTGACCATTTGGAAATACCAGTTAAGCAACATTGAGCCTGGTTAGTACCAAATAAGTGACCATTTGGAAATACCAGTTAAGCAACATTGAGCCTGGTTAGTACCAAATAAGTGACTATTTGGAAATACCAGTTAAGCAACATTGAGCCTGGTTAGTACCAAATAAGTGACCATTTGGAAATACCAGTTAAGCAACATTGAGTCTGGTTAGTACCAAATAAGTGACCATTTGGAAATACCAGTTAAGCAACATTGAGCCTGGTTAGTACCAAATAAGTGACCATTTGGAAATACCAGTTAAGCAACATTGAGCCTGGTTAGTACCAAATAAGTGACCATTTGGAAATACCAGTTAAGCAACATTGAGCCTGGTTAGTACCAAATAAGTGACCATTTGGAAATACCAGTTAAGCAACATTGAGCCTGGTTAGTACCAAATAAGTGACCATTTGGAAATACCAGTTAAGTAACATTGAGTCTGGTTAGTACCAAATAAGTGACCATTTGGAAATACCAGTTAAGCAACATTGAGCCTGGTTAGTACCAAATAAGTGACCATTTGGAAATACCAGTTAAGCAACATTGAGTCTGGTTAGTACCAAATAAGTGACCATTTGGAAATACCAGTTAAGCAACATTGAGCCTGGTTAGTACAAAATAAGTGACCATTTGGAAATACCAGTTAAGCAACATTGAGCCTGGTTAGTACCAAATAAGTGACCATTTGGAAATACCAGTTAAGCAACATTGAGCCTGGTTAGTACCAAATAAGTGACCATTTGGAAATACCAGTTAAGCAACATTGAGTCTGGTTAGTACCAAATAAGTGACCATTTGGAAATACCAGTTAAGCAACATTGAGCCTGGTTAGTACCAAATAAGTGACCATTTGGAAATACCAGTTAAGCAACATTGAGCCTGGTTAGTACCAAATAAGTGACCATTTGGAAATACCAGTTAAGCAACATTGAGCCTGGTTAGTACCAAATAAGTGACCATTTGGAAATACCAGTTAAGCAACATTGAGTCTGGTTAGTACCAAATAAGTGACCATTTGGAAATACCAGTTAAGCAACATTGAGCCTGGTTAGTACCAAATAAGTGACCATTTGGAAATACCAGTTAAGCAACATTGAGTCTGGTTAGTACCAAATAAGTGACCATTTGGAAATACCAGTTAAGCAACATTGAGCCTGGTTAGTACCAAATAAGTGACCATTTGGAAATACCAGTTAAGCAACATTGAGCCTGGTTAGTACCAAATAAGTGACCATTTGGAAATACCAGTTAAGCAACATTGAGCCTGGTTAGTACCAAATAAGTGACCATTTGGAAATACCAGTTAAGCAACATTGAGCCTGGTTAGTACCAAATAAGTGACCATTTGGAAATACCAGTTAAGTAACATTGAGTCTGGTTAGTACCAAATAAGTGACCATTTGGAAATACCAGTTAAGCAACATTGAGCCTGGTTAGTACCAAATAAGTGACCATTTGGAAATACCAGTTAAGCAACATTGAGTCTGGTTAGTACCAAATAAGTGACCATTTGGAAATACCAGTTAAGCAACATTGAGCCTGGTTAGTACAAAATAAGTGACCATTTGGAAATACCAGTTAAGCAACATTGAGCCTGGTTAGTACCAAATAAGTGACCATTTGGAAATACCAGTTAAGCAACATTGAGCCTGGTTAGTACCAAATAAGTGACCATTTGGAAATACCAGTTAAGCAACATTGAGTCTGGTTAGTACCAAATAAGTGACCATTTGGAAATACCAGTTAAGCAACATTGAGTCTGGTTAGTACCAAATAAGTGACCATTTGGAAATACCAGTTAAGCAACATTGAGCCTGGTTAGTACCAAATAAGTGACCATTTGGAAATACCAGTTAAGCAACATTGAGCCTGGTTAGTACCAAATAAGTGACCATTTGGAAATACCAGTTAAGCAACATTGAGCCTGGTTAGTACCAAATAAGTGACCATTTGGAAATACCAGTTAAGCAACATTGAGCCTGGTTAGTACCAAATAAGTGACCATTTGGAAATACCAGTTAAGCAACATTGAGTCTGGTTAGTACCAAATAAGTGACCATTTGGAAATACCAGTTAAGCAACATTGAGCCTGGTTAGTACCAAATAAGTGACCATTTGGAAATACCAGTTATGCAACATTGAGTCTGGTTAGTACCAAATAAGTGACCATTTGGAAATACCAGTTAAGCAACATTGAGTCTGGTTAGTACCAAATAAGTGACCATTTGGAAATACCAGTTAAGCAACATTGAGCCTGGTTAGTACCAAATAAGTGACCATTTGGAAATACCAGTTAAGCAACATTGAGCCTGGTTAGTACCAAATAAGTGACCATTTGGAAATACCAGTTAAGCAACATTGAGCCTGGTTAGTACCAAATAAGTGACCATTTGGAAATACCAGTTAAGCGACGTTGAGCCTGGCCAGTACTTGATGGGTGACTATTTCGGAATACCAGGCGCTGTATATGGGAGGACGGCGATACGTCTCTGCAAAAAAAAAAAAATACAGCCCTGAAGATGTCTTTAGAAGCACTTGAGTTTAAGCTGTTGATCCACATGTGTTGGCACAGTGGAACCACCGCATCCTTGGGCGAAAGTTCTGTTCTCAATCATGTGGCAAAGCTCTCCAGAAAGAGTATGTTTAATTCTAAAAGAAAAGAAAATATTTTATTTAGTATTAGCAGGCACTCTCAGTTTTATCAAAGAATGCATCTGTATTCTTCTGCTCCCAGCCCGGAACCCTTTATGTCCCATTTTTAGTTTCATTTTTTTTAAATTTCTATAATTTTCAAGTTTTGAAATTATATTCAAATTATAAAACAAAGTAAAGTAAAACATTGTTATTGCTTTTTATGGATATCGGGCACGAACGCAGACCCCACAATATTATTGTAAAAAAACAAAAAGAATACAAGATGAATACCACCATTTGATTGCCTGTATAATTTTACTTGAGAAAGTTGTTTGATCTTGGCATAGTGATTTGTTTACAAGTGCATCCTCAGATAAACAAACAGACAGAGAGACACTACAAATATAGTATAGATTCTTCTTCTTCTTCTTCTTCTTCTTCTTCTTCTTCTTCGATTAAACATGTTTTACATGCTGGCATGTGTTGGGCAGCTTTTAAAAATTAACTTTCAAACTAACCTATTTCTGACCTCTTTCTCTCAAGTCCATCTTTATGACTTTCTCCCTTGTTTTCCTTGGCTTTCTCCTGCTAATTGATCCTGCTATTTCAACTGCTCTATATCAACTAAATTAGATTAACGTCTCCTTTTTTTGGAGGGGGGAGGGTGTATTGTGGTATCTGTTTTGTTGTCATGATACTTCCATCCCAGGAATTACCTACTAGTTGTTTTGGTGTTAAGGAATGTAGTGTAGTATCTGTTCTGTTGTCATGAGGCCATCCTTTTTAAAAAAAATTTTTAATAACATATTTCACCCCAAACAAGGCAGGCCACCACTGTAGATGTAAGGGGTTACTGATAATTAGGAGGTAGGTTTTGGATGTCACCTCAAGTTGGGAGCAGTGTAGCGAGATGTCTGTTTACATTAGTTTTAAACCTCTGCATGTCGGTACTGTCGGGGAAACAGGGAGCAGGGAGGGAGTTCCAGAGGCCAGCAACACAAGGAAAGAAACTATTGGAGTAGAAGGCTTTCCGGCATCTGGGGACCTCTACACTAAATGGATGGAATTTAGCTGATTGTTGAATTGGTCTAGTGAATTTATGTCGAGGGGGCACCAGAGTAGCCAGCTCATCGAAGCACAATCCATTGAAGTATTTGTAAAACAAGCACAAGGATGCAACATTGCGTCGATGGGACAGGGGCTGGAGCTTGGCTGATAGTGAGGGACCTATTAAGTTGGCGACTCTTTTTTGGACCTTGTCTAGGAGGGAGAGACTAGTGGATGATGCCCCAGCCCAGATGTGGCAACAATACTTCATGCATGGGTGGATGGTGGTTTTGTAGAAATACAAGATAATGTCAGGTGTGAGGAGTTTACTAGCACGGTAGAGATAGCCCACCTTCTTTGCTGCAGCCTTGGCAATGTCTTCAATGTATTTGTTCCAGGTATTACCTCCTCCAAACTAAACACTTATATATACTAGCAAAAATATGCGACCAGAAGGAACATATTTTTGCTAGTTTATTTTAATTAAGTATCATTAAGTTAGATGACGAATGCACATTCTAATATCAAATTTATTATTTATATTCTGCAGAGCACGTGATGCCACTTTTAAATTCTATGAACTTTCCTGACACATTTCCAGAATAAATGGGTCAGATCTATTTCTGTTATTTTTTTTATATATGCCCCCCCCTCCCATACCCTGCTTTTCCTTAGTTTTTTGAGGATATGTGTTACATGAAAAAATATGATGTGAGAATGATATGATGGATGTATAATGTGAATCTTGAAGACAGGCTTACATCTGATGACCACCCCTGCCCATCTGCTGGAATATATATAGATATCACTGGGACCACACCAGAAAGACCACTTGAGATAATCAGCTGCCAACCTATGGACATAAAAACTGACTGACCAGATGAGTCCCGTATCTGGACGGCCATTATTTTTGGTAATCCTTAAGTCAATCATAAACATAGAAGGAAACCTCGTATCTGTAGAAGCATTGTTTTTTCAAGTGGACAAATCGAATTCTGGGTGGTCGAAACTCCAGACCAGACATATTTCTGATTTCTTGTGTGGTTTCTCTTCTCTTGGTCAAATATCTCTCACTCACAGCAATCCTGTTATTCGCATGCATTGCCAACATGCAATCCACTAAACATGTATGTTTACACTCAATCCATGCAATGTAGAATGCAGTAAAGGCAGTCGTTGTTGAAGACGTTGAGATCAACCATTCTCATTGGCCATGTTTCCCAACAATAGAGAAGGATTGTTGTGAATAAACTGGTTTAATCGCTCCTCGTTAAATGCAACCGGTCGACCAAGACACTCTCCATCCTCAAAATGTCCTTTCTTGAGGTGCAAAAAAGCAAATGTCAGGTGGTTAGTTGATGCATTGCGTCATTTCAATATGTATCACAAACCTCACGAGCCGCTTTGGTGCATTACCTCCTTAATTATATGGAAAAGGCAAAAGGTGTCGAAAATGAGAAGTTTTTTTTTACCTGAAATTCTATTTAGGGGTCTGAAATAGAACCAAAAATTAATGAAATTACCAAAAAATCATAAATATACGTCAATATTAGAACAATAATAAGAAATTGTTGCCCTAAAATATTCGCCAAATGCTTGGCTTTTCAAAGATTTTTTATTTAAAAAAAAACAAAAAACAATCACAACTTATTTCTCAACCCAATAAAACTGTCTATAACAAGATTTACCAATTTTTTTTTTCCGCAGACATCATCTGCAACAGATGCAGAAAAATCTTCGGCTAAAGAGTGCAGAGAGACAACGCCAAATGTTGACAGCAAATAAAATTTATCCCAAAAGGGATCACAATAAAAAGAGCCGCCAAATTACAGGTCTGTTCACAGGTTTTCTGTTGTTGTTTTTATTTGGTTTTATTTCTATTGAATCTCCCAGGAGAGAAATGTTCTTTGCTTTTTCCTTTTGTGAGAACCATGTTTCTATTAGGAACCCCAACCAAAGACAGAATTTAACCAACGAGCAAATATATTTTTTTAGATTAGATAATTGTTAAATAACTACATACGTAGTTAAAGCAAAATAAATTGTTTTGAACTATTAAAATAATTTCCAACGCTATTGATAATGTTTACCCATTCATTTTTTAATTTTCTATCGCTTATGCTTGAATTCATGTTTTGAAACATGACGTAAATCATAAATCTATAATGTTACGCCAAAGCTATAATTATTTTGTTACAGTAATGTTTTAAGCTCTATTTATAAGAAAGTGCAAATAGCTCAGTTGGTAGAACCTCAGACTGCAGATCTCAAGGTTTCGGTTTCGATTTCCGGTAATGGCGTCTGCTTTATTTGTTGAGGATTTATTATTTACTATTAATGCAACATTTTCCATGTCTAAAAGTCGTTAAAATCTCTGGTATTTCGAAATGAGACACATTCTGCAATGTATTTATTACGTTTAAAAAAATTGTGACTAATGGACGGACAAAATCTCTATTTATTCCTATGAAGTAAAAACACATTTCAACTGTTCAAAGGTTCACTCACAGAAAGAAAGTAAAAATTAACATTATATTTTTTGTATGATTATATAAACCGAAAATATTTTTAGGTTTCGAAATTTTTTGAGATGAGGATTTGTATTATTTGAATTATATGGACTACTATTCTCATCTTGGTTGTTATTTTTACATTTCGGTTGATGTAACCTCTAAACTTCTTCAAGTGCATCTTTTGGAACTTGGGAACCTATAAACGGTACAACGGATAAAGGTGTTGATTAACGATCAGTTTTAAGAACTTCCATGAACAGAGTTTCTTTCAAAGAACTTCCCGTCTGTGGAACACTTTGCCATGGAACTGCTTCTCTACAGACTACAACATGGCAGTTCAATGTTGAGCTCTTAAGTAATCAAATTTTGTCCATTTCTGACAATCTCATTAACCCTTATCCTCGAGTTGCTTTTGAACTTCGTTAGTGGTGACTCATTAGTATATATATGAAAAAAGTGATAGTCTTCTGAAGGTTGATGGTTCAATCCTTACTACAGGCGATAATAACGAAGAATAACATAATAATTACTTAACACTTTTACCCAGTGATGGCTGACGGAACGAGAACAATCTACAGTTCGAAATTCCGTATACGTTCCCTGAGTTCGTTCAATGTAAAGAATCCCATGTTCGAAAGGATGCACTTGAAGAAGGTCGGAGGTTATATCGGCCTAAACATTGTGAATATAACAACCAAGATGAATTACTTGTATTCTCATTTGTGCACACTATTAACACTTTCCCATAGTCGTGAGGTAAACACATACACACTAACCAGCAGAGCGTTACCACTGTTGATCAAGGGACGAATCTATCAGGCATGTGTACGCAATGTGATGATGTATCGAAGTGAAACTTGGCCAATGAGAGTTGAAGACATGCGTTGCATGTAGAGAAATGATATGAGAATGATACAATGGATGTGCAATGTGAGTCTTGACGACAGGCTTAGTTCTGATGACCTCAGAGGAAGATTAAATCTGGACAGTATAGGGAGATGTGTGCAGAATAGGAGACTTTGATGGGATGGCCATGTTGAAATAATTGATGACAGTGCTTGAGTTAGTATGTAGAACTGTTCAGATAGCAGGTTCGGTTCACAGGGGAAGAACAAGGAAAACATGGGATGAAGTGATAAGGATGGACTTGAGAGAAAAAGGGATAAATAAAGACCTGGCCAGGAGAAAATTCCTTACATGTTGACTGAACTGCAATCACATCCAAATAAGGTCAAACAAAGTGAATGGATGGGATCGAGCTGATTGTCAGATTGGTCTAGTGTATCAACGTTGAGGGGGCACCAGAGCAGCAAGTTCATCGGAGCACATTCAATGGAAGTATTTGTAAAACAGGCACAAGGATGCAACATTGCGTCGATGGGACAGGGGATGGAGCTTGGTTGATAGTGAGGGACCTATTAGATTAGCAACTCTTTTTTGGGACCTAGTTTAAGAGGGAAAGACTAGTGGATGGTGCACCAGTCCAGATCTAACAACAATACTCCATGCATGGGCGGATGATGGCTTTGTAGAGATATAGGATACTGTCAGGTGTGAGAAGTTTTCTAGCACGGTAGAGGGATCCCACTTTCTTTGCAGCAACCTTGGCAATGTCTTCTATGTATTTGTTCCAATTCATGTTATCTGTGAAGGTTAGGCCGAGGAGTTTGAACGTTGGACTCTCAGGTAGGGTGTTATTTGTCATGGCAATCGGTGGAGGAAGAGGTTTTGTGTAGTTTTTGAAGGAAAGGAGCTTTGTCTTAGCAACATTAAATGTTACCATCCATTTGACCCCATTCCACTACAGACTGGAGGTCACTTTCTAAGAATTCACCCATTGCCTCGGATGTGTGCGCGTCCATTTTACCCACATGATGAGAGTAGAGCGTAGTGCTGTCAGCAAATATAACCATCTCAGACACAATGTCATCAGGGAGGTCGTTTATGAAAATCAGGAACAATAAAGGTCCAAAGACGACCCCTGAGGTACACCTGTATTTATGTCATGTTGTTTGGATGAACAGCCACCGAGGAAAACCGGGATCTTTCTTTTGGTTAGGAAGGATGTAATTATATTAAATATTCATTCAGTAATACCATATGAATTAATTTTTATAAGACCTTTATGCCAGATCTTGTCAAAGGCCTTGGATATATCAAGCGCTACTGCCCTAGCTTCACCTGCCTTGTTCAGTGTATGATGTGTTCAGAGATGACCGTAAGGATATCTGCATTAGACCGTGCTTGCCTTAATCCATACTGACGGTCACAAAGAAGTTAAGCATTAACGATGTGCCAGACTACCACTAGATTGATTAGAGATTCAAAGATTTTTGCGAAGAGCGGGAGTAGACTGATGGGGTGATAATTCTGAGGGTCAGTTCTATCTCCAGAATTCTTGAAGACTGGTACCACAGAGGCAATTTTCCCGCTATCAGGGAAGCAAGATTCGGCAAGGCATTTGTTGTAGAGTTTGGAGAGGACAAGACCCAGTTGAGCAGAGCAATTCTTTATTACTATTACTGATATGAGATCTGTCCCACATGCTTTGGAGGTGTCAAAGTTTCATATGATGTCCTGGACATGAGATGGGGTGATGGCCAGGTCATCAAGTGTGGCTTACGTCTGCAATGGGAAATTTAGGAGGGAGTGGTTTGTGGAGTCCAAAGTGGAGTTTAAGGCAAAACGCTGGGCAAGTAGTTCAGCCTTATAAGTTACTGTGTAAACGACATCATTGTGGTTAGATAGCGGGGGAATTGTTGATTGCTCGTTGTTCACCACACTATTGAAGATTTTCCAGGAATCGCGAGTACCTAGTTTCTGTGACTGAATGCGTTTTCTAGTCATCTCTGTATATCTTTTCTTTGCTTCATCTATCACAGTCTAACAATTTTTTCTTGACACTATAAGTTTCTGTCTATTTGTAGTTGACTTATGGCAGTTGAATTGTCGGAGTGCTTGCTGCCTCTAACCAATGGCAGTTGCACAGTTTGAGATGAACCATTGAGGAGAGTGGGGCTTGCTGTAGAATTTTTGCATGGGGGCATGTGCTTCAATGCCTGCTTTGACCCATACGGTTACCTCATTTGAGCACTGATCTGCAGGGAGAGAAAAAGTTTCACTCCATGGGGCATCTCTGATGTGATCTCTGATGGAATCAAAATCAGCCTGCTTGTAGTATCTCGTCGTTTTGAGCAATGGGTCATCAGCTTTGAGACGAGATTTTAGGGTGATATCAATCATTACCACAAGGTGATCAGCATTCCCAAACGGGCTATGGGCATTCGTCACACAAGCCTTGGGCAGTGAGGTCACAAACAGGTCGAGAAGTGAGACTTGCTGGTCCACACGATCAGGGAGGTGGGTCGGGAAAGTGACAGTCTGTGAGAGAGAGAGTGAGCTATGGAGAAACTATACGTGAAGTTACCAGCTGCATCTGTATAGCTGGAGAATCCAAGCCAGCCACGGTGATGTGCATTAAAATCCCCAAATACATGTATTTGGGCACTCGAGTCAAGTGAGAGTGCTGTATCTATGCTTTCAGAAAGAGTTAAGCAGGGTACAGTACTGGGTCAAAGGAGAACGATATAAGAAATATAAGTAACTAACATTGTGCTGTAAGGTTAATCTAAAGCACATGTAGGCTTGCTTATCTGATCGTAACTTATATTTTCTAGTCAAGGGGAGGGTGTTCTGAACATAAACGCCTAGCCCATGCATATGTTTGTCATTAACTTTATGGTAGAGTGGGAGGTATTCAGTCATGTCAAAATGGTGTGAGGAGATTGAGGATTGTACGTTTGTTTCACTAGGATTGTAAGTTTGTTTTACTAAGTGCTAGGATATCCGAGAAGTTTACTAGGAGAAAGGTTTCTACATCATTGATGTTGGTTCTAAGCCCCCGGATATTTATGAATGCTAGCCTCAAGGGCGGAGGCGAAGATGTTTTTTGGTGGATGTCTGGTTTAGGTTTGTTTTTTCTTTGTATTGTCATTTTGGTTTTAGATAGAGTGGGGAGGGATTGGCCAATCAAATTGAAATATTTGAGAAATCAAGGGAGCTAATTCATCGTCATGATGACTAAAGGAGCTAATTGTTTAGGAGAAAAGGGGAAATAACCCCTTTTTTAAGACATCGTTTCAAATTAAAAAAAACAAAGTTTACTTATTTTTTTTAATTTCTTTTTTATATTTCCTTATGACTGTAAAGCACACTTAAATAAACAAAAACATACTTATATTTCAGTAATAAATTATGTCATTTCCATAAAAGCAATTTATTTTAAAGAATGGTAGTCTGAATAATCTAACTATTCCAAAAGTTTTTTGTGGTATAAAAATGTAAATGGAAATCTTTTCTTTTAATTAAAACTAAAAATTATTCCTTAATCAGGGATTTGAGTGGCCAATGGTAAAAAGTCTGAAATCGAGATAAATTTCTCAACCTGGGTAGCCCCCCCAACCAATTTTCCAATCTAGAGGGTCAGAGCGTTCACTCATAAAAAAAGAAGAATCTATTCTTTTTTTATTGGAGGGGAGGGGGCTGATTTAGAAAAGTGTGTTAATCCTTTTTTCATACTGAAACTATCGACATATGTTTTAAAGGAGACAGGAAAACATTCATTGAAGTCTTCTACCCCCCCCCCCCTCCCCATGAATAATTTGAAGTATGGCAAAATTGACACTTTTCATGCCCGCCACTAATTCTACCCTTGATTTAACTATTTGCCGATTTTACAATATTTTTTCCTTTTCGGTTTGATTTTTAAAAAACTTTTCTCTTTCAGTGACCGAGGACAGAAAAGATATAGTATAGTATCAGAACAGATGCTACATTTTAACGTTAAATCTTTTTTGAATAGTTTTTAAAAAAAATTTAAATAAACCAAAAATAATTTATTGTAAAGTCGGCAAATATTTAGAATAGAGGTGAAAATAAATTAAATTTTTTTTAGATATTGAAGGCAGACGATTTTCTAATTAAAGAAAATGATTGCGATTGAGTTATGTGACACAAATTTTTGATTGGGATTGGTGACGAACAGTTACATAAAAAGTGACACCCAATTTTAACTCCAATACGCTCAGCATGTCATATCGTTTTTTCCGAATAAACTTATCTGTCACCTAATCTACACGTTTGCCAAATTTTTTTCTATCACACCCATTGTAGTTGCTTTCTTTTGTTTTTAATAAATTAAAGCACGGAAAATATTTAGTACTTTACTGTACAATAAAAACAAATAGTGTAGAAACTATTACAGGGGGGATACTTTTTTTCCGCTTTAAAAATAATTTATGGAGGGGGAACTTTTTATTTTTCTTAGGAAGTGAAAAAACTTATAATTTTAATTTTTTTTTTTGCGGGGGGGGGGGGGGGGGCCGTCATAGATATACTGTAAGTATATCTCATGCAAACCTTATCCCTAAATTAACCTAATCCTAAACTAACCCTAAAAAAAGTAGAAAGAAGCGATGTAGCCGAAAGTGAAAATTATTTTTTGATCGGAAACTGGGTACAATTAAGAAATTTGTTTACAAATATTTTCGAAAGAAAAACTAAAAAAAAAATCATTACACATCTACATTTACAGATAAATGGACAGGAAGTGGGTGTTCATTTTACGTTATATTTATATAGGAACGTGATCCCCCACTCATAAAACCTAAAATATTTAATTTGTTTTTTAATTCTTTTTTTTTGCAGATGTTTGTTCAGGCTGTTTACATGTAATCACCAAAAAAAGATGGCTGTTAGAGTAAAAAAATATCGTTATTTTTTTCTTTCTGTAGTTGATTCCCTTCAGCTGATTGTCCGATACTTTCCAAGGAGAAAACACATGAAACAAGCCTCTAAAGTAGAACTAGGTCAGTTAGCTCTCGAAAGAGAAGTTAACAAGTAGAAAGTAATGAGCAGTTTCCAGAAGAGCGTTTGGTTATTTGCTTCAGCAAAACTAAAAGTCGAGCTTCGAAGTCACATGAACGAGATAGGTATCTACAGGGACAATGGTTTTGGCTGCTTAACAACCATGGTATTTCTGAAAATACTACTACTAATAATAATAGGTAACAGCAACAAAAAGCACAGAAAATTTGGGGGGGATCTGCTTTTAACATTGTGGGATCTGTGTTCTTTCCGGATAATCATAAGCAGCAAATAATTCAATAGTTCATGGTTGGGCATGGAATTTCTTGTTAATCTACTTTCCCGGACAACGCCGGGACACGGGTCAGCTAGTTTTAAATAAAACTGTTTAACTGTTATAGTGTATCCACATATAAAGGCAATTTTGATTATGTAAACGGTAATTATCTGAAACAGGAATCATTGCACCACTTTCTGTCAGAAATGAAATGAGTAATGAATAATCCCTGTTTTTTTTACTTACAGAAATCTCACAAGCTGAAAATGGAAGAATAATTCCCATCCCAGGAAGTAATTTTTCCAGCTCTAATAAAATTCATCCCACAACAGATTTTCCGAAATTCGAAAATCCTCTTTTCTCCAAGGACAGAAAATGTCTACACGTGGTCAGCGCCAGATGTAAAAGTGCTCCTGTTTCTACAGGCCAAAATAAAACTGCCAACAAGAGTTACTCTCACAAGGATAGTGCCTATTCTTCAGCACCAAGTAAAACATCCACTCATCCGTCCGATAAGCAGGACTGTCGAAATTCAGAGATACCCGAAGACGGAATCTCAAATGTGAAAGAAAATATAATTGAAAAACAAAAATGTTTTACTAATTATCGGTAAGGATTGGATGAAGTAAGTTCAGGCACCTTCTGCCATTACTAACCAGCAGAGCATCACCGCTGTTAACCAAGAGAAAAGTCAATTAGGCACATGTATAGAATGTATGAAAATGAAACCTGGCCAATGAGGGTTGAGGACATGCATTGCATGGAGAAAAATGCTATGAGAATGATACAATAGATGTGCAATGTGAGTCTTAAAGGCAGGCTTAGATCTGATGACCCCAGAGGAAGATTAAATCCAAACAGGTTAGAGAGATGTGTGCAGAACAGGAGACTTTGTTGGTATGGTTACGTTGAAAGAATGGATGAGAGCGTTTAGATTAGTAGATGTAGTACAGTTAAGGTAGCAGGGTCAGTTAGGAGGAGAAGGCCAACGAAAAACATGGAAGAAGTAATAAGGATGGATTTGAGAAAAAGAGTGATAAATAAAGACCTGACCAGAGATAGGTTACTTTGGAAGTCAATTTCTAAAAGCCGTCCAACACATGTAGCATTTAAAATGGACGTTTAACCGAATATGATGGTAAGGAATAAGGTTGCTTCTTAAGAATCACATGAGCAAGAAAAAAATCTTATTATCATTATTTTTTAAATAATTCAATTTTGGTGTTGGATGCTCCAATTGTTAGAAACTCTTAGAATATCGACAACTTTTGGAAACAAACAGACAGTTTTTGTGTTTTGTTTATTTAAAACTTTACTTTTGTACATAATAACATCATGGATGTCATCTTTCGGAACTTTAAAGATGAGGATTGATATTTTGTATTATTTGGATCATTTGAACTACTGTTCTCGTCTTGGATGTTATTTTCACATTTCGGCTGATATAATCTCCGCCCTTCTTCAGGTGCGTCTTGTTTAACTTGGAAATCTGCATAGAATTTTGAATGGAACCTTTTATTTAATCCAGGGGGGGGGGGCATCTTGTCCTCGTTTTGTCAGCCATGACCGAGTAGAAGTCTTAAGTAATTTTTAATTGCATTCTTAGTATCGCCTGTCAACCTCCAGAAGACTCCCACTTAGCACTTTATCGGTTGCACCATGTGTCCGTATGGACTAAAATAACGGGTACTGTTCAAAATTCCATACAGTTTGACAAAAGGCACCTGAAGAAGGTTGGTGGTTACATTGGTCGAAAAGTTGTGAGAATAACATCCAAGATGAGAACAAGATATATAAATAAATATATAATTTAATAGAAATTTAGTAAACGCCCATGTAATATTCTATTCGTGATTTTTTTATTTTTTAGTTCTATTTTCTTTATTTTGTGGATATAAATCTTTTTCATTAAATTTATTCTAAATGAATAAATTTAAAGTAAGCATTGTATTTACCAGAAAAAAAATTGTGACTGCAATGAGTATATATATATATATATATATATATATATATATATATATATATATATATATATATATATATATTATATATATATATATAGATTTGGATTTTTCACTTAGAAAAAAGATTATTCAGTGAAGACCGGGATTATTCCAATAAAAACAAGCTCGATGATACTCGATTACAGGGTACGATTACAGGTTTTAATATATTTTTTAATATATATTTTTTAATATATATATTTTTTTATATATATATATTTTTTTATTCTTTATCTTACTTTATTTTTTTCTTCCCTTCTTAAGTGACCTCAAGAAAAGCAACACCACATTGTGTATTGCCGGTTGTTGTAACTCTTATTCAAGGTACTTAATTTTCCCTGATGATCTGCCAAGCAAATACCTGCTTGGTAGTGAAACGTGTAGGTAAAAAACTCTTTAATTTGAAAAAAGATAAATGAATAATTTTTGAATGAAAAAATCTTTGTGGTGTTGATTGGGCTCCTGAACGGAATGCTTTGGTAAGCTTTCAAAAAATCACACACATATATATATATATATATATATATATATATATATATATATATATATATATATATATATATATATATATATATATAAATGTATTTTTATGTAATTATTTTTATTGGTGATTGCAGCGTTCGTTGTTTTTTTGCTTACTATTATTTCGATTGTCTCACTTCCTAAGTGATTAAGATGCAGAAAATTGCATTATTAGTCGCCCTAAACTTAGTGGGACGTATTTTTCGTTAATATATATATTTTTATTTATTTTATACGTATATAAAAATAATGATGACGGCTGTGAGCCAGAAACACGTGTCCATGGATTACTTTTATGTACGTATAAAATAAATAAAAATAAATTATATATATATATATATATATATATATATATATATATATATATATAAAGGGCAACATAATGTATGTAAGGGAGTGAACTCTCTCAATCACTTAGGTAATGCATCACCATAAAAACTTAGATAAAGCTATGACTATCGCTAACAAAAACAATAAATTACTAAAACATTTATAAGAGTGATGAAACCATCACATCAAACAGGACTTTCTTAGCTTAGCGGTAAAGCACCCGACTACATTCCCTGTGGTCGAGGTTTCAAAGTTTGCCATATTCAGCCATGCTGATCAGCTGCAGTAACAGCAAAACACGTGTCCATGGATAATTATTTTCTCTCTCTCTCTCTCTCTCTCTCTCTCTCTCTCTATATATATATATATATATATATATATATATATATATATATATATATAAATAAACAATCTATCTTAAGTCCTTGAGACCTTCTCTTTGCAAGCAAAGAGAAAATCTTCTCAGGCTTAATGTTGTTTCTATTTAATTGAACTTTTTTTTTTTTTTTAACCTTTTTTTTTTAATTTTTTTTTTTTTACCCCTTTCCCTTGCTATAATTCTCATAGCATCTTTTTTATATTTTTTATACGATACCTCGATATTTGGCTCTGTTGAGCGAGGTACGAAACCGGTCAGCTGCCCTTTCATCTTTTTAATTTCTTAATTCATTATGAGTAATAAATATTGTCTCTTCAATGCCATTTTAAAGTTTTGTACGACAAAGAAAATAGTTATATATATATATATATATATATATATATATATTGCCTTTAAATTTTTGTAATTAATATAAATTTTTTAAATGATTCTAAGAAACAAGTCAATGTGAAAATGTGTTTTGTTTGATTGGAAAGGGGGTGAGTGACGTTTGATATTGTGTTATGCTAAATCCGTTCCTTTCAGGTGCTAATATAATTGGGTTGATCAAAATATGCTGGGTCCGATTTGGTAATACTATGATTATCATTGCAACACTTTCAATCAACTGGTAAAAGTAACAAAAAAAAAACCCCGCTTTTCTTTAATAATATCATGTTTCATCATTTGTAGTGAGATTTCTATATTCATGAACTAATTCTATTTTGAAATTATAAAATATACGTCATAATCCCGTTGATACACTGATTCTTGTTAGATCACCACAGTTAAGCAGCATTGAGTCTGGTCAGTACCAGATGGGTGACCATTTGGGAATACTAGGTGCTGTATTATGCTGACAGCGACATCTTGCAAAAACTAACGTCATTAAAATTATCTTGCCTGAGCGGGATACACATGCAGCTGGGGGCCGCGTATGAATTTGATATTCCCTAGAGATTTCCTCTTTTAAAGGAAGCCAGCTGAACCTTTTTTTTTTTAACCATTACCAAACGATCTGCAATTTTTCGTTTTTTAAATTCTTTTTTAAACATACAACTTTCTTTTGTCGGGAGGAAAAAAATGGTCAAAAATATAAAGTTTTCTCATTTGTCTGGTATCTTTGTCCACAAATTTGACTATATTTTGCTCGGGAGAAACTGAAGTGAGAGAGATACATGACAGAGAAAAATAAATAACCTAACTCATTAACACTTATCCTCGAGTTGCCTTTGAGCCTTGGTCAGCGGTGATGTAATAGTACGAAAAAAACCTTTAACCCTATTGTCAAGAACTCATGTCAATAAAGAAACCTAAATATTTCATTTATAGATTAAGTCTGCCGAAATCGCAAGCAGAATCTGCAAGAAGGCTGAAACCAAGCTGTTCCAGAGTTTCAAATAATGCAAGGAAATATCAAATGACTAATGCAAGTTTAACGCACACAAAGTCGATTCCTGATAAATCTGGGTACGGTTCAAATTATTTTTCAACTGTTTTCATTTTTTTTAATTAAAAAAATACTTTCATTACACTTTGTTCATTTTATATATAAAGTAAAAACTAATTTTCCCCTATTTTATTGACCATTATAGCTTTCCATCCAATGTGTCCCTATCTTATGTTTAAGACACGAAATGAAATAACAAAACCTTTTTATAACAACGATGAAAAGAGATTATTCTTTAAAGTTACCTACAGCGTTTGGTATAGATAGAAAGTTCTACAGTGTCCGAGTGAGGAAGAGGAAAAATAAGGAGTTCTTAGAGCTGCCGGAAGTCTGAGCAGTTACCCTCAATACGAAGATAGTAGTTGCTGGAAATGTTTCCTCGTTGCTTGCAAGAGTCTCTCTGCTGACCGCTCGTAATTCCCAAAGGGGCTGAAGTAGTTCTGTTGCATAGCCCCTCTGCTTGGGCCGCAGCGACACTCATTTACTATACTTGCCCCGGAACGGGCCGAGGCAGTTCTCGTTTAAACACTCGTCATTTTTTTAACACCAAAAATCATATAGTTTGCATACCTTTAAATTTTTCGTACCCTCACTTCTTTCCTCGTCGCGTGGAGGGGCGTGTCGTCTAGTGGTTGAATTCTTTCTTCTTTCTGTCCGCCGAAAAGATTGCCACTACAACAAAAACTTCATGACCGATTCTGAAGACAAACAATCCTTTTAACTTTCAATTCTTTTTATTACAGGCGTTAATTATTCATCGGCTTGGAGATATTCACTAACGTCGAGAGAGAGAGAGAGAGAGAGAGAGAGAGAGAGAGAGAGCGAGAGCAAATTACTACTTTCGTAGTTACTTATCAATTAAGTCTTAACCATTCGTGGAGGGGGGAAAAAGAGATCTTTTGCCTGTATTTTCTTAGGGAAATATTTCCCTTAATCAAATTGCGGATTACATTCTAAATCACGTCTGATAGGTTCGCTTCCAAAACCCAGACTGCTAAAACTCACTTCTCACGAAGAACGAGTGACATCACGGATCCCTCTGCTTCCCACGCAAAGGCCCGTGATGTCACAGAGCCTCTCGCAGGTGCACATTGGCTCTTGATCTGAGGTCTCGTTACACGATGACCTTGTCACGTCTGTTAGCTCTGACTGTGAGAACAGGCCCTATTCTGCACTCGACTGCACGGGTCCACCTGCGCTAATTCGCGCAAGTCAAACCAACGACTTCCAACAGATACGTCCATTCCCATAGGGTCATTATCCAACAGTTCTTCAGCCGACAGAAGGAATCCATGTGCCCTGCAGGCTTATTGGTTAGTGTGTGACCAGCTCACTGAATGGGGCCATTTTTCAGAGGGAGAAAATAGGTCTATGTTTATGACCGCTACAATTCTACCACTCTAGAAAGTACCCGACTCCAGATGCAATCCTCTACCTGTTAAAGAAGCAGATACGTCCTAAGATAGAGTACGGCTGCCACATCTGGGGAGGTGGCGCCCAGAGCACCCTTTCCTGCCTTGACAGAGTACAAAATCGACTTTGAAATCTAGTGGGGGATGATCTCTTCTGTTCTCTACAGCCCCCTTTTCACAAAAGGGACATTGCTAGTCTCTCTCTACTCAACTGTTATTTCCATGAAAAGACTCGACTGAACTCCAATCTCTGACTCCTTCTCGTAAGACATTCACAGCAAGAACTCGTTTTAACCACAACAAAAAAAGACTTTCTTTTCTTCCTCCACAAGCCTAGTTTCAGACAGAATTTCCATAGAGAGAACTTCTTTGCAAGAGCTTCCCGTCTGTGGAACACATTACCATGAAACTGCTTCTCTGCAGATTATAACATGATCACCTTCAAATCCAAGGTCAAGAAATAGTTGTCATAAAGTGCCCTATTGACCTTTATCCTCGAGTGGCTCTTAGCCTTGATAAGTGGTGACTTAACAGTACAAACAACAGGAAGAGATCTCTTGGAGGCAAGAGGACAATTTTTATAATTGATTTGATTGCTAAGAATTGGTCTCTGAATGAAAATAAGAAAAAGGTTTTACTGTTGACAAATGATTTGTTAAAATTCGCTAAATTGTTGATGCAAATAATTAAGGATTTTTAAAATCAATTTCATATAATCGAACATATAAAGTTCAGACCCAAATAGCAATCCGTCTGACATATCAATACTTGATTTGAATTAGTCTATTTGTTCGTTTTTTTTTCTTCTATTATGCTATTGGCACAATTATATTTTATTTCACGTCAGTTTTTTTCTGAAAATATTTATTCCGGATAAGAAAATAATTATGCTAGCAGAAGCTGAAAGGAACAGGTTTAGCATGACACCATATCTGATGTCCCTTAAAAGCTATGCCTTTCCAAACAGCACACATTGGTGTCAGAATATAATTGTTTCCATTAAGAAATTCCAAACCATCTAACATATAAAGTTGTCTTGCTAAATTTACAAAGTCAGACTGAAATAGCAATCCATCTAACGTAGTTATACTTAATTCAGACTAGACTTTTTTTCTTTCCTTCCACTATGTTATTGACACAAATTTTATTTCGTATCAGTTTTTTTTCTGAAAATATTTATTCTGGCTAAGAAAACTTTTAGAGTGGAGACTTTTTCCCTTACTCACCGAATATCCTTATACATTAAAGGGAAGTATCATGACATGAGTTATTTCCCTTGACTTCTACAAAAAAGACTTAATATTTTTAAACATTAAATGGAAATTTCCACATTAATTACACATTTTATTATTTTTTTTTTTCTTTTACTATTAATCGATTAACGTCACGTACAAAAAAAACAAACTTTTTACAACTTCCTGTTTCACAAAATAATTTGATTACAAAATGAAATTCACCAAAATACAGCTAATACATTAATAAAATGTTCTTGTGTTTTAACCTAAAAAGTAGCATGTATGATTGTGTTCAGTCGAGTGCATTTACGCTCTCAGTCTACAGAAAACAGGCCGTGCTACCAGAGAAAACACAAACATTCACAATAACGCACATGTGCGTCGGCAAATAAAGGAGAACACAAAGAAATGATTTAAATTCATGTGTTTTTATTCAATATTTGTTTTGACAAATGCTGGCACGATCAAAGATAAAAAAATAAACATTTACTATAAGTCCCAAAACAATTGAATGCACATAGTTGTTATTCAAATAAAGGAGTTGTGTGAAATACGCAAAAGGGTCTACTTACAATCGACGTAGTTGGAGTTTCTGGAGGAGCCGACAAGAGGGTGACTTCACTCCAGGAAGTCGGACGAGAAAGAGGGAGAAAATCAGAGGGATTCCTAAAATCTCATGAGAACTGGGTCCAAGTCACGTGTTTTCCGAGATCACGAGTCTTGATCCCTTTTCTAAAGAGGGCACATCTCTGAAAATATCGAGAAGTGAAATCCTATTCAAGGGAGGCAACTCTGTCGTCCCTACAATTGTGTCTAATTTTTATTTATGATTGTGTCTAGAAGTGTTTTGAAAATGATCTCTTTTTACTCATTTTTGTTTTTGCATTCATCTTCCTCTTTCTATATATTTTGTAGTGACCTTCTATTATCTAAAGAGCAGTTGTCCGTGTGTGTGTGTCTCCACCTACAACTCAGATACTATACAAGGAACACACACAAAGTTTATATATTCTTTTTCAGCAATTGTCTCGGGTAGAATATGGACACTTTTTTGTAATATTCATCCTTGATAGGCACTCACCTAGAGATATCTCAATAAAAGCACTGGTCCCCATCACATCACTGCGTTGCCGTCAGGAAGGGTACCTGGCCTATAAAAATCTTGTCTCAACTAAGAAAATGACTTCCAAAGAAAATTTGTCACATTTCAGGTTGCATAGTTTAAATAATGATTTGATCAGAGATAGGCTAGTTTGGAAGTCAATAACTAAAAGCCGTTCAACACATGCCAGCATGTAAAACGGACATTAAACAAAATATGATGGTGATGATGATGATGATGATGATGATGATGATGATGTTGATTCTTTTTTTGTGATTTTATTTTATCATTCTTTGGTTTGAAATGGTACTTTTTGTTCGGACATTTGAAAATGCAATATTTATTTTAACGTATATAAATGTGATCTTTATATCATCGATTTGTATCATAAAAATAAACGAATCTTAATTTTGTGTGTGTGTGTGTCATAGGTTAAAAGTCAGAAACTTCACAAGATACACTTACAAACCTTAGATAATTGAACCTGAACCCGAACCCTAACCCCAGCCAGGTTATGGCCAAAAGAAATACTGCAATAGTCATTCTCTTTCAGTCACAATGGACCAAATGAGTGCAGGGACAGGGCAAAAATTACTTTTTTTGGTTGTCGTTGGTAATTGTTTGGAAAATACTGAAATTCGATCAAACATCAGTTAGTCAGATTTATTTTTCTTTCTTGCATATTGAGAGAGGGAAGATAGAGAAAGAAAGAATAGAGAGGAACAGAGAAAGAGAGGGGTATGGAGAAGAGAAAGGGGGATCTATATATTTATATATACATAGAGAGAGAGAGAGGGGAGAGTGGGATATAGATAGAGCTAGAGAGAGAGAAAGAGAGAGAGAGAGGGGAGAGTGGGATATAGATAGAGCTAGAGAGAGAGAAAAAGAGGGAGAGGGGGATATAGATAGAGCTAGAGAGAGAGAAAAAGAGAGAGATAGAGGGGAGAGGGGAATATAGATAGAACTAGAGAAAGTAGAGAGGGAGAGAAATTTTGAAAGATATGTTACCCGCACTTTTTAACTCTTCACTGAAAATTCGACTAAAGTTCTCCGCTACTTTGTCGGAAAGTCAGTTTTTGGAGTAGCGAGTTGAGTTCAGGATCTAAGTTCGGGTGGTTTCTTTTAGTGTCTTTGAGATGCAAAAATTATTTGCTTATGTGAAAAGCGCCACAAATTAATATGGAATTCGATTGGGATGGGGGATAGTTGCTTTATTTTCTTTATTCATACATTTGACTCACACTACTCAATATGTTTTCCATTGGGCAACCAAAAGCTAGTTTCTCATTCATACTCCATCTTAAAATCTGGTTGGCGATTCACACGGCTCACACCCATCCAGATTGATGATTGGCTTGTTGGCACAAACAGTCTAAAAAAATAAAAAGTGTCAACAGTTTAAACATAACAATTGTAAGATAATATGCTGGTCCCTCATCGACCCCCAACATTTGTGTACCGTGGTTTTATCTTTGTCTTCATATTCTCGTTCTAATTCTGGCCGTGTCGTCTCTCATATTGGCAATTACCGAGGGCACATGCACTGGTTCAAAAAGTTGGGTACAATAACACAAACTTAGAAATATACATTGCATATACGACTCGTTGGTAACGGGTGGAGATGTGTGTGTGTGTGTGTCGTTGGGGCCCTGCTGCTAGTGTCCACATCTGAGTTAATTTCCAGTCTTTCAAATACAGAATCTCAGCTTCAGACTAACTGAGATCATTTTCCTGTCGAGGCAAGTCATTGTCCACCAAAGTTATCTACCTGTCAGATCTCATCGTCTGCCGAGCTCTCACTCTTCGGGTCTACACTAATCTTCTCCAAGCCGAACTCTGATTTGTCCGGTCTTTGTCTCAGTCACCCCCAACTGATCAGCGGAAACGACAACTTCTGCTTGTTTTCTCAGCTGTCCATCCGGAAACTGGCCATCAACTTTCAGGCGCCATCCTGTCTAGAAGTTAAAAAGATTTTGGTGGCCTCCCTATCGCCTGTCCACCCATCTCACTTTCGATCACTTTTCCTTTTTTCGTGAATCATTTCCTCACATTCTCCGGGGGCTTGGCTCGTGGGGGAGGGGGGGGGGGGAATCCATAGTATCACACAATCAATTTATACATTGATACAATTTGTAGGTAATGAAACTTTCCCCAGACATTGTGTACATTTGGCACTGAAAATTTCACTTGTTCTTTTTGACTTATTCAATTTTGGGAATAAGGAGTCTTGTTCAGGGCCTAAAAACTCAGGTTGATTGCTGTCTGCCTTCCGACGAGGTGAAAGAACTCTCAGCTTATGGGAACCAATCCCAAACTGGCGTATGTTCAACTGGTCTGGTGGTTTAGTTATTTATCTTGTTTTATTTTTTACCCTTTCTTTTACTCCCACTATTACCTGATGAGGTATTCACTGCAGCCCTCTGATTCCTCCTCCTTTTTCAATTGTCTACCTGATCCCTTTCCCCTCGGTTGGTGTACTGTCAATTCGGCAAATCTAATTTTTTTTATCGTGTAAGCTATCACTTAATAATTAATATTTCTTTATAGAGCTTTGTCAAAGAAAACTTCAGTAAAATAAATAGCAATCTTCTCTTAGCAGCTAGTTCTCTGGACCTCAACCGAGCCCCAAAAAACCAACAACAATCAGTTTTTATTTATCGCAAGATTGCTATCCAAATCTTGTAAGACCAGATGTCAAACTTATTTCGGAGATCATGTAAACTTTCCTTAATTATGCGAGAACAAAATGGCACCCATAAAGATCGTCAAATTCAGCCTTGGCGACAAAATTTTTCTCCACTTATCTTAGTCGATGATTAGAACCCATAGTAAAATATGAGTTAACTCTCTGTCCGTCACGAAGGGGGAGGAGTAAAATCTCCCAAAATGAAAAGAACCTAACATGAGAAAACAGTTGACCAATGAGATTGGTTGAGGGAGTCCCCAAGAATCCGCAAATGTGTACGACAAGTGGATATGAAGGAGAGGGTAAAAAAAAAAGAAGAGAAATAACTAAACCACCAGACCAGTTGAACATACACCAGTTTGGGATTGGTTCTCATAAGCTGAGAGTTCCTGCACCTCGTGAGGAGTGGTACGACATTTTTAAAAGAACAGGGGTTAAAAAAAAGTGACATAAATGGCCGAAAATGGCGTTAACATTTTTATGACTTTATTTGCTAAAAACTCTACAAATATATCATATAGATTATTATTTATTAATGCACGTAAAAAATTATTTATTTCTGAACAAAATGGTGGTATTTTGAAGACTTAAAATGCTTTGGTTTTTAAAATATGACTATTTTAGTAGAACTACCTTGAAATATGTGATTATCCAAATCGTTTTATGGTCGGCGGTATTGCTACTGTAAGGGTCATCTGTAAAATGTCCACATGAGACTACAGGTGTTTATAACATTTTTACTGAAAAATTAGTGTAAAAAATGTGACGAAACGCATATGATCTTAGAGAGGAGAAAATATCCAATCGTGAGAGGCACAAAAATAGTCATAAATTCCTTATTTTTAGTCAGATTTTTAAAAAGATTCTTTCTTAGATCATCAAGCTTTTTCTATATATGCCATCATTGAAATATTTTAAGCAATTTCATTTTTTTGATGTGTATTGCTACTTACAGTCTCAAGACCACATTAATCATCCTTATCCGCTAACAGCAAGGAATGAAAGAGGTAGTGTCAAAGCTAAAACGAGTTATTACAGTTTCTCTTGGATTTTAATAAAATATGGCTGGTCAATTTTCTAGTTTTATCCTTGCCAAATCTCTCACAATTCTCCATTTATATTTCAAATATTATTTCTTCTATTTCTCCATGCCATTAACTGTTCTTTAAGTTTCCAATCTCACACAGCGTCATAATACACCATATTTAAATATGGGGAAAGTATTACTATACATAAAAGAAAAGTATCGCCATACATAAATGAACCATACATCTGAGGAAAGCCAGAGGACACATCAGCCGGATCATAGTATAAATATCAACATTGATGAAGGCAAGAGTCCAAAGAAAAACAGTGTAAATAATGATAATCGTCCCCAAAATTAAAAGATTATCTAATCGAAATCATATATATATATATGTACAGGGTCCACCATAAGTAACTATATATTTTCTTTTGTTTGTAACTTTGTTGATACTGAAGCATTTCTTCGATTTCATGTGTCATTTAAAGGGGAACTCGTATATCTTTATAGCATTGTTGAACTTAATTAACAAATATGAGTTGCCATTGCTTAAGTGCCATTGGAGCTGTGAATGCTGAATTCATTCTCCAAATTAGTTTTTTTATTTTGTTGCATTTTCGAACATCATCAGTTAAAGTTGTTTTTGATTTGATGATGATGGTTCGTTGATGCTGTATCAGAAGTTTGCGCTCGTTGTGGGTCATCAATTTGTAACATGAGTCCTGGATTGACTAGGTGTTAGGACAACTAACGAAAACGAGTTACCTCCCTTTGAACCATTTTTCGAGAGTTAAGAGTTATCGCCCTTGTAAATGAAGTGATGCCTGGAGAGAAAAGTAAACAGACCACGTCTGGAGACTGTGTATATTTTCATCTCGCTTACAATTTATTCTGTGTTCGGTCTTGATAGATCTGTTATAAGTTTCTGTTGAAAGTTCATCCATTTTGTTTACGAGTTATTAATTATTATAACGTTAAATTACAAGGTTATAAAACTAGGATATTGATAATGGTCGCGTCTTGGGTAAAGGAACCAAGAACCATGCTGAAAATTCATATAAATAGTTATACTACTTTTGTGCACACTCAGTCCCTGAAAGATCAGCAAAATGTATTGACCTCCATGGAGAGCCCACTGAGCTCCAATGTTTATGTTGCAAAAAACTTAAGTGTTTTACCCTTTGTTAGTTTCTATATTGCAGTCGCATATTTCTTCGATGTTGGTCCCTATATGCCCGGAGACTGTTTATATTTTTGAAATATATAATTCTTCTTTTTCAGGCCATGTGAGATGATTGTGTTTGGTGACAGTGTGATGCCAGATTACAGATTTCCTACACCTCTTGAAGTGAGGCTGTTGACCAAACGCTTCCCACGAATGTCTGACCGTATTCTCTATCATCACTACATGCAACCCCATCGGCCAAACAGAAGAATCGCTTCAGCACCTTCCGGCAGATATTTCTTTACCCACCTTCCATAGTATGTTTTCGGAGATCAAGTGTATATTCGGCACCACAACCCAATCAAGCTGAAAGGAACAATTTTAGCATGACACTGTATCGGACATCACTCAAAATGCCAGGCTTTTACAAAGATAAACAAAACAGAACACATTTTCGAATTGACTAGATTTCTAAATAACATTTTATCCATTAAAAAAAATAAATAAAAATAAAAACTATTTATATTTACTTATATTTATTAATTTTACGGAAGTTTAAATTACATGATACCAATGCTTTTGCGAACAACCGGAACCAGGGGTAAAAACTTTGGATTTAAATCCGATTCACCCTGTTCGGCCATTTTCTTGATCTGCCAATGCAGGAATGCCGGAAAGTGGAGAAATAGTAAAATTTCCTGTCTTTCAGTCAATTTATAAAAATTCCTAATTTTTTGTAAATACAGATGTGTGACAAGTGTATTAAAATTAAAATTGTAAAAAATTATAAAATTATTTTTATAAAAAATAAAAATATAAAGCAATATATATATATATATATATATATATATATATATATACATACATACACACACACACACACACATGTAATTAATTAAACAAGTTCAAATGATAAAATGAATTTAACCACTATTTCCTCAAAAGTTCAATACATTGTAGAGCTTTATAAATATACATTATATAAACATTTAAAATGGCTTACATAAATGCAATTATGTTTCAGTACTCATTGTATTTAAAAATGTTTATATATAATATCTTTATTTATATAAACATATCAAAAGGTACACATCCATTGGAGATGTTTTGATCGTAGCTTTAATAAGCTTCGGTCAATATGAAAAGTTAAAAAACGAACGTTTTACTATCCTGATGAGATTGAAGCTTATTAAAGTTACGATTGACACATCTGCAATGGATGTGTAGCTTTTTATGTCTGTATAAATAAAAATACAAATAGCTCTATTTATTATTGAGCACTATTATATAAAGACAGTAGAGATTCACCAGATTTTTTTACCCTATAGATATAAACTTAAACTAGATTACTATATCGGAATGAATAAATGAGAGTTTTTTAATTTATCACTTATATTTCCATCAAAATATGTTATTGTTATTTAAATCAATAATACAACATAATATTTTGACATTCTCTATATATAGTACAAATGAACTATTTGGCTGCTTAATTTGCATAACTATTTTTTAAACAGTTAATAATTAATTAATGTTTGGTATTATTAATTTGAAATTACATTGTCTTATTTTTACTATCTATATGCAATAGTAATTATTATTTGTTTGTTATGCTTCCTTGGGCATCTTCCCTTTAACTATCTTCTCAATTCAACTGTTAAAAAAAAAATTAAACTGAGTACAGATCAAATTCTGTTAAATATTTCATATGACAACTCCCAAAAGTGGCCCCCTCAAATTCTCCCTCCTACCACGTTCTCTGAATTCATCCAAACTCATCTTAAACTGATCCACGATATTGCTGTTCTTAATCCGATCTGGCAACTTATTCCAAAAACAAATTACTCTGTGAGCAAAAAAAAAAAACTTAACTGGTTAACAGATCTAGTTTTTGAAAACTGCCTTGACAATACCCTTCCAGATCTGGGAGAAATACTAAAAAAATGCCCACCATAGTTAGAAATGCCATTAATTATCTTGAAAGTCTCAATCATATCACCTCTCATTCTTCTCTCCAGCAAAGTAGTCAATCCCAATTTGTCCAATTTCTCCCTATAACTGCACTCCTTTACTTTACTTATTAGTTTTGCCACCCTTCTTTGCACGCCTTCCAGTTTCAACATTACATTCCAATTTCCATGTCTAGTCGCTGGAGCCTAGACCTGGGTGCAGTATTCTATATGAGGTCTTATTAGAGCATTATATATCCTTAACACAACATTTGTCTCCCTCGAAATAACCACCCACCCGATCATTATATTTGCCCTCGATACAATGGTCAAAATATGATTATTTGCCCTAAATGTATTATCAAACCCCACTCTCCATCTACTTCTTTGATTTCTCTGTTGTTTAGTACATATTCAACTCCAACATTCCTGGATCCTAGATGTAGTATTTTTCTAGGTTAAATCCAAATTTCCAAATGTCCTCCCAATGTGATAATTTATTTAGATCCGTCTGTTATTTCCTTTGATAAAGGTCTCACAAGTAGTTTAACATTATAAGCAAACAGTTCTATTTCTGAATTTATATTATCAGGTAAGTCATTTATGAATATCAAAAACAACAAAGGACCCCATACTGAATCCTGCAGAACACCGGAGGGTATGTACAGAATAATTGTTACCAACCTTTACCTTCATAGTTCTATCCTTCAAAAACTCCCTCACAATATTTACTATTTTGTCAGTAATATCAACATTTTTCATTTTCACTAGTAAACAATAATGAGATACTGTATCAAATGTCTTGCTAAAATCCAAATATATGATATCCGCACTATCCTCCTCCATCAAATATTCATTTATAATGTCAATACTTTCCAAATTATTAGATAATGTTGATTTACCATGGACAAAGCCATGTTGGTTAAAATGTATATCATTCTTTATAAAATGTAATATGTGGTTTCTAATTATTTTTTCAAATATCTTACACAAAATACATGTTAGAGAAACTGGTCTGTAGTTACTTTTTAAATGTATCAAACCTTTTTTATGTAGCGGTATTACTATAGCTGTTTTCCAAATATATGGAATCTCTTCATATTCCATACATTTCCTAAACAAATTGGTTATTGCATTGATAAAGCCTTCATTTGATGATAAGTATTTCAATATTTTAGGATGAATTTCATCAGGTCCCATACTTTTACTAACATCCAACTGGGATAGTAATAGTGTTATGTCTTAAGTTTCTATTTTTAGTTCATCCATTATTTTCGTTGTACCCTCCTCATAAGAACTCTCCTGTAGTGAACCAAATTCTTCAAAAGAATGAACAGATTTTTAAAAGATTTGTTAGTACACCAGCTGTTTCTACTGGTGTGTCTGTTAAATCCCATCTTATCATCTCTTACTTACGTACCCACGCTTTTTTAAATTTTAGTTTTTGCTTTAACATATTTGAACAAAGGTTTACAGTTGTATTTAATATTTCTAACAATATTATGTTCGTGTTTCAACTTTTCTTTTACTTCTAGTGTTTCATATTCATTTTGTTTACTTACAGCATTTTGATAATATTCCATACTTGGTATAATTCCAAATTTCCTCCAAGCTTTATCTTTTTCTTTCCTTTTACGAGATAGACGATTACTGTCCCAAGGTAATATTTCTAATGGATCCCCTTGTTTGGAGAATTTTCTAATAACTTCTGGAATATTTTCTATTATAGATTTTATCTTTCCATTTAATTCCTCCCACATTTCATTAACATCAGTTTTTTCGAGCTATAATTCCAATCAATTTTCTCCTTTCTCTGACACAAAATCTTTTGTAATCTTAGACCAGTTCCTCTTTTTTCTGTTTATATAATCAAACTCTGCCTTCATTTTAACTTCGATTTCAATACATGCATGATCAGATTTACCTAACGGTGCTTTCAAACTTACATCTATCATGCATTCATTATTTGAAAAAATCTGATCTAATGTACCTTTTTCTAATCTATTTCCCATTAGTTTATATCTAGTATCTTCTTCTATATACCAATGCAAACCGTTTTTTGTAAATAACTCCAAATATTCGTTCTGCATTCTAAAGTGTTGACTAATTGAATTTATAGGAGACACAACTAAACCCTTTGTCCAATTTACATTTAGCAAATTAAAATCCCCAACCATTATAATATTTTCAGATTCTTCTGATGTAAATGGTATCTCACTCATTTGTTCTTTTAATCTATAATCTTCCTCTATGGACAAATTCGGAGATCTGTATATACATACTACAACGAAAACTCTGTTATTAGCATCGATTATTCTTAACGCCAAAGATTCAGTTTTATCAAACCAATCCAATCTAGAAGCCTTTAATGCATTATGTACATAAATAGCAGACCCCCAAACTTTGTATTATTTTTATCTTCCCGTATTAATCTAAAATTTGGTATTGCCAATTCTGCCTCTTCTACACTTCCCGTAGACAAATGTGTTTCTCTAATACAAATTATTTTATATTTGTTAGCAATCAATTTTAGTTCCGTTATTTTGTTTCTTAATGAGTTTGCGTTAGTATACAGTATTTTCAAACGTTCTCTATTTTTCTTTACTCGTTTAAATTGATTTCCTTGGACGCTTTTTCGTTGTTTTTTGGATTCTCAGTGGTTTTGCTTTTACCATTTTATTTTCGTTCTCTTATCTGCTCCCTTTTTTCGAAAGCAGCTTCCCTTTCTGTTGTCGTCAAATCTGGATTCATCCATATAAGTTCTTTTCTTTCATTTTATATTTTTTTACCAAATTTGTAGTTGTGCAACCACTTTGCATCTTCCCCATGTCTTAGTGTGACAATTATCAATCGGTATTTGTTATTAACTTGTTTTCCAAGTCTAACCGTTCTGATAATGTTTTTTTTTTGCGGTGTTCCCTTCTCTTTATTTATTAAACAGAAAACCCTTTCATTTAGGTTTTCTTATTTCATGTTAGAAATTATGACGTTGTTAGTACGTTTTTTTTTTTGTTCTAAAATATTTGTTTCTATTATGTTTATACTTTCTTTTAAATGCCATTTCTAATGTACTTTCCATTATTTCTTTTTGACCTTTTTTTTTTGCTATATCAGCCCAAGTTTTATTCATTTCTTTTTTTTTTGTCTCAACAAACTGTTTGTTAAAGACAACTCTTTTTTTTTTTTATTATCTCCGGTATGAAGTTCGTAATTTCTTTTATTATTACATTCTTCATATCTTTTTCATCCTCTCACGTCCCAGTAATTTAAAAAAATTTTTCCTCCAAATTCAAAACAACTTGGACATCTCAATTCCTTTATTTTTCACATATAGACCCTGTGAGTTCATTAAAACCGACACACTCAGGATGATACCATTTCTTGCAACATCCACAATTTATTAGATTTTTTTTCTAATTTCGGTCCTTCCTATTTTTCCTTGCATGAACAAGGTGTCACTCCTTTTTTTTCCATTTGGTGTAATTGCAGCAATTTGTTTTTTGTTGCTGTTTTGACTGTTTTTTGTTTTTTTTTAAGTAAAAACAGCTCTGCACACATCGAAGAGATAAACGAAAATAAACTTTTTTGCTTTGGGAGCGAAATCCGCCGCATTTTTTTTGGGGGGGGGGGGGTACCTTTTTTTAAGCGATTACATGTTTTTGTGACCTTGTAACTCGGACTTAAAGTTAGTGGTAAACACATTTGGTTAACTTCCCTAAAAAGATTGAAAGGCTTAGAAATTGGGGAACATTTTATGTTAAATATATATGAAACTGATCCCCCACTCTAAATTCTGAACTATTTGTTTTTCCTTCTTTCGGTTTTCCACAGTGTTCACAAGTAATCGTCCCAAAAAACAAACAAACAGAATCTTATTTTTTGTAGGGGTGGGGATTAATGGGTGTTAATCTACAAATTCACCCATATTTTATTTTTTTAAATCTTATACTTTTTTTAACTATACATTCCTTTTTATTTTATTTTAAGCAACAATTGATTTTAGTTGTGTTTACCTTTCCCATGAAAATTAAATAACTTTTAAAAACTATCTAATTAAATACCTTATTTTTAAGGCATAAATAAAAATGTTAAAAGTTTGGATATTATTGTAGATTAACAACCCAACCCCCACAAAATGAGATTCTACTTTTTAGGCAATTACGTGTGAATACCATGCAAAACAACAAAATTATTTTAGAATTTAAAGTGGGCATCAGTTTCACATAAATTTAATGTAAAATGATCCTCCATTTCCGGACCATTCTAGGGTTTATGACAGTTAACCATTTTCTTTTGCTATTTAAGATGTATTCTGTGCGTTATTTGGGGTGGGGGGGGGTCCACCTTTATAGCCGATTACATATGGTTTTACAACCTTGGTAGTTGAACTTAGGATTAGTGTTAAAAATATATTGGTTAACAGCCCTAATAAGTTAAAATGACCCTAAAAAGTAGAATCTCATGTTTTTAAGCGGGGGTTGTAATTTAGCTGAAGGTGTTAATCTACAAATTTACCAAAGTTTGTTGTTAAAATTTTAGAATTGTCTGAGTAAAAACATTTTTTTTTAACTAATTAATTGCTGCCCGGAGAGCGTAGGTTTTTCTAGTATATATAAAATTAAGTTAGCTGTACTGGATATTAGAAGTTAAATAGCATTTAAGCTGACAAATCATTATTTGATTCTGTCTAGCTATTTAAAAAGACATTTTCAGTCTGTATTCTTTAGATGAAAAAAAATTCCAATAAATTTCATTGATTACATTTTCTATCCGTAATAGAAACTTAGGGATTCACCATTTGTTATAAATGAAAGATCAAAAATGGCGCCTACATTTGCTGGGTACATATTTGTTCAAATATTCCTTTTCATTTACAAAACGCACTCTTACTTTCCTTAACACACATTAATCATTTATTAGAATTTAGAAATTAAGCCAAAAACATAATTATGTGCAGGAATACAATTAACATTCACGTCCTTGACAGATTATAGTAATTATATATATAATAGACAATATTAGGCTAAATTTCAGTGACCAAGATTTTTATTCATTTTCTTGTTCATTTTTTTTCCCATTCAAAACCTCGATACATTTTTTCCGGATCGTTTCGATCATAATCAACTAACGGGTGGGTATATATATATATATATTTTACGAAAAATTGAAACTTCCAACTTGAAATATTAAAACCACAAAAGTTATTTATTTTTCATCTAGTCTCAATAATATGACATATGCAAGTTAATTTGCCAATAATTTATCACTTTTTTAATAACACTTAAATGTATATATACTTACACAAATACTTATTTTTACTAAATACTATCTCGTTTCTTTAGAGCAAGTCAGCTAAGAAATATTATTTTCATTTTTGTTTTAGGTGGGAGGTTAGACGTTTCGTGAACGACTTCCAACTTTTCCTGTCTGTTTACTTGTGCAGCATTCTCATCAAATGATCTCCTTCATGTCCTCAATGGTCTCCAACACGACTTTGGGCCATCGACATCGATGTCAGACCCACTCTGGGACATTCGGATGACTTATGGTGTATGTGTTTATGGTGTGCACAGACAAACTACGTAAATTAGCTGAAAAAAGAAAGTGGTGGAAGTCAAGGAAAATAATACCTTTCTTACCACAAAAAAAACTGAAGCTTTTTTTTTTTTTTTTTTTTAAAAGAAAGCTAAAATGATCTGGTTTTTATTTTATCCAAAATAGTTAATTCACTCAGTCGAATATAAAAGGGATAATTAAGCAAATAAAAAGCCCTGCCACGTTTTGAGTCATAATGACAAACTCTGAACTGTAGATGTCTGTTACCAGGAATCGCAAGGGGGTTATACTGTACCGATTTCCCTGGAATATTTCGAAATTAAACCAATTTCTAAAATGCACATTACTTCAGTAACCAACATGCACATGTAAAAAAGAAAAGGAAAAACAAACAGTAAAACAAGTTTTATTTATCAAAATCCCTTTTCAAGTACACACATATACATCAAAGTATTAAAAATATATTTTTTAATTCATTATATTATGACACTTCATTGTACATAGGATATAAAATAAAACATACAAATGACAAAAGAAACAAGGTGCAAAGTCAAATGATCCAATTTGCATGTTGTCTTCGATACTTAAAATGACAGTAAGAGTTGCAGATACATTTTTTAAATGGAAATCACTCCAGACAAGGCATAGAGCCACTTGATGTAAGAAGCTAAAAAAAAAAAAATGCTTCAAGGTCAAAAACTAGTCAACAATAAGTGTTAGATGGACATATTCCGACCCAGAAAATGGCAATTCTTCTCCCTTTGTCAGAAACATCACCCATGGAATGTGAGGACTAAAGGACAAGATAAAGATAAGTGAAAATTACGAGGCTGCTGAAAGTAAACTCAACGTCCACTTTCTACTCTCCAAATTAAAGCAACATTTATGAATACACCGACACCTTTGATATCAAAATGAAATTATCAGGAGGTTGAGAAAAGAAATCTATCACCAATCCGTTATTTGGATCAAATGGAGTTGAGGCACCCCCAGAATGAGCAACAACCAAAAAGACACACTTTTTATTAAGACCAATTTTTAAAAATTTTAATTTTATTTTTTTTACTTTTGATTTCTGTTTTTATTGCTTATTAAAAAAATTTATAGCGAAAAATCAAATATTTAAAAAGAATATTTTTTTTTTAAATACAACCCAATATTTTTTTTAAAATACCCTTTTTCAAACCCAGTATTTTTTTTAATACGTCATGCATGCAAATCTCTGCTACACTGTTGCTGAATGGGTATCTAGTCATAAACATAGACCTATTTTCTTCCTCCGAAAAATGTCCCCATTGAGTGAGCTGGTCACACACTGACCAATCACCCTGCAGGGCACATGGATTCCTTCTGTCAGCTGAAGAACTACTTCAGCCCCTTTGGGAATCACGAGCGGTCAGCAGAGAGACTCCTGCAAGCAACGAGGAAACATTTCCAGCAACTACTATCTTCGTATGGGGGTAACTGCTCAGACCTCCGGCAGCTCTAAGAAATCCTTATTTTTCCTCTTTCTCACTCGGACACTGTAGAACTTTCTATCTATACCAAACGCTGTAGGTAACTTTAAAGAATAAACTCTTTTCGTCGTTGTTAGAAAAGAGTTTTGTTATTTTATTTTGTGTCTTAAATATAAGATTGGGACAACGTCCCCCATTCTTTACAACAGCACCGACACCCCTTTTTATATGCCACATTGTTTTGTTCATAATTCAACCACAAGTAAAAAGAAAAAAAAAAAAAAAAGTTTTCAGTGGTATTAAGGCAAAATGTGCCTTTTTGGTTGTTGCCCATTCTAGGGTGCTTCAAATCCATTTGATCCAGTTATCTAAACTGAATTACGCCCCTTGATTTATTATTGTTTGGCCACCGACACCTTTGATATCAAAATGAAATTATCAGGAGGTTGAGAAAAGAAATCTATCACCAATCCGTTATTTTTCCTTGCACATTCGGTCAATACAGTGACGTTGTATTGTAAACCTTCAGGTTGTTGAGTGTTGCATTTCTTTATCTGATGTATGCTAACATAAAATACTGTCTGTCAACTATTTTCAGGCTATTAGATGTAGGAACATGAACCTTGGTAGGAATATTCCTCTACCTATGCAGATTATTATGAGGTTAGATTTATTTATCTTGTTTCTTATAAAGACCCCCCCCCCCCTCACCACCACCAAAAAGAACCATGAAACTCTACTACTGATTTTTAAGAAACTCTGATAGAGTTTTTCCACAGTTGGATTTGGGTTTTGAGATGGAATGTCATGGAACAGATCGGAAAAAAAACATGATTTCATAAGAAAAACATGAATGGGGAAAAAGGATATGATTTCCCCGTTGGAAGAAAAGTTACACAAACAGATAAGTGAACTTTGAACGGTTGACAAATATATACATGCACTAATCTTATGAACGATGTCAAACTCCATGACAAGAAAAACCTTTTATACTTATTTGCATTAAATTATATTCCTGTTGCATTTTAGCATTAAATTACTTATTATACTATTTCCATGTGTGTTCCGGTTTCTTTTGCCAATTATCTCATCTCGTGTGATTTACTGTAGACATTATCACAGAATATAAGAACATACCCAGAGCCAAATTCCGGCAAAATATAAATGTTAAACTGTGTTGGATATTAACAATAGTGGCCGTCACATTTGTGGGAGGCTCCAGTTCGGAATCTTACAGCCAAGGAACACACACAATAATTGTTGAAAGGAAAAAAAGAAAAAAAAAAAGGTAAAAGAAAACAATAGATTTATTGGAAAATATTTAGAAAAATCCTTGCTGAGAGAAACTAACTAGTCTAAAAAAAGATGAGGCATTCTTAGTGGGTCAAAAACTACAATTAGATGTAGGAGCAAAAACATAAAGAACATCTCACTGATAATGACATCTTTGAGGAGATCTTGAGTAAATTACAGATGGACGATCAAGATCTAAGACCAGCCAAACTGGAATTGGAGAAGGCCAAAATAGTCGGCGAGACTGAAATAGAAAAGGTGAGGATACAGCAGGAAATGAGGCTGAACCCACATATAAACTGTGTCCATCGCTTTATTGCAGATTACAAAATAATCAATATTTCAGTAAATATAAGTTATAAAAAGCTGAAAATTACACCATCCAAGGACTGTATTAAGGTGAGATAAATCCTAAAATTTCATCAAAATTCATGTTATATTTAAAAAGTTATGTTATTTTTTTAATATTCAAGGAATTTTCACCGTCCATTGCTTTATTGCAGGTCTCATAAAATGCCAAAAAAAGGACGTTTAACAGCTACCGAGAAGCAGAGGATTATTGCAGGACTAGCAGAAGGACTCTCGATCATAAATTTAGCCACAGAACTAAAAAGGGATCCCCGAACTTTAGCTACATTCATCAAGAACCCCAACATCAAGTCCAGGAAAGATAAGGGCACAAGGAGGAACCTTTCTGATCGGGATCTTCGAAAAATTCGTAGAGAGATTGTGCGCAACCCAAACAGCACCAGTGCAACAATTTTTGCGAGGGCTGGAGTCATACCAAGGTCCAGACAAGCCCGATGCAATGTACTGAATGAAATGGCAAGGAACATCAAACCTATTCCAAGGCCTCCATTGAGCCAAACCCACAAAGAAAAACGATTGGCTTGGGCACAAAAATATATGAAAATGGATTGCCAAAATGTTCTGTTTACAGATGAGGCTCGTGCTACCCTTGATGGACCGGACGGATGGGCCAAAGTTTGGAATCCAAATGGAACTCCAACGCCTTATAGATTTCGTCGCCAACAGGGAGGTGGAGGCATAATGTTTTGGGCGGGAATTATTGGGGATAAGCTATGTGGACCATTCCGAGTGCCAGAAGGTGTCAAGCTCACCAGCAATGCCTACACTGCCTTTCTAAATGAGAATTTGTTACCATGGCTAGATGATCTTCCCTTGTCACGTCGTTTTAAGATTATTTTTATGCATGACAATGCCCCATCTCATGCTGCTAGGGCAACTACATCCTTCCTTGGATCTCAGGGCTTTGTTGGAGAAACCCTCATGTCCTGGCCACCGTGTTCTCCGGACCTTAACCCCATCGAACACCTATGGTCAATATTGAAACGAGGAGTTTATGAGGGAGGAGAGCAGTTTTCTTCGAAGGATGCCCTTTGGAACAAAATAGTCGACGTTGCCAGAACCATTACTCCATCTCAGATCAAACAATTGACCTCCTCGGTGGACAAAAGGTTGTTTAATGTAATTTCAAAACATGGGGGATATGTGGACAAATAATTCGTTTGTTTGACACTTAGCCCTTGGGATGTGCCTTTGTTTTTGTTAATTTTCCCCAGAAAATGTGTTCAATATAAATTTATGATGCTTTGGTATTGTTTTATTGAGCTAAAACATTATCTTAGAAGACTTGCAATAAAGCAATGGACGGTGAAAATTCCTTGAATATTAAAAAAATAACATAACTTTTTAAATATAACATGAATTTTGATGAAATTTTAGGATTTATCTCACCTTAATACAGTCCTTGGTGTAATTTTCAGCTTTTTATAACTTATATTTACTGAAATATTGATTATTTTGTAATCTGCAATAAAGCGATGGACACGGTTTAAATCGAACCAGGCCGAAAGAGTTTGATCTAACAAAACATGTACTGTGCATACCGAAATTCAGGGAGGAAGAAGTAGATGAATACTTTAAATGCGTGGTTCAACTTGTTGCAGACAGGATCGTCGAGGAAGACGCAGAAAGCCTATGCTGCACTATCGGTGGAGGATTGTGCAGACTACAGCAAAATGAAAAAAGCCATTCCAGAAGTATACGAATTGGTGCTGGAGGCGTACCGCCAAATATTCTGGAGCTGCTAAAAGCTGAAGACGCCATCGTATGTGGAGTTTCTACAGCAGAAAGTGAGACACTTGGATAGGTGATGTTTAGCAAAGAAGGTTGGAAATGAATACAAGCGATTGAAACAGTTAAAAAATTATAGAATGATAAAATAATAAATGTTGAAAAAAACTTAGTACAAATGTTGGTAGCAGTACTTCTTTACACATATACTTTTCTCTTGTTGGAACTGCACTAATACTGCACTACCCTCATTTCTATATATAACTACAACGAAAGAATGCCACGAACAAGTAAAAAATCAATGGAAGACTTACTGGAACTCCAGAAATCCACAACAACGAACAAAAACTTCGAGGAAAAATTACGGAAACTCAAAGAGAAAGTGGATACGGTACTTCATCTTCTATCCAATCAACAAGACAAAGAACAAAACAACAATTAAGAGACAATTATACAACTATTTAAACCCCAGCACGAATTCATAGAAAACTACAGATTATCATATATCCATGGCGAATCGTTAAAAACGAAAAACATTTCCAAGAATAGCTCTGACGTTTGCAATTCAATCAGTGAGCTACTTTCAATGAGGACTTCACTTTCTGGGAAAACAAAGATGTAGAAGAACTCATAGAAGCCGTGCCGTATGTTGGCTTCAGTCCCAAAACAACTGCAAAGCCATTCATGTCATACAGCAAGCCTGGAGACAGAAAGGAGGACTGGCTCTTTCTGATCATGCTTTTCCATGAGAGAGGGTCCAACATCGATAAAATCTGTCAGAAAGCTTCAACCAATGGCGCAAAGATAAGGGAAGCAAAAACCAAATTTCATCTAAGGGACAATGCTAGATCGGCTGAAGCCTCTGCTCACACATTTCCAAGATTAGCTTTAACTTTTGCAATTCAATCAGTGAGCTACTTTCAATGAGCACTTTACTTTCTTGGAAAACAAAGATGTAGAAGAACTCATAGAAGCCGTGCCGTATGTTGGCTTCAGTCCAAAAGTTACAGCAACGGCATTCACGTCATACAGCAAGCCTGGAGACAGAAAGAAGGACTGGCTCTTTCTGATCATGCTTTTCCATGAAAGGGGGTCCAACATCGATAATATCTGTCAGAAAGCTTCAACCAATGGCGCAAAGATAAGGGAAGCAAAAACCAAATTTCATCTAAGGAACAATGCTAGATCGGCTGAAGCCTCTGCTTACACATTTCCAAGATTAGCTTTAACTTTTGCAATTCAATCAGTGAGCTACTTTCAATGAGGACTTCACTTTCTGGGAAAACAAAGATGTAGAAGAACTCATAGAAGCCGTGCCGTATGTTGGCTTCAGTCCAAAAGTAACAGCAACGGCATTCATGTCATACAGCAAGCCTGGAGACAGAAAGAAGGACTGGCTCTTTCTGATCATGCTTTTCCATGAAAGGGGGTCCAACATCGATAAAATCTGTCAGAAAGCTTCAACCAATGGCGCAAAGATAAGGGAAGCAAAAACCAAATTTCATCTAAGGAACAATGCTAGATCGGCTGAAGCCTCTGCTTACACATTTCCAAGATTAGCTTTAACTTTTGCAATTCAATAAGTGAGCTACTTTCAATGAGGACTTCACTTTCTGGGAAAACAAAGATGTAGAAGAACTCATAGAAGCCGTGCCGTATGTTAGCTTCAGTCCAAAAGTAACAGCAACGGCATTCATGTCATACAGCAAGCCTGGAGACAGAAAGAAGGACTGGCTCTTTCTGATCATGCTTTTCCATGAAAGGGGGTCCAACATCGATAAAATCTGTCAGAAAGCTTCAACCAATGGCGCAAAGATAAGGGAAGCAAAAACCAAATTTCATCTAAGGAACAATGCTAGATCGGCTGAAGCCTCTGCTTACACATTTCCAAGATTAGCTTTAACTTTTGCAATTCAATAAGTGAGCTACTTTCAATGAGGACTTCACTTTCTGGGAAAACACAGATGTAGAAGAACTCATAGAAGCCGTGCCGTATGTTGGCTTCAGTCCAAAAGTAACAGCAACGGCATTCATGTCATACAGCAAGCCTGGAGACAGAAAGAAGGACTGGCTCTTTCTGATCATGCTTTTCCATGAAAGGGGGTCCAACATCGATAAAATCTGTCAGAAAGCTTCAACCAATGGCGCAAAGATAAGGGAAGCAAAAACCAAATTTCATCTAAGGAACAATGCTAGATCGGCTGAAGCCTCTGCTTACACATTTCCAAGATTAGCTTTAACTTTTGCAATTCAATAAGTGAGCTACTTTCAATGAGGACTTCACTTTCTGGGAAAACAAAGATGTAGAAGAACTCATAGAAGCCGTGCCGTATGTTGGCTTCAGTCCAAAAGTAACAGCAACGGCATTCATGTCATACAGCAAGCCTGGAGACAGAAAGAAGGACTGGCTCTTTCTGATCATGCTTTTCCATGAAAGGGGGTCCAACATCGATAAAATCTGTCAGAAAGCTTCAACCAATGGCGCAAAGATAAGGGAAGCAAAAACCAAATTTCATCTAAGGAACAATGCTAGATCGGCTGAAGCCTCTGCTTACACATTTCCAAGATTAGCTTTAACTTTTGCAATTCAATAAGTGAGCTACTTTCAATGAGGACTTCACTTTCTGGGAAAACACAGATGTAGAAGAACTCATAGAAGCCGTGCCGTATGTTGGCTTCAGTCCAAAAGTAACAGCAACGGCATTCATGTCATACAGCAAGCCTGGAGACAGAAAGAAGGACTGGCTCTTTCTGATCATGCTTTTCCATGAAAGGGGGTCCAACATCGATAAAATCTGTCAGAAAGCTTCAACCAATGGCGCAAAGATAAGGGAAGCAAAAACCAAATTTCATCTAAGGAACAATGCTAGATCGGCTGAAGCCTCTGCTTACACATTTCCAAGATTAGCTTTAACTTTTGCAATTCAATAAGTGAGCTACTTTCAATGAGGACTTCACTTTCTGGGAAAACACAGATGTAGAAGAACTCATAGAAGCCGTGCCGTATGTTGGCTTTAGTCCAAAAGTAACAGCAACGGCATTCATGTCATACAGCAAGCCTGGAGACAGAAAGAAGGACTGGCTCTTTCTGATCATGCTTTTCCATGAAAGGGGGTCCAACATCGATAAAATCTGTCAGAAAGCTTCAACCAATGGCGCAAAGATAAGGGAAGCAAAAACCAAATTTCATCTAAGGAACAATGCTAGATCGGCTGAAGCCTCTGCTTACACATTTCCAAGATTAGCTTTAACTTTTGCAATTCAATAAGTGAGCTACTTTCAATGAGGACTTCACTTTCTGGGAAAACACAGATGTAGAAGAACTCATAGAAGCCGTGCCGTATGTTGGCTTCAGTCCAAAAGTAACAGCAACGGCATTCATGTCATACAGCAAGCCTGGAGACAGAAAGAAGGACTGGCTCTTTCTGATCATGCTTTTCCATGAAAGGGGGTCCAACATCGATAAAATCTGTCAGAAAGCTTCAACCAATGGCGCAAAGATAAGGGAAGCAAAAACCAAATTTCATCTAAGGAACAATGCTAGATCGGCTGAAGCCTCTGCTTACACATTTCCAAGATTAGCTTTAACTTTTGCAATTCAATAAGTGAGCTACTTTCAATGAGGACTTCACTTTCTGGGAAAACACAGATGTAGAAGAACTCATAGAAGCCGTGCCGTATGTTGGCTTCAGTCCAAAAGTAACAGCAACGGCATTCATGTCATACAGCAAGTCTGGAGACAGAAAGAAGGACTGGCTCTTTCTGATCATGCTTTTCCATGAAAGGGGGTCCAACATCGATAAAATCTGTCAGAAAGCTTCAACCAATGGCGCAAAGATAAGGGAAGCAAAAACCAAATTTCATCTAAGGAACAATGCTAGATCGGCTGAAGCCTCTGCTTACACATTTCCAAGATTAGCTTTAACTTTTGCAATTCAATAAGTGAGCTACTTTCAATGAGGACTTCACTTTCTGGGAAAACACAGATGTAGAAGAACTCATAGAAGCCGTGCCGTATGTTGGCTTCAGTCCAAAAGTAACAGCAACGGCATTCATGTCATACAGCAAGCCTGGAGACAGAAAGAAGGACTGGCTCTTTCTGATCATGCTTTTCCATGAAAGGGGGTCCAACATCGATAAAATCTGTCAGAAAGCTTCAACCAATGGCGCAAAGATAAGGGAAGCAAAAACCAAATTTCATCTAAGGAACAATGCTAGATCGGCTGAAGCCTCTGCTTACACATTTCCAAGATTAGCTTTAACTTTTGCAATTCAATAAGTGAGCTACTTTCAATGAGGACTTCACTTTCTGGGAAAACAAAGATGTAGAAGAACTCATAGAAGCCGTGCCGTATGTTGGCTTCAGTCCAAAAGTAACAGCAACGGCATTCATGTCATACAGCAAGCCTGGAGACAGAAAGAAGGACTGGCTCTTTCTGATCATGCTTTTCCATGAAAGGGGGTCCAACATCGATAAAATCTGTCAGAAAGCTTCAACCAATGGCGCAAAGATAAGGGAAGCAAAAACCAAATTTCATCTAAGGAACAATGCTAGATCGGCTGAAGCCTCTGCTCACACATTTCCAAGATTAGCTTTAACTTTTGCAATTCAATCAGTGAGCTACTTTCAATGAGGACTTCACTTTCTGGGAAAACAAAGATGTAGAAGAACTCATAGAAGCCGTGCCGTATGTTGGCTTCAGTCCAAAAGTAACAGCAACGGCATTCATGTCATACAGCAAGCCTGGAGACAGAAAGAAGGACTGGCTCTTTCTGATCATGCTTTTCCATGAAAGAGGGTCCAACATCGATAAAATCTGTCAGAAAGCTTCAACCAATGGCGCAAAGATAAGGGAAGCAAAAACAAAATTTCATCTAAGGAACAATGCTAGATCGGCTGAAGCCTCTGCTCACACATTTCCAAGATTAGCTTTAACTTTTGCAATTCAATCAGTGAGCTACTTTCAATGAGGACTTCACTTTCTGGGAAAACAAAGATGTAGAAGAACTCATAGAAGCCGTACCGTATGTTGGCTTCAGTCCAGCAGTAACAGCAAACGCATTCCTGTCATACAGCAAGCCTGGAGACAGAAAGAAGGACTGGCTCTTTCTGATCATGCTTTTCCATGAAAGGGGATCCAACATCGATAAAATCTGTCAGAAAGCTTCAACCAATGGCGCAAAGATAAGGGAAGCAAAAACCAAATTTCATCTAAGGAACAATGCTAGATCGGCTGAAGCCTCTGCTTACACATTTCCAAGATTAGCTTTAACTTTTGCAATTCAATAAGTGAGCTACTTTCAATGAGGACTTCACTTTCTGGGAAAACAAAGATGTAGAAGAACTCATAGAAGCCGTACCGTATGTTGGCTTCAGTCCAGCAGTAACAGCAAACGCATTCCTGTCATACAGCAAGCCTGGAGACAGAAAGAAGGACTGGCTCTTTCTGATCATGCTTTTCCATGAAAGGGGGTCCAACATCGATAAAATCTGTCAGAAAGCTTCAACCAATGGCGCAAAGATAAGGGAAGCAAAAACCAAATTTCATCTAAGGAACAATGCTAGATCGGCTGAAGCCTCTGCTCACACATTTCCAAGATTAGCTTTAACTTTTGCAATTCAATCAGTGAGCTACTTTCAATGAGGACTTCACTTTCTGGGAAAACAAAGATGTAGAAGAACTCATAGAAGCCGTGCCGTATGTTGGCTTCAGTCCAAAAGTAACAGCAACGGCATTCATGTCATACAGCAAGCCTGGAGACAGAAAGAAGGACTGGCTCTTTCTGATCATGCTTTTCCATGAAAGAGGGTCCAACATCGATAAAATCTGTCAGAAAGCTTCAACCAATGGCGCAAAGATAAGGGAAGCAAAAACCAAATTTCATCTAAGGAACAATGCTAGATCGGCTGAAGCCTCTGCTTACACATTTCCAAGATTAGCTTTAACTTTTGCAATTCAATAAGTGAGCTACTTTCAATGAGGACTTCACTTTCTGGGAAAACAAAGATGTAGAAGAACTCATAGAAGCCGTGCCGTATGTTGGCTTCAGTCCAAAAGTAACAGCAACGGCATTCATGTCATACAGCAAGCCTGGAGACAGAAAGAAGGACTGGCTCTTTCTGATCATGCTTTTCCATGAAAGGGGGTCCAACATCGATAAAATCTGTCAGAAAGCTTCAACCAATGGCGCAAAGATAAGGGAAGCAAAAACCAAATTTCATCTAAGGAACAATGCTAGATCGGCTGAAGCCTCTGCTCACACATTTCCAAGATTAGCTTTAACTTTTGCAATTCAATCAGTGAGCTACTTTCAATGAGGACTTCACTTTCTGGGAAAACAAAGATGTAGAAGAACTCATAGAAGCCGTGCCGTATGTTGGCTTCAGTCCAAAAGTAACAGCAACGGCATTCATGTCATACAGCAAGCCTGGAGACAGAAAGAAGGACTGGCTCTTTCTGATCATGCTTTTCCATGAAAGAGGGTCCAACATCGATAAAATCTGTCAGAAAGCTTCAACCAATGGCGCAAAGATAAGGGAAGCAAAAACAAAATTTCATCTAAGGAACAATGCTAGATCGGCTGAAGCCTCTGCTCACACATTTCCAAGATTAGCTTTAACTTTTGCAATTCAATCAGTGAGCTACTTTCAATGAGGACTTCACTTTCTGGGAAAACAAAGATGTAGAAGAACTCATAGAAGCCGTACCGTATGTTGGCTTCAGTCCAGCAGTAACAGCAAACGCATTCCTGTCATACAGCAAGCCTGGAGACAGAAAGAAGGACTGGCTCTTTCTGATCATGCTTTTCCATGAAAGGGGATCCAACATCGATAAAATCTGTCAGAAAGCTTCAACCAATGGCGCAAAGATAAGGGAAGCAAAAACCAAATTTCATCTAAGGAACAATGCTAGATCGGCTGAAGCCTCTGCTTACACATTTCCAAGATTAGCTTTAACTTTTGCAATTCAATAAGTGAGCTACTTTCAATGAGGACTTCACTTTCTGGGAAAACAAAGATGTAGAAGAACTCATAGAAGCCGTACCGTATGTTGGCTTCAGTCCAGCAGTAACAGCAAACGCATTCCTGTCATACAGCAAGCCTGGAGACAGAAAGAAGGACTGGCTCTTTCTGATCATGCTTTTCCATGAAAGGGGGTCCAACATCGATAAAATCTGTCAGAAAGCTTCAACCAATGGCGCAAAGATAAGGGAAGCAAAAACCAAATTTCATCTAAGGAACAATGCTAGATCGGCTGAAGCCTCTGCTCACACATTTCCAAGATTAGCTTTAACTTTTGCAATTCAATCAGTGAGCTACTTTCAATGAGGACTTCACTTTCTGGGAAAACAAAGATGTAGAAGAACTCATAGAAGCCGTGCCGTATGTTGGCTTCAGTCCAAAAGTAACAGCAACGGCATTCATGTCATACAGCAAGCCTGGAGACAGAAAGAAGGACTGGCTCTTTCTGATCATGCTTTTCCATGAAAGAGGGTCCAACATCGATAAAATCTGTCAGAAAGCTTCAACCAATGGCGCAAAGATAAGGGAAGCAAAAACCAAATTTCATCTAAGGAACAATGCTAGATCGGCTGAAGCCTCTGCTCACACATTTCCAAGATTAGCTTTAATTTTTGCAATTCAATCAGTGAGCTACTTTCAATGAGGACTTCACTTTCTGGGAAAACAAAGATGTAGAAGAACTCATAGAAGCCGTACCGTATGTTGGCTTCAGCCCAGCAGTAACAGCAAACGCATTCCTGTCATACAGCAAGCCTGGAGACAGAAAGAAGGACTGGCTCTTTCTGATCATGCTTTTCCATGAAAGGGGATCCAACATCGATAAAATCTGTCAGAAAGCTTCAACCAATGGCGCAAAGATAAGGGAAGCAAAAACCAAATTTCATCTAAGGAACAATGCTAGATCGGCTGAAGCCTCTGCTCTCACATTACCAAGATTAGCTTTTACTTTTGCAATCCAATCAGTAAGCTACTTCAAAGCACAGACAAAATGATCCGATTGAGAGCAAGTTACCTAGTTGGGCCAAGACTCAGGCATTTGCATCGCTAATTCACACGGAAGAAATTGATGGAATAACTTTTGACGTAATAGATCACCTGAAACAGCTGCATGTTGCTAGCATGGAGGATTTAACAAGGATCAATCGAAAGGACTTAAACCTGAAGCAGTCCGAGTTCTACATGGAATTGGGTATGAAGAATGGGCTACTCTCAAACAAGGAAAGAGTGAAGAGCACTGAAAGAATTGGAGATCATACAAGATGGCAGGTTGATAGGAGAGAGTGATCTTCTCAGCGAAGCAAGTTCAATTTAGTAAGGAGGGAAGTTAGCAATTCTTTAGCAAAGTGAAGAAAATTTTTTTTAGAATATAATATAACCCGGATGTAACCTGAAGAGGGCCGAGGCTAAAGATAAAGAATTGCTCCTCCAGCGACCCACCCAACTGGGTCTGGTAAAAAAATTGAGTCTCTGGAAGAAGCAAAGTTGTACAACTCACGCCGTTTCGTTGAGGGGTTGACCCGTGACTCCGAAAGAACTTGGTGAAGCCCTCTCGGAAACGTAACAGTTTGTCCAATGGTGACGGCAGCACAGGTGACGGCACACTGCCCCCGATCGCCCCGAGGTCTCAGATCAACCACGAATAAGAATAGGCAGAACCTACATATAGATGTTTGCACTACCTCTCTTCCCTCATGAAAAATGGCCCCGTCCAACTCTGCTTTGTTGGGTATATATCCCCCCCCCCCCCCGAAGGCCTCACCCACTCAATAGGCATGACAACCTATATTATTTTTTTTACACTTTCGTCGACTATAAAAGGGCATTCAATTATAGATTCATGGTGGTTTAGATAAAATCACAAAAAGTGTTCAGTCAATTTTCACAGGCGTAGTTCTGTAACATTAATTAATTATTTATATTTTAATTCTCTAATTTACGAAAAAAAAAAGCCTAGTTCCGAAATGGGATTAGCCAATGAAATCATCAGAATCGCGTTTACAAAATAAACAAACAAGATGGCGACCTCCAGCGAAGAAGATACGATGTATGTAAACATTGACCCAAAACATTGCTTTATGTGTATTTTTCCTTCAAAAAAGCACAAAATTTTATCATTTTCAGTGAAAACATGGACTCGCTTCTTAAAATATGTGGATAAATGGAAGAATTTGGAAGGTCCACAAGCAATTATCGCGAAAAATTACTCAGCGCTTCTAACACTACTGCTAAACAAATGCCAACAAATGATGGATTTCAGCAAATCTGTTACGCACGGTTTACGGATTCACAACGAATTGGTCGTGCGCTGAAAAGTAGAGAAAACAAATTTGATGCTGTTGCTTCTAAAGGTAAGATTACATCTTTAGTATTTCTTATTCTTAATAATAACAATTTCGAAGACAGACCCATTAGAGGGTACAGCACTTTTGTTTACAAAAGCACTGTCTCCGCCGATAGATAAGATTATTTTGTAACTTTAAAAACAAATAATAATAATATATTTATTTTTAGTAGCTCATCTCTAGTTTAATAATTTTGATTAAAGTAAATATTTTTTTTTAAAAAACTTTTTGGAATCTATTTAAATAGATAGGTAATTTACATTTTTTAGGTGAAATGAAAGGTAAATCATTAATTCAAAATTACAAAAAAAAAAAAATGTAGAGTGTTAAAAAAAACTAATATTTTGGTGGAGATTTTGGCTAGGAGCAATGTGTAGTATCTGTTCTGATACTACACTTCATCTTTTCTGTCCTTGGTTAGTGCAGGAGAAATCCTTCTAGATTGAGGTAATTTTTGTTTTTGTCCCAATCCAGAGTACCCCTTTTGGGGCATTTTCCACACATTAAAGATGCGATTGACTACTTACTTGAATAACATTCCTGAAGTGGAAGCTGAAATCATTAATAACAGCCTCCTCAGTCCTTTCCAGAACCACAGTATCAACAAATACTCAAAGGAGAAAAATTTCACTTGTTCATGTCTTCTTTACAAGAGTTCATACAAGACTTTTTCATTCTGAAGTTCATACATCGATATGGTTGAAGTTCATACATCGATATGGTTGAAGTTCATACATCGATATGGTTGAAGTTCATACATCGATATGGTTGAAGTTCATACATCGATATGGTTGAAGTTCATACATCGATATGGTTGAAGTTCATACATCGATATGGTTGAAGTTCATACATCGATATGGTTGAAGTTCATACATCGATATGGTTGAAGTTCATACATCGATATGGTTGAAGTTCTACTCTTCCTTAGAGGCACTCGTGAGGCAAACTGGGAACTCCACTTAGCAAGTGCAAGAAAACTATTACCCTGGATGTTTGCTTATGATCATGTAAACTACAGCCGATACCTTTCTGTATATTGGCTAGAGATGTGTAATCTTCCCTTCATTCATCCAGAGATATATAAGCAATGCCTGGAAGGTGCCTTCGCTGTTCAAAGGAGCCAAAATGCCTTTGCCACAATTTCTTGTGACCAAACGATCGAACAAACTGCTAACGGAGACTCAAAATCAAAAGGTGGTGTGACAGGTTTCAGTACTAGCAAGGGTGCAGTCAACAGATGGATATGGCCCCATCATGCTAGAGGATCAATCACCCGTGAATGTGAAGCCATGGCTGGTAAAGGAGATCATAGTGAAACTCGATCAGATCTCTTACCAAGTCGTATGAAACGTGACAAAACTGATGTTGACAAGATTGTTGACACAGTCAATAGTATGGTAAATCCATTCGACTATGAACAAGATGAGCTGATCCATATTGCATCAGGAGTTGTTGCAACTGAATCTGTTCAAACTGATCTTCAGTCTGCAAATGCGAGAGGTGAATCTGAGTTCACAAAATTTTGTAGAGAGCGTCTACAAACAAAAACAGTGGACGTTTTTTGCCAACATAAAAAAAATGCATCTCAAGACATTCACGAGTATGTCTATGAAATCCAGACATAATGTACATGGAAAGGAAATCATTTTGAAAGCTGACAGAAAGATTTGTTGTGATAGGCAAATATAGGAACATCAATTTACAAGAGCTACTTTCCTATTCATTGGGTCCATTGCCACTGTCACTCGCAGATTCTCACGGATTCTTAGTTACGGCAAACAAGGTGACCGTACTTCATGCACTTGAAAGTCTACCTGAAAACTCGCTATCCAAGACTCCAATTATAGGTGGCATATATGTAGTGGATGGCATGGCATTGTTACATCAACTTAATGTTAGCAAACTACCTGGAGAGAGAACATTTTTCAACCTCTCTTGTAATCTTGAAGCGACTTATAAACTGGGCAAAACATAATAGTTCACAAGAAATCCACTTTATGACTGACACGTACCAGCAGATCTCCATTAAGAATCTTGAACGAGCCAAGAGAGCAGCTGGTGGTTCTCAGGTGATGCGAATTCATGGCCAATCCCTTCCCCAGCAGTGGAATAAGTTTCTCTCTGTTGGAGAGAACAAGGAGTCAATGGTAGAACACCTTTTTGAAACCTAGTCCAATGTTTCAACATCAGCATTAATAGGAGTGAAGGTGTTCTTAGCGCACAACTGCAAATGCCATTCATTCTCACCTGGGAAGCATGCAAATCATAAGGTCATCACAATAGAAGAGACAAGAATTTGCTCTTCACAAGAAGAAGCAGATACACGGATATTTTTACATGCTTCTTTTGCAGCCAGTAACAGTGCTAACATCGTCATCATAAGTCCAGATACTGACGTCTTTATCAGTGGAATCGCTCTGCAATCCCTATATTTCCATACAGGAAAAACAAATTCGAAGACGATAGACTTAAAAACAATAGAAGTTTTCATTGGATATGATATCAGTAGCATCGACCAGAAAACGGTTTGGATAATCACAGATTTCAGGGTAGTTCTATTAAAATAGTCATATCTTAAAAACTAAAGCACTTTAAATCCTCAAAATACCACCATTTTGTTAGGAAATGAATATCCTTTCACGTTCATTCATGAATAATAATATACATAATATATTTTTAAGAGTTTTGAGCAAATAAAGCCAAAAAAATGTTAACGCTATTTTCGGCAATTTACGTCACTTTTTTTTTTACCCCCCCTTCGTTTAAAACTCTGGTACCATCCCTCTGTGCGGAATTTCGTCCTGAAATTTGGAAACCAATCAGAAGCATCACTTTTAATGTTTGTCAGTGCACAAAGTAAATCGGCTCATTCCTTTTTTTGAAGTGTTAAAAATAAAACTACAACATAACGTGTATTGAACATTTTGAAAAAATACATCTTTGTCGCCCATTTAGTAAGTAAATCCATCTTTTTACTTTTTTATGCATTAAAATTATAATTGTGTTCTCTTTTGGTAGTAATATTTCATTACACTATCCGAGAAAAAAAAAAAAAAAAAAAAAAAAATGGTTTCCATTTATAGTTTGAAAAACTGACTATAGTAGCAGCAGTAAGTCTCGATAATCGCTCAAAAATCGAAAATTATACAAAAATAATGGTAATAAAAGTATACAGTTCGGTTGAATATCACATTTTCGCATGATTGCTGTGAGTCTGTTTAATTTTTATATTTACATAAAGAAAGTCACCATAGAATCGAAGTAACAACCATACATTGTAACATTCAGGGTTAAAATTAAAAAGTTGAAATTCATTTTCTCTCTTCAGCTAAAGAAGAGTGCTTTATGGCGATGAAAAAAATGTTACTAATGGCAGCATTTTCCATATTTATCATGACTGCATGCAGAAAAAGATGTCTACCAATGTCCCAGCTCTAATGGTGTGTGAATGGACAGGTTGGTCCACAACACCTGCCAGCATACAATATTTACGATTAAAAATGAAAAGAGTCATTGAAAGATAAAAAAAAAAAAACTGAGAGGGCAAAAGCTTGCCGAATTCCATGCAACGCCTTTTTTTCATTCTCTTCCACCATCTGAATCCAACGAAAAGAAAATGAGAGCAATCAACCTCCCTCTACTCCAACTCTCTCATCGTCTGCATCAAGTGGCAATAAAATAATGACATGTGAGGAGCAGAAAATGTTTAATTTTATTGAATTTAAAATTGAAAAAGCACAAAAATACCTAAAAAAATTGAAATCCAACATAAAAAAGTATCAACAAATGTCATGCTTCAAAAATACATATTATAACCCTATAAATGTTATAACCCTATACATATTCTAACCCTATAAATGTTATAACCCTATAAATGTTATAACCCTATACATATTCTAACCCTATACATATTCTAACCCTATACATATTCTAACCCTATAAATGTTAGAAGGGAAAAGTCCAGGTTATTGCTTCTGAATGACACAAGAAAACAGCTCATCATTTTGAAAGAAACTCAATCAAAAAGCCAACAGAGAATATAATAGACAAACTGATGCAGAATATTTTAAAAGAACGTAAATTGAAAAGTTATTACGAAAGAAAAAGCAAAAGAAAAATTACTTTCAAAAATAGAAGAAAACAAGAAGCCAACCCAGACAGAAGGAATCTCCTGAAGCAAAAAAAACATAAAATATAAAATAAAAAATAAGCGATTCTCTACACTCAAATTCATAAGAATATGCGTCTTTGTGTGTTTGAACTTTTGGCTTTGGAAGTGTCATCTCATGTGAGCGAGGTGATAGATGTTGTCAGCCGGCATAGTTTTCATTATAAATGTAAACCGAAAGCTTTGCCTTCCAGACAAACGGTTTTAAGAATGTCTGATGAAGCTCATTTTTTAATCAAAGCATTTTATAATGATCGGTTAAATGAAAGTTCTGGATTTGGAGTAAATAAAGATGGAACTACAAGAAAAAAAACAAAAAATATTGGAATGCAACATTGGATTCCAACGAGGCTCTACTCTTGTGATTCAAGTGTACAGCAAAAGAAGATGCATCCTCTATTACGGAAAACATTGTCAAAGAACTTGAGGAACTGGCTGCTTGTAGCATAGATGGTAAGGAGGAGGGAAAATCTATAATTATTGAGAAACTCAACTACTTCATGAGTGACCGTGCAGCAAATGAAAAGAAATCTTCAAGTCAACTTCAACAGTGGGTAGAAAAAGAGAGGATCAAGAAGAAAATACCAGCTGAAACGTTGTACACCATTCACTGCATGGTTCATGTACTTTTAGGTTTCCATCGTTATGGTCTTGAAAGATTGTTTGAACTGCAGGATGTACTTTTTCAAGACTGGGGTCCGCTTGGTCGAAATGCTCATTCCTTTTTCAAATTTTGGAAAAAAGAAAATGTAACTGCAAGAATAGTAAGGATGACATCAGAACTTCTTGGACCGAACGTGGATGAAAAGAATGGCATTAGAGATAAATAGCTAACTGACTGCAGATCAAGAAATCAAAAGTCACTTATTGGTGACTATCGAGATAATCGTTTTAACGGGATATTCCTTGGTGCTGCACAGATCATTTTTCATTTAGATGAAATTCTCAGTTTAGAGAGAAGGTTGAAAAGTAAAAGTATGTTTTTGGACCTCAACGACTCCAGAATTACTACCATGGTTCAAGCTGTCTCGATTATTTATATAAAAATTACTGAACAATACTGGCGCCTTCCAATGAGCCATGAAATAAATTACATGGAATTATTTTTATACATACAGCCAGTTTTTATTCAAAATTATTCTGTGTCACCAAAATTGCTTCTGGAAGAAAACTGCACCCCATTCGAGTCCTTTCCACCAGACAAAAAATCACCTTTCTTTAAAAGCTCATGTGAAATCCGTCACCCAGACCGTATGAATCTTCTTCTCCAGGCAATCCGGTCCATAATCAATGGAATATTGAAAACTGTTAAGAATCAGTTAGCAGATTTCCTTGATGGTGGAAAATACTCCACAATCAATTGTGCTGTTTCAAATGCCACTAAAGGCTCAGGCCTCAAAAACATGATTCCATGTTGAACAAAATTTTGGCTCTCTTGATGCAAGTCAAAAACGACAAACGCATCCAAGTTTGCATCATCACAGTACAATGTTGATGTTGAAGTCCAGCCGCACGATCTTCTTCAAGTGGTTTCTTCGCAAAACTAAAAAACAACAGTTTGATTTGATTTTTGAGGCCCAGAGAAAAGAACGATGGTTGCGTGAGAAGCACAGGGCAGAAGAAAAGGAGATGAGACAAAAGGAGATACAGCTATTGAAAGAGACCAGCAACACAACAAAAGGGCCCAAGCACATCAGGTGATGATGAAGTTGATAGTTTCAAACTAGTCCATCAAGTCAATCCAGGACAATATGTTGCAGTGGCATATGAAACTGGATGGTTTCCAGGTAAGACCGTTTATCATAAATTCAGATTTTAAAATCTTATGAATTTTGAATATTGCTGTTACTTTTAACATGCAAATATTTGATATTTCTTTCTTCTTTCTTTCTAGGAATGGTATTAGACACCTCTACTGAACAATCAACAATAATAAAGTTTCTTCATCCATCTGTTTCTCCTGGGGTTTTTAAATGGCCCTCTCAATCGGATATTACAGTGATAGAAATCACATTTATGTTATCTATTGTTGATGCACCAACACCTGTGTCAGGGGGTAGAATGTATATTTTAAAGGAATATATGGAAGTTGAAGAAAAGTTTGTCAGCTTTAGCAAAAGGTTTTTATGATATTTAAATAGGTGGGCAAAGAATACTTGGTACTTGTTACTTTTCCAAAGGTCACGTTTTCTATTAGGGTGACGTCACTTATGTTAAATAAAATTTATTTATTTTGTCAGTCTTGATTCTTGTAAAGTTCCACACTCTCATTTACCTAAGTTTGCATATTTAAAAGTAATTTGATGTTCAAAATCTAAGTGTTAATATTTTCAAAAGCCAATAATTATTAAAATTAAGCCTCTTTTTTTTTTAAATCTTAAAATAAAAATAGAATTTCGCAGAATCTATAATTTATGCAAAATATTTGGGAAACCTTATAATGTATTCATTTTAGGACAGTCCTAGTTTCAGTTTCTTGTACATAAAATGCATGACAATTCAACTTTGAGTTCTCTAATTTCTTTCTTTTTTTTTTAAATACACAGTATTTTTAAGATATTGCAGCAAATTTATGTGCATTTATTGCAGATTACTTGCAAACAATTAATTTCTGGAGATTTTCAGTGGCAAATTCTGATTCCTTGTACAAAAATATACTTATATGGCAAATTTCATTGCTTAATCTTGTTTTTTAACATTTTTACTAAAAAAAAGCGGGAAAAGTGTGACGAAACGCAGATGGTCTCAAAGAGGGGAAAATATCCAATCATGCGAGGCACAAAAAGTCATAACTTCCTTATTTTTAGTCAGATTTAAAAAATTTAATAGATTCTTTCTTAGATAATCAAGCTCTTTCTATATATGCTATTATTAAGATATTTTAAGTAATAACTACAACGAAAGAATGCCACGAACAAGTAAAAAATCCATGGAAGACTTACTGGAACTCTAGAAAATCCACAACAATGAACAAAAACTTCTCAAGGAAGAATTACGGAAACTCAAAGAGAAAGTGGATACGGTACTTCATCTTCTATCCAATCAACAAAACAAGGAACAAAACGACATTAAAGAGACTATTATACAACTATTTAAACCCCAGCACGAATTCATAGAAAACTACAATTTATGATATATCCAGGACGAATCGTTAAAAACGAAAAAACAAGACCTCCAAATATGGGGAATCCTCCTAAAACTAAGGAAAATGGCTTTCTACCATACAATCAAAAGTAGTGATACCACATCCACATATAGAACATTTCTGGAGATGGAGGAAAAATACATCCCAAAAAAATTCTGAGAAAAAATAATTCCACAGGACACGGAAGAACAAAGAATTAAAAAAGCCGTAAATATATCCAAACTACAAGCCCAAATCAACATACAAGAAGACACAAAATACACTTCACAAAAAAATACACGGAAATCGATAACAAAATCTCTACTGAAATCAAAGAATCATGCACCATGGAAACTCATCAATTCCTATCAAAACTCTGGGAATCCGAATGCAAAGAGGAGGAAGAAAAATCCAGGAATATCGTCCAAAGAAAAATAACCTGGCTAAGAAGCTTACCCGACAAAGAAAAGACAAAACAAACATCATACATGAACCAAAATAACAACCCAGAACGAAACCCAATGGAAAACACCCACACACGACATTAGGCAGGCTTGTCAACCCTGAAGACGTTTACTTTTAAAGAAAATTTTTTTTTTTAGAATATAATATAACCCGGATATACCAGATCCTTTGTGTGAAAAGTTAGTTTTCAAACAGTTCCCGATTTTGGAAGCGAGGAGACAACAGTAATAGAAGGGTTAAGGAATTCGGGAACAATACGGACTGAAAGGTCCGATAGCTTTTGTTTTGGTTCGTGCGCCGACAAGTCTGTCATATACACGGTCGAACTCTGGTTTACGAAAGATAACGTAGAACAGGCAAAATGTATTTTAGAAGGGACTAACGTATTAGTCAATGTTAAGCATCAGAACGAAAGATTAATAGAGAGAACTCCATCCCTTTCAACGAGTAATTCCGATGTTTGGAATGTTGTTCCTAATGAAGAAGACCCCTTAAAACATAGAATGATCATTTACAAAACTAAATCGAAAATGGAGCTACTTAAGGAATGGGACATCTGCCGTTTGAACCCACTAATGTGGTTAACAATTTGGCGAACTCACATAGATAGCGTACTGAAAAACACATACATGAAATCATTACCTGGTTTTGACTTCCTAGGGCCTGGAACAGATTTAGATAGCAAAAGATTTCATGTACCCCGATCGGAATTAGATGCAGCAGCTAAAGAACATGACCTAGACTATGAAAAACCGTACACGGAGATTGATACAAAAACCGCTGACGATAAATTTGTTAACAAGGCAATCAACTCCGGAGAATTACTTGGATTACCAGCAGGAGCTCTCATCAAAGCCAAACATCACCTTGGGCATGACAAAGTATTTAGACCAACGCATACAAGAAAACAACAACAAACTCATCCCGATATTTGTTATATAACAGATCTCACTCTATCCGGAACTAATGTTGGACAGCGACATGCTGAGCGTTCACCGTTTCCGGAGAGCTACAAAAGGGAAAACAAGAAAAGGGGCTTGGCGCTAGTTGGAGGTAGCCGCCATCTTTTCCCCAGCTAGCGACCAACGAGTGAACACGTAGAAAAAAAGGTCACTCCGTCGCCGTCGCCATCGCCGCCGTCATCAAGAATTAAGATAAACAACTTAACCGTCGCCGTCGTCATCAAGGAATTAAGAATAAAAAGAACGATCTTTGCTTTGGGGTAAATAAATATATTTGATTAATCCTATTCAAGTTGTCCGTGTTTCCTTGCAACCATACGCTTGTCTATCACACTGGTGTCAGAAGCGTACAGCAAGTTAAATATGGAGAACTACACGAACTTCACACGGGACGAACTTTTCACCCTCATTAGAGAGCAGAGAACACTATTGTTCAATTTGAAGACAGGGGCGGAACAGCCATCCGAACGTGTAATTCAAGAGGTTCAAACCGACTTAGACGACATGCTGGCGGCTTTAAGGCTGACTCCTTCGACAGCAACCCGTACAAATCAGGAGAACGAGTATAGCGTAGTTATACATCAACAGGCTATCCGGGACGTTCTCAAACAGCAGAAATTATTCCGCCTGGGAAATGACGTGAACCAATTCATCATGGCGCTGAACAAAGCTTATACCATCCACGTCGCACCGGAATTGGAGAGATATCCCAGCCTAGAAGGCGAGTTCGTCAAATCCGCGAAAGATTTACTTGACCAGGGTATCTTTCAGCAGATGGTGGATTCAAAGTCAGACTCGTCCACTTTTGAGGAACTAAACAACTGTTACGCACAACTACATCAAAAAAACTATTCATGGAAAATCTAACGAACAAATGTTTCTCCATTACATTACAGGCGGACGAACATTATCGTATAAATACCAGTTCTTACACTGTGAGACAAAATAAGTTCGTATTTATTAAGTCCCTGATGAAACAAGCTGCAGCGAGAGATCAGGGGCAAATAATGAAATTTGTGCCTAACTCAGTGGATCAAAAAATAAAAAAAGAATGATCGGTGACGTATCGGTCAACTGCGAATATAAAGGCACTAATCGCCGATGCTGCAGCCGAAATAAACAGTGAAACTCGCATCACACCTATCTGGCAACAGATAACAGAAAAGAAAAAACTTCTACTGTCAGAGGTAGGTAAAACTTTTTGGGACGTTGATACTTCGTTGGACATATTTGACGAATGGTGTTCATTTCATAATATAGACGCTAAACAATTCGGTAAAGACCTTTTCAACGTATGTCATAAGATTTTTCCATAGGAAGTCAAAACCAGGTACAGTTAAATCTAGTTTTTTTTAGGTCTTTTTCGTCTCTGTCAACTGGTTTATTTTCAAGTATGGGCTTAGATCTACGTAAATCGTCAATGAATTTATAATCTTCGTAAATTTCTTTTGGAATGTATTCACCTTTATAAAGTACTTTGTCATCGAATTTACTGCATTCGCTATTCTCGGCAGCAGTCCTGTCCTTCGACTTGTTCCGACAGTATACTGGAGGCATTTGAGGCAGTCCTTCCAGATAATTCTTTATAGAAGTTGTTTATTATTTATACAAGTGATGTAATTTCAAACTTTGGTTTCATTTCTAAGCCTTATATACATAATACGTAATAACAAGGCACCTCTTCTAACATTGGACTTTGAAGGCTGACATTGGGAGCACTGAGTGATCACATCACTAGTCTTTTATTGTATTTCGGTCTGTGTGAATCGCGAGAGATGGGCTAGAAACTTAGAAGACTGTAGCTGACTGCATGCGACGTCACCCAAGCGGTATGAATGCTAGGAAGAGTTGAATGAAGGAACCGACAATGGAAACCTCTCCAATGGAACGAAGCGTGAAATAAACCAAAAGAAATCTCTCTCAAAAACCGTCTCCGAATAGCCTTGTCTTCTTGCTTGAAAACCGAATCTGCCCCATAAACAGGTAAACCACTGTGATCACGGGCCAATGACGAAGTGAGTATGCCGGCAGAATCCACGACCAACAGCGACGAACAGAACCGCAAAAGTAACTTTCTTGTATAATGTAAAATGCTTGGAGGACTTGAAAGAGACTCATATTCAAAATAATAGTGTTTAAAATGTGTAAAGATATGTTTAACGAGAACTATCGAAAATGATTGACAGTTTAAGGAAATCGTGTTAAAAGTGAAACTTAAAGATGTGTTTAAAGTGACTCTTAAAACTGTGTTAAAATGACTTAAAAATGTGTTTAAAATCCCTGTTTAAAAATGACTATGAAAGTGTTTTACAAAAAGTATTAAAAAAAAAGAAAGATTGTAACCGCTATTAATCCTCTCGTAAGATTTTGTGTGTTTCGGTCACGAGAGGATGTAATTCGAATTGTTTGAGTGGTTTCAGAGAACTGCCTCAGTCGGGGCAGGATTAGTGACTAACGTAATAATAAAGCTCACCCCTTTTTAAGGGACTAAACTGTGTCCATCGCTTTATTGCAGATTACAAAATAATCAATATTTCAGTAAATATAAGTTATAAAAAGCTGAAAATTACACCATCCAAGGACTGTATTAAGGTGAGATAAATCCTAAAATTTCATCAAAATTCATGTTATATTTAAAAAGTTATGTTATTTTTTTAATATTCAAGGAATTTTCACCGTCCATTGCTTTATTGCAGGTCTCATAAAATGCCAAAAAAAGGACGTTTAACAGCTACCGAGAAGCAGAGGATTATTGCAGGACTAGCAGAAGGACTCTCGATCATAAATTTAGCCACAGAACTAAAAAGGGATCCCCGAACTTTAGCTACATTCGTCAAGAACCCCAACATCAAGTCCAGGAAAGATAAGGGCACAAGGAGGAACCTTTCTGATCGGGATCTTCGAAAAATTCGTAGAGAGATTGTGCGCAACCCAAACAGCACCAGTGCAACAATTTTTGCGAGGGCTGGAGTCATACCAAGGTCCAGACAAGCCCGATGCAATGTACTGAATGAAATGGTAAGGAACATCAAACCTATTCCAAGGCCTCCATTGAGCCAAACCCACAAAGAAAAACGATTGGCTTGGGCACAAAAATATATGAAAATGGATTGCCAAAATGTTCTGTTTACAGATGAGGCTCGTGCTACCCTTGATGGACCGGACGGATGGGCCAAAGTTTGGAATCCAAATGGAACTCCAACGCCTTATAGATTTCGTTGCCAACAGGGAGGTGGAGGCATAATGTTTTGGGCGGGAATTATTGGGGATAAGCTATGTGGACCATTCCGAGTGCCAGAAGGTGTCAAGCTCACCAGCAATGCCTACACTGCCTTTCTAAATGAGAATTTGTTACCATGGCTAGATGATCTTCCCTTGTCACGTCGTTTTAAGATTATTTTTATGCATGACAATGCCCCATCTCATGCTGCTAGGGCAACTACATCCTTCCTTGGATCTCAGGGCTTTGTTGGAGAAACCCTCATGTCCTGGCCACCGTGTTCTCCGGACCTTAACCCCATCGAACACCTATGGTCAATATTGAAACGAGGAGTTTATGAGGGAGGAGAGCAGTTTTCTTCGAAGGATGCCCTTTAGAACAAAATAGTCGACGTTGCCAGAACCATTACTCCATCTCAGATCAAACAATTGACCTCCTCGGTGGACAAAAGGTTGTTTAATGTAATTTCAAAACATGGGGGATATGTGGACAAATAATTCGTTTGTTTGACACTTAGCCCTCGGGATGTGCCTTTGTTTTTGTTAATTTTCCCCAGAAAATGTGTTCAATATAAATTTATGATGCTTTGGTATTGTTTTATTGAGCTAAAACATTATCTTAGAAGACTTGCAATAAAGCGATGGACGGTGAAAATTCCTTGAATATTAAAAAAATAACATAACTTTTTAAATATAACATGAATTTTGATGAAATTTTAGGATTTATCTCACCTTAATACAGTCCTTGGATGGTGTAATTTTCAGCTTTTTATAACTTATATTTACTGAAATATTGATTATTTTGTAATCTGCAATAAAGTGATGGACACAGTTTATGTAACAACTACTGCTAAACAAATGCCAACAAATGGTGGATTTCACCAAATCTGTTACGCACGGTTCACGGATTCACAACGAATTGGTCGTGCGCTGAAAAGTATAGAAAACAAATTTGATGCTGTTACTTCTAAAGGTAAGATTACATCTTTAGTAGTTCTTATTTTTAATAATAACAATTTCGAAGACAGACCCATTAGGGGGTACAGTACTTTTGTTTACTAACGCACTGTCTCCACCGATAGATAAGATTATTTTGTAACTTTAAAAACAAATAATAATAATATATTTATTTTTAGTAGCTCATCTCTAGTTTAATAATTTTGATTAAAGTAAATATTAAAAAAAACAAAAAAACTTTCTTTTGCAATCTATTTAAATAAATAGGTAATTTAAATTTCTTAGGTGAAATGAAATGTAAATCATTAATTCAAAATTACAAAAAAAAAATGTAGAGTGTTAAAAAAAACTAATATTTTGGTGGAAATTTTGGCTAGGAGCACTGTGTAGTATCTGTTTTGATACTACACTTCATCTTTTCTGTCCTTGGTTAGTGCAGGAGAAATCCTTCTAGACTGAGGTAATTTTTGTTTTTGTCCCAATCCAGAGTACCCCTTTTGGGGCATTTTCCACACATTAAAAACCTACTTTGTGTCTAACTCTGCCCTCGTGGAGAGGGCAGTAAATAGGGACTCTATAATTTTCATGATAAGTTCGACGTAATTCTATTTGACACAAATTAAATTTGCGGTAATCTCGTAGGGATCTATACAAAAATGTAGCTATGAATGTGGTTTCCGGGTGCGACATTAATTAAAAAAATATTGCGTTTGAACCCTATTTTTTTTGTATAGATCCCTACAAGATGACCCCATTTCCATCCTTTTTCTCTGTATATTTTTTTTTTTTACTTTAAAACATTGTTCATGTATACTTTCATTGCAAATTTAGACATTTTTTAGTGATTTTTTTTGTTTAGCTATTTCAAAGTATTTTGTATAATGTGTATAAAGTTAGTCTTTTTCTGATTTTTAGTGATTTCTTTTGTTTGACTATTTCAAAGTATTTTGTATAATGTGTATAAAGTTAGTCTTTTTCTGATTTTTAGTGATTTCTTTTGTATAATGTGTATAAAGTTAGTCTTTTTTCTGATTTTTAGTGATTTCTTTTGTATAATGTGTATAAAGTTAGTCTTTTTCTGATATTTAGTGATTTCTTTTGTATAATGTGTATAAAGTTAGTCTTTTTCTGATTTTTAGTGATTTCTTTTGTTTGGCTATTTCAAAGTATTTTGTATAATGTGTATAAAGTTAGTCTTTTTCTGATTTTTAGTGATTTCTTTTATATAATGTGTATAAAGTTAGTCTTTTTCTGATTCAAACTAGTGCAGATTGTATGTTGGAAACACTTTTCTCTATGGTGCAAGTCTTGATAATATTTGGTCTGCATATATCATTTTTCTCTCAGCATATATAATAAAACTAACGACGATCATAGATTTCATATAAATTAGCTGCTAGACACCGGTTATGAAAATCATCCATAAGTATCAAATTGTTATCTTTTCAGTGTCCACATCTCAAGCTGATAACAGTAAAGCAGATGCTGAAAATGATGAACCACCAAGTAAAAAGAGCAGGAGTCTTCGCTCCAGTTTTGAGCCATCTTCAGTAACAGCGAGGTCAAAATATATTTTACCGAAGATATGTATTCTCTGCCAAAAAGAAAAAACAGTGGTATGTAGATTCACTGGTAAGAGAAAAAAAAGAATTACTTGTTACCTGCTCAACCATAGATGCAGTCAAGTTTAAACAGGCTGCAGCAGAAAGTGGAAATGAATCACTGCTCATGCAGAGAAAAGATCAAGATTGTGTAGCAACTGAGGTGAAATATCATAGAACATGTTATCGCACCTTCACTCGTTACGTGTCCAAATCAACTAAAATCCAAAATCCAGAGGAAATCTCGTACAATGAAGCATTTCAGATATTTTCCACGACAGTAAAAACCAAACTCATTGACAATAAAGAGATCATGAGACTAAAGAAGTTGAATGAACTTTCCATAAAACAAATTATAGAAACTCATGGAGTTGATGCAAGGTCTTATAAGACAACATATCTAAAACAGAGGTTGATTAAGAAATTCCCTCAGCTATGTTTCCATAGACCTCAAAACAGGACAGAAGGGTAAATTGTTTATGCAAATGATATTGAAACATCTGCTCTTGTTGAGGATAAAAAAATAATTCAAGAGACAATGCTAACAACAAGTGAAACCGACTCAACAACAACTGAAAACGACACAGATGTACCATCACAAAAAGGCATTGGCGAACAACCAAACTATTCATATACGGATCCAATGCATCTGCGAAACATGTTTGTAGCATCTATAGAACTAAAGAATGCAATTAGAGAAGTAAACACCTCTCTGCCATGGCCACCAACTTCAGAGGTATTGAATTTAAAAGAGGCAGAAAAATATGTTCCGCATATTTTATACAACTTCCTCGCGTGGATAGTGGGTGCCTCTGACGAGCCACAAACAGATAAGAAGGTGGGTGTATCGGCACCAATACATCGAAAGTGTCTTTCCATTTCTCAAGATTTGATATCCTTGGCATCTAAAGGACGAACATTAATGCCTAAGCATTTATCACTTGCAATGGCTATTCGCCACTTGTCTGGATCTGTCCAGTTAATTGAATAGTTGAATGGTTTTGGACACTGCACGTCTAATTCTGTTGTCCTGAATCATGATACAGCATTGGCTGAATTAGAAATCTCTCGTGGAGAAAATTCTCTTCCATCTAACATCCAGCTAAGCGTTCCGACAACTTTGGTGTGGGATAACGACGACTTTGGTGAGGAAACTTTATCTGGACCTGGAACAACCCATAAGACAAATGGCATCATTATCCAGAGCAGTGCAAATCCTCTTAATGATAAACCCTCTTCCTCTAACATTGCAGTTGTGAAGAGAACTACGAGAAGGTCACTGCAATCACCAGAAGTGAAGTTGGTAATATACTCCGGGGAAATGAAGGAAGGTCCAGTGCCATTTGCTAAACATGTTTCACTCCTTCAGTCTGATAATGCACCTTTGCTGCAATATCTTATGCAGCTTGACGTAGCCTACTACATGATGTGATTTAGAACTAACAGCATCTTACCATCTTGGACTGGATTTAACCAGCTTCTTTCCCCAAATCCAAGTTCCACCAAAGTCTGTTATAGGATACTTGCCTGTAATTGATAGCAGTCCAACTGAAATGGATACTGTTTTAACCATTCTAAAACAAAGTGTTAAAATTGCTGACAAGCTGCAGTTGGAGACAATCGTCGTTGTGATGGACCAAACTATCTATGCAAAAGCTCAGCAAATCAGATGGAGTAATCCACAATTCGTGGAAAGGTTGGTTATAAGACTTGGTGCTTTTCACACAGTAATGTCCTTTCTTGGCTGTTTGGGAAAGCGCTTTAGAGATGCTGGACTTCAAGATATCATGATAGAATCTGAAATTATAGCTGCAGGTTCAGTGAATGGAGTATTTTCAGGAAAGCATTACAACCGAGCAGTCAGAGTACATAAGCTGGTGGCTGAGGCAATGCAGCAGATGCGATTGACTACTTACTTGAATAACACTCCTGAAGTGGAAGCTGAAACGGTGAAATCATTAATAACAGCCTTATCAGTTCTTTCCAGGACCACAGTATCAACAAATACTCAAGGGAGAAAGATTTCAATTGTTCATGTCTTCTTAAGAAGAGTTCATACAGGTCAACAACAAAAAACAAGACTTTGCATTCTGGAGTTCATACATTGATATGGTTAAAGTTCTCCTATGCTTCCTTAGAGGCACCCGTGAGGCAAACTGGGAACTCCACTTAGCAAGTGCAAGAAAAATATTACCCTGGATGTTTGCTTATGATCATGTAAACTACAGCCGATACCTTTCTGTATACTAGCTAGAGATGTGTAATCTTCCCTTCATTCATCCAAAGATATATAGTCCATGAGCCAAACCCATAAATTTCATCGATTGGTACCACCTGGGGGACAAAGGGACACTACGTTTTTCTGAAATACCTATGTTTGTAGTTACAGAAAAACTTTGAAGCCAGGCTGGGATCCACAGCTAAAGTGCAAAAAATCACTATCGATTATGGGTACCCTTGTCAAGAATTGTGCCATAAAAGAATGGGGTGGGGCAAATTAAAACGCCTATAACTCAGTAACTAGAGGGGATATATTGACATGTGACCACTCATTTTGTCCCTTACAAAAAAGCCTATGAAATAACATTAGATGTGTTGTAGCCCTGACATAGGTCATTGGAGGTCAAAGGTCAAATGTCAAAAAAATGAATTTAAAAAAAAATTAAGGTGTAAGTATTATTAGACGAAAATGTGATAACAAAATGAGCATTTCTCTGACAAAGGTAGTCTTTTCTTGAAGAAAACAATCTAGTCCATTGATAAAAAGTACAAAATAATAAATGTTATGGTGGTTTGATGTCCTGAAAAAAAAACGAAAAATGTATTTTGAGTATAATCTTTTTTTATATGTTGCTACAGAAATTATATCTTTTTGGCGAATCCACAACATTCTTATGAAATTTGCTTTGTTTCAGGTAAAGTATGGAACGCACTGATGTAAGCATGGAAGAAGGTGAGGTAGAAGAGGCTGAGGGCAACCAAGAAACCTGTGAAGCTTTACAAAAACGTCGTCGACATTCTTGTATTTTCAATTGCTCTGAAAGAGACTCCGATTTGTAATTCACCAAAGGATTTGAACTCATGGACACAACTTGTTCGCGCTGCAGAAATGAGATGTTTTGATGCAATTCTTGATATAGCTATAGCAGCAGGTGATGGATGTGTGCCAGAAATCTTTTATCACCGACAGTGCAGGAATCGTTTCACCAAGAAGCGGGATCTAGATTCTTTTATAATAAGTGAGGATCCACGAGAACCTGAACAGTCACAGGCAGGTAGTTCAAAAGTATTCTACAGACGTCAAACCGCAGTCACATCTTCAATATCAAGGGTGTACGAGGCTGTTTGTATCTTCTGTTTGAAGACTAGTAAATATATGAAAAGTACAAACAAAAGAGATCCACTGATTAAATGTGTTAACCTCCAAGCAGATAAGACAATCAGAGATGCTGCTACACATAAAAATGACACCAGAGTTATCGCTCTTCTCTCACGTGATCTTGTAGCTGCCGAGGGTCACTATCACCGTCAGTGTTACCGTGATTACACCAGACCTCCTAAATCTGGTGATCGTAACAATACCAGAACTTCCTTAAGTATTTTTACCACACCAGAGAACATTGATTCTGAACTTCTATATGCTAGAGCTGAAAAACTATGTTATGACAAACTTTTTGATAACATTAGAGATGTACTATTTAAAAAACCGAGGGTTATCAAGTTAACAGAATTAATGGAGGACCTTACAAGTTTTCTGCGTGAGATGGGAATCACTGAAATTAAATCTTCAACAAAGAAGCACATTCAAAGGAAGCTCCAGAAGGAATTTGGTCAGAACATTCACATGATACCTAATGACAGTGGTAAAATTTTAGTGTACCCAGACAATCTGTTAAGAGGTGATCTAGTGAAAGAGAACATGAGATTGAGAGAAGAGTTAGATATCTTAACAAATGACTCTGTGGACAAAGATGGAATCATTAGCAAAGCATCTCGTTTCATTAGAAATGATGTTAGAAAGATAGATATCAGCACACCATGGCCTGTCGCAGCTGCAGAGATGAGTGACCCATGTATTTTCATTCCAGATGCATTAAATAACTTTTTGAGAATTCTTTTTGTTGGTTCACCTGTATCTGATGATATTCCTCGAAAAACACAAATACTAATACAGTCTGTTGGACAAGATATTGTGTATGGTGTGACCTGTGCTAGAGTGAAACCACCAAAACATATTATTCTCCCCCAAGCTGTGAAAAGCCTCACTGGAAATACCGAACTGATACAAATTCTCAATCGTTATGGACATGGCATTTCATACACAACGATGGAAGAATTTGATACTGCTCTTGCTCTAAAAAAAACTGGAGAGCCACACTGACAATGAATTTGCATTACCCAATGACATTTACCCTAACACAATGGTGACATTGGCATGGGACAATATTGATAGGTTAGAGGAAACACTCAGCGGAGGGGGCACATCACACAGGGTGAATGGAATTCTAATACAACCAAGAATATATGGCCCACATTATTTGCCAACAGCTGATAAAACGACAAGTTCTCTAGAGTCATTTAAAAGGACAAGAACATTGAGTGTTATACAACCGTGCTTACCACTATATAATGCTGGAGAACGTGTTGGTCCTTTATCTCGGGCGTACATTGATGTGAAGGATGATGAAATGAACTATGATGTGTATAAGAAAACATTACTTTGGGTTCTTGCGAGATTGCACAGCTCTGTGAATCAATGTGTTGGTAGTTGGACTGGTTTTCATATCAATGTGCGTGAAAATGAACAAGTTACAGCAGACACTGTTCGATACTTACCTACCATAAATGCACCAGCACCAGAACTGTCAACAATGCATGAGATACTGCTACAGTCACAGAAAATCAGACGTGCTTTGTCCCTCCAAAGCATTGTTCTAGTGTTTTACCAAGCTCTATACGCAAAAGCAACTGAGGTGATTTGGAAACATAAAGACACCTTTTCTGATATCGTTCCAAGGCTGGGTGTGTTCCATACAGTATGCACTTTGCTTGGTGTCATAGGGAAGCGGTTTCAGGATGCTGGTTTGAAGGATTTGTGTATTGAATCCGGAGTAATAGCTGAAGGTTCGATTGGTGGGGTCCTTGATGGGCACAAGTACAATCGTGCAGTTAGATTCCACAAACTTCTTTATGAGGCATTACTTCGTCTTGCATGGAGAAGCTTCTGTAAAAAACAAGACTTTGAAGATAGTTGTGGTGATATTGTGAGCTTGATAGAAGATTTTTCCAGCAATGTATGCTCTGAAATGTTGTCGGAGACTCTCTGTAATCCATTGTTTGTGTCTGTGGCTTACCAGTTTTTTGAATATCTTGAAACTCTACGCTTTCAGTCAGGTGAGCTGGCAGCATTTTGGATGTCTTACATAGACCTAGTAAACATCGTCCTAAATATGCTTCGTGCCTCCCGGGAAGGAAATTGGTGTTTACATTTGCAGTCAGTTCGGGATATGATACCATGGTGCTTCGCATACGACCGAATGAATTATGCACGGTACCTTACACATTATTATGCAGAAATGACCCATCTTAAAAAGGAGCACCCTGAGCTTCACAATTTCCTTGATCATGGTGGATTCTCAGTTCAGCTTAGTTCCAAGAACCCATTCGGAAGGATCCCAATTGACCAAGCTATCGAGGAAACAGTGAATAAAGACACACAAACAGCAGGAGGCACAAAAGGTTTTAGTTTAAAAGCTAGTGCAATTACCAGATACTATCTTACTGCTGAATATCGCAGTTCATTTCTACATTTACTAAGGGATACCCTAGGTACCAATGCTTGTACCGCTGTTATTCATCCAGATTTGAGTGAATCTCGAATGAGAAGAGATGAACGAGACATTACTTCGCTTGTGAATATGTTGGAAAATATTTGGGTCAATCCATTCTGTTCTCCAAATCAAGAACTTCTCAACATTTCCACAGGGATTGCTGCTCCTGGAGATATTTCCCATGATCTCTTGACAGCTAAAGAACTTGGCGAGAACTCATATATTCAGTTCAGAGAAGAAAGACTCGAAAGTCAACCACCAAAAACGAAATTCCATGATCCTATAAAGAAAGCTAACTTAAAAACATTTACTGACATGAGAGTGAAGAGAACTTATCAGTCTGCTGGGAGAGCAATCATCATCAAAGCCGATAGAGATCTATTTGCTAAGATGATATTGATTGCACAAACTCGTGAAGTTGACTTGAAAGAGGTACTTGCACATCGTTTGGGCCCTATTCCATGGGCATTAGCTACACCAGAGGGCACACTACGGAAGACTGTGAAATCATCTCTCTACAAACACTTGACAAAGGAGTCAACGCCAGTAGAAACAATTCCTGATAATTCTGCATGTATCATAGATGGAATGGCTCTGGTCCAGAAATTAGATGCAAATCATATGACTTTCACTGATGTAGCTGATACTGTGCTTAATATGGTATTGAGAGAGGGACCAAAATGTAGTCGCATAGATGTTGTTTTCGATGTTTACCGAGAGCAGTCCATAAAGGATCTAGAGAGGGCTAACAGGGGCTCATCAACTGGAACAGCATACAAGACAATTTCACCTGGACATAAAATAACACAGTGGAGAAAATTTCTATGCGCACCGGATAATAAAAATAAACTAATTGAATTCCTAGTGAATGAGTGGAGCAAACCATCACGAATAGAAAGACTGGATAACAAATGTATGTTTGTTACAACAGGAAGACTCTGTAAAAAACTGTCACAAGGCTCTGTAGAAAGTGTCAGTTGTCTAGCGTCTTATCAGGAGGAGGCTGATACACGACTATTGTTGCATGCAGCTCATTGCGCTGCAGCCAAATTTCCTTCAATCATCATAATCTCTGAGGACACAGATGTGTTCGTTCTGTGTGTTGCCTTTTCATCTAAGCTATCTTGCCCTCTCTATCTGAAAAGTGGAACTAAGACACGCACCAAATTCACTGATATACAGAAAATATCTAAGATGTTAGGAGAAGACATTTGTCAAGCATTACCAGGTTTGCATGCATTCACTGGTTGTGACACTGTTTCTGCATTTGCTGGTAAAGGGAAGATAGCTGCTTATAAACTTTTGGCAAAAAACAAGACACATGTTCAGACATTGAAAATGCTTGGATCTGACTGGAGTATATCGGATGAACTTATGGAAAAACTGGAGGCATTCACCTGCAATATTTACAATTCAAAGACAACTATATCAAGTTTAAATGATCTCAGATTCAACTTATTTTGTGCTCGAAAAGGTGAAGCAGAATCTTGGCAATTACCACCATGTTCATCATCTCTTGTCAATCACTGTCGAAGAGCGAATTACCAGTGTGCCATTTGGAAGAGAAGCTTAGAGGTTTCTCCGGAAGTTCCTGATCCGATAGGGCATGGTTGGGGTCTTGAAGATGGTAAGCTTATCATTGACTGGAGTTCTGCATCGCCTGCACCAGAAGTGGTGATGGAACTTCTTTCTTGCACATGTTCGCGGAAGTGCGTCGAGGAAACATGTAGTTGTTTGCGCAACAGACTAAAGTGTACTTATATGTGCAAACTCACAACTTGTACCAACCAAAGTGAAGATACAGATGAGAATTATTTGTGTGGTGATAGTTCTCAGGAGGAAGATGAGGATGATGACATGGATATGTGATGATCTGTTTTGAATGATCTGAATTATGCATGATTTTCTGTGGAAGAACAACAAACATTACAATTAAATTTTAATTTGGTTTATAGCGATTCGCCAGTTTAGTTTGTGTCATTCAAGCACTGGAATGCAGGATTAAGTAACATCCAGAAATGATAGAGAACGTGGGTGCAATGCCATCTAGAATATTAATGTAAATAGAGGTTGCGACTTATTGATCTTTCTTGGCCTATATAATGACTTATTAATAGGGATATCATCTAATTAAATATGAAAGTCTGCTGATGGGGGCCTTTCCAGTGGCACACATAGGTTATTTGTATAAATAGTCTTTCTTAGTTTCTAGCTACTTGGATTTTGCATACACTTTTCTACAGAGGTGGGACACCGGTACTTCCCAAAATGACTTTTTAAAAATGGCCTGAAGTAGATCAGTCTTCCCTGAAACTGGGTCTCAGAAATGTCAATATGATAACTAATATTACTTCAAGGGCATTAACTGGTAACAAATAACTCATTTTAGATTCCATATACCGATAGGTGACAATTAGAAAGGCATCTCTGATGCCTTTCTGATTTGCACCTCGATTCGATAAAAAACTGAGGAAATTGACCTTTTGACCTTTGATGACCCACATAAAATGTTGGTATATGCATAAGATGACCCTTCATTTGTACCTTAGTGTATAAGCAATAGAATGAATAGTCCTTCATTAAAAGTTATTTGAAAGTTTTGAAATTATCACAGTTTACCTTTCCCTTACCCCTAGCAACATATAAAAAAAGATTATACTCAAAATACATTTTTCGTTTTTTTTTTACTTTTTTTTTCAGGACATCAAACCACCATAACATTATTTTGTACTTTTTATCAATGGACTAGATTGTTTTCTTCAAGAAAAGACTACCTTTGTCAGAGAAATACACATTTTGTTATCACCTTTTCATCTAATAATACTTACACCTTAATTTTTAAAAAATTCAATTTTTTTGACATTTGACCTCCAATGACCTATGTCAGGGCTACAAGACATCTAATTTTATTTCATAGGCCTTTTTGTAAGGGACAAAATGAGTGGTCACATGTCAATATATCTCCTCTAGTTACTGAGTTATAGGCGTTTTAATTTGCCCCACCCCATTCTTTTATGGCACAATTCTTGACAAGGGTACCCATAATCGATAGTGATTTTTTGCACTTTAGCTGTGGATCTCAGCTTGGCTTCAAAGTTTTTCTGTAACAAGATACATATGTCTTTCGAAATATCATAGTGTCCCTTTGTCCCCCAGGTGGTACCAATATCTGGTCTGGCTCATGGACTATTAGTCTTTTTCTGATTTTTAGTGATTTCTTTTGTTTGACTATTTCAAAGTATTTTGTATAATGTGTATAAAGTTAGTCTTTTTCTGATTTTTAGTGATTTCTTTTGTTTGGCTATTTCAAAGTATTTTGTATAATGTGTATAAAGTTAGTCTTTTTTCTGATTTTTAGTGATTTCTTTTGTTTGACTATTTCAAAGTATTTTGTATAATGTGTATAAAGTTAGTCTTTTTCTGATATTTAGTGATTTCTTTTGTATAATGTGTATAAAGTTAGTCTTTTTCTGATTTTTAGTGATTTCTTTTGTTTGGCTATTTCAAAGTATTTTGTATAATGTGTATAAAGTTAGTCTTTTTCTGATTTTTAGTGATTTCTTTTATATAATGTGTATAAAGTTAGTCTTTTTCTGATTCAAACTAGTGCAGATTGTATGTTGGAAACACTTTTCTCTATGGTGCAAGTCTTGATAATATTTGGTCTGCATATATCATTTTTCTCTCAGCATATATAATAAAACTAACGACGATCATAGATTTCATATAAATTAGCTGCTAGACACCGGTTATGAAAATCATCCATAAGTATCAAATTGTTATCTTTTCAGTGTCCACATCTCAAGCTGATAACAGTAAAGCAGATGCTGAAAATGATGAACCACCAAGTAAAAAGAGCAGGAGTCTTCGCTCCAGTTTTGAGCCATCTTCAGTAACAGCGAGGTCAAAATATATTTTACCGAAGATATGTATTCTCTGTCAAAAAGAAAAAACAGTGGTATGTAGATTCACTGGTAAGAGAAAAAAAAGAATTACTTGTTACCTGCTCAACCATAGATGCAGTCAAGTTTAAACAGGCTGCAGCAGAAAGTCGAAATGAATCACTGCTCATGCAGAAAAAAAGATCAAGATTGTGTAGCAACTGAGGTGAAATATCATAGAACATGTTATCGCACCTTCACTCGTTACGTGTCCAAATCAACTAAAATCCAAAATCCAGAGGAAATCTCGTACAATGAAGCATTTCAGATGTTTTACACGACAGTAAAAACCAAAATCATTGACAATAAAGAGATCATGAGACTAAAGTTGAATGAACTTTCCATAAAACAAATTATAGAAACTCATGGAGTTGATGCAAGGTCTTATAAGACAACATATCTAAAACAGAGGTTGATTAAGAAATTCCCTCAGCTATGTTTCCATAGACCTCAAAACAGGACAGAAGGGTAAATTGTTTATGCAAATGATATTGAAACATCTGCTCTTGTTGAAGATAAAAAAATAATTCAAAAGACAATGCTAACAACAAGTGAAACCGACTCAACAACAACTGAAAACGACACAGATGTACTATCACAAAAAGGCATTGGCAAACAACCAAACTATTCATATACAGATCCAATGCATCTGCGAAACATGTTTGTAACACCCATAGAACTAAAGAATACAATTAGAGAAGTAAAAACCTCTCTGCCATGGCCACCAACTTCAGAGGTATTGAATTTAAAAGAGGCAGAAAAATATGTTCCGCATATTTTATACAACTTCCTCGCGAGGATAGTGGGTGCCTCTGACGACGAGCCACAAACAGATAAGAAGGTGGGTGTATCTGCACCAATACATCAAAAGCGTCTTTCCATTTCTCAAGATTTGATATCCTTGGCATCTAAAGGACGAACATTAATGCCTAAGCATTTATCACTTGCAATGGCTATTCGCCACTTGTCTGGATCTGTCCAGTTAATTGAATAGTTGAATGGTTTTGGACACTGCACGTCTAATTCTGTTGTCCTGAATCATGATACAGCATTGGCTGAATTAGAAATCTCTCGTGGAGAAAATTCTCTTCCATCTAACATCCAGCTAGGCGTTCCGACAACTTTGGTGTGGGATAACGACGACTTTGGTGAGGAAACTTTATCTGGACCTGGAACAACCCATAAGACAAATGGCATCATTATCCAGAGCAGTGCAAATCCTCTTAATGATAAACCCTCTTCCTCTAACATTGCAGTTGTGAAGAGAACTACGAGAAGGTCACTGCAATCACCAGAAGTGAAGTTGGTAATATACTCCGGGGAAATGAAGGAAGGTCCAGTGCCATTGGCTAAACATGTTTCACTCCTTCAGTCTGATAATGCACCTTTGCTGCAATATCTTATGCAGCTTGACGTAGCCTACTACATGATGTGATTTAGAACTAACAGCATCTTACCATCTTGGACTGGATTTAACCAGCTTCTTTCCCCAAATCCAAGTTCCACCAAAGTCTGTTATAGGATACTTGCCTGTAATTGATAGCAGTCCAACTGAAATGGATACTGTTTTAACCATTCTAAAACAAAGTGTTAAAATTGCTGACAAGCTGCAGTTGGAAACAATCGTCGTTGTGATGGACCAAACTATCTATGCAAAAGCTCAGCAAATCAGATGGAGTAATCCACAATTCGTGGAAAGGTTGGTTATAAGACTTGGTGCTTTTCACACAGTAATGTCCTTTCTTGGCTGTTTGGGAAAGCGCTTTAGAGATGCTGGACTTCAAGATATCATGATAGAATCTGAAATTATAGCTGCAGGTTCAGTGAATGGAGTATTTTCAGGAAAGCATTACAACCGAGCAGTCAGAGTACATAAGCTGGTGGCTGAGGCAATGCAGCAGATGCGATTGACTACTTACTTGAATAACACTCCTGAAGTGGAAGCTGAAACGGTGAAATCATTAATAACAGCCTTATCAGTTCTTTCCAGGACCACAGTATCAACAAATACTCAAGGGAGAAAGATTTCAATTGTTCATGTCTTCTTAAGAAGAGTTCATACAGGTCAACAACAAAAAACAAGACTTTGCATTCTGGAGTTCATACATTGATATGGTTAAAGTTCTCCTATGCTTCCTTAGAGGCACCCGTGAGGCAAACTGGGAACTCCACTTAGCAAGTGCAAGAAAAATATTACCCTGGATGTTTGCTTATGATCATGTAAACTACAGCCGATACCTTTCTGTATACTAGCTAGAGATGTGTAATCTTCCCTTCATTCATCCAAAGATATATAGTCCATGAGCCAAACCCATAAATTTCATCGATTGGTACCACCTGGGGGACAAAGGGACACTACGTTTTTCTGAAATACCTATGTTTGTAGTTACAGAAAAACTTTGAAGCCAGGCTGGGATCCACAGCTAAAGTGCAAAAAATCACTATCGATTATGGGTACCCTTGTCAAGAATTGTGCCATAAAAGAATGGGGTGGGGCAAATTAAAACGCCTATAACTCAGTAACTAGAGGGGATATATTGACATGTGACCACTCATTTTGTCCCTTACAAAAAAGCCTATGAAATAACATTAGATGTGTTGTAGCCCTGACATAGGTCATTGGAGGTCAAAGGTCAAATGTCAAAAAAATGAATTTAAAAAAAAATTAAGGTGTAAGTATTATTAGACGAAAATGTGATAACAAAATGAGCATTTCTCTGACAAAGGTAGTCTTTTCTTGAAGAAAACAATCTAGTCCATTGATAAAAAGTACAAAATAATAAATGTTATGGTGGTTTGATGTCCTGAAAAAAAAACGAAAAATGTATTTTGAGTATAATCTTTTTTTATATGTTGCTACAGAAATTATATCTTTTTGGCGAATCCACAACATTCTTATGAAATTTGCTTTGTTTCAGGTAAAGTATGGAACGCACTGATGTAAGCATGGAAGAAGGTGAGGTAGAAGAGGCTGAGGGCAACCAAGAAACCTGTGAAGCTTTACAAAAACGTCGTCGACATTCTTGTATTTTCAATTGCTCTGAAAGAGACTCCGATTTGTAATTCACCAAAGGATTTGAACTCATGGACACAACTTGTTCGCGCTGCAGAAATGAGATGTTTTGATGCAATTCTTGATATAGCTATAGCAGCAGGTGATGGATGTGTGCCAGAAATCTTTTATCACCGACAGTGCAGGAATCGTTTCACCAAGAAGCGGGATCTAGATTCTTTTATAATAAGTGAGGATCCACGAGAACCTGAACAGTCACAGGCAGGTAGTTCAAAAGTATTCTACAGACGTCAAACCGCAGTCACATCTTCAATATCAAGGGTGTACGAGGCTGTTTGTATCTTCTGTTTGAAGACTAGTAAATATATGAAAAGTACAAACAAAAGAGATCCACTGATTAAATGTGTTAACCTCCAAGCAGATAAGACAATCAGAGATGCTGCTACACATAAAAATGACACCAGAGTTATCGCTCTTCTCTCACGTGATCTTGTAGCTGCCGAGGGTCACTATCACCGTCAGTGTTACCGTGATTACACCAGACCTCCTAAATCTGGTGATCGTAACAATACCAGAACTTCCTTAAGTATTTTTACCACACCAGAGAACATTGATTCTGAACTTCTATATGCTAGAGCTGAAAAACTATGTTATGACAAACTTTTTGATAACATTAGAGATGTACTATTTAAAAAACCGAGGGTTATCAAGTTAACAGAATTAATGGAGGACCTTACAAGTTTTCTGCGTGAGATGGGAATCACTGAAATTAAATCTTCAACAAAGAAGCACATTCAAAGGAAGCTCCAGAAGGAATTTGGTCAGAACATTCACATGATACCTAATGACAGTGGTAAAATTTTAGTGTACCCAGACAATCTGTTAAGAGGTGATCTAGTGAAAGAGAACATGAGATTGAGAGAAGAGTTAGATATCTTAACAAATGACTCTGTGGACAAAGATGGAATCATTAGCAAAGCATCTCGTTTCATTAGAAATGATGTTAGAAAGATAGATATCAGCACACCATGGCCTGTCGCAGCTGCAGAGATGAGTGACCCATGTATTTTCATTCCAGATGCATTAAATAACTTTTTGAGAATTCTTTTTGTTGGTTCACCTGTATCTGATGATATTCCTCGAAAAACACAAATACTAATACAGTCTGTTGGACAAGATATTGTGTATGGTGTGACCTGTGCTAGAGTGAAACCACCAAAACATATTATTCTCCCCCAAGCTGTGAAAAGCCTCACTGGAAACACCGAACTGATACAAATTCTCAATCGTTATGGACATGGCATTTCATACACAACGATGGAAGAATTTGATACTGCTCTTGCTCTAAAAAAAACTGGAGAGCCACACTGACAATGAATTTGCATTACCCAATGACATTTACCCTAACACAATGGTGACATTGGCATGGGACAATATTGATAGGTTAGAGGAAACACTCAGCGGAGGGGGCACATCACACAGGGTGAATGGAATTCTAATACAACCAAGAATATATGGCCCACATTATTTGCCAACAGCTGATAAAACGACAAGTTCTCTAGAGTCATTTAAAAGGACAAGAACATTGAGTGTTATACAACCGTGCTTACCACTATATAATGCTGGAGAACGTGTTGGTCCTTTATCTCGGGCGTACATTGATGTGAAGGATGATGAAATGAACTATGATGTGTATAAGAAAACATTACTTTGGGTTCTTGCGAGATTGCACAGCTCTGTGAATCAATGTGTTGGTAGTTGGACTGGTTTTCATATCAATGTGCGTGAAAATGAACAAGTTACAGCAGACACTGTTCGATACTTACCTACCATAAATGCACCAGCACCAGAACTGTCAACAATGCATGAGATACTGCTACAGTCACAGAAAATCAGACGTGCTTTGTCCCTCCAAAGCATTGTTCTAGTGTTTGACCAAGCTCTATACGCAAAAGCAACTGAGGTGATTTGGAAACATAAAGACACCTTTTCTGATATCGTTCCAAGGCTGGGTGTGTTCCATACAGTATGCACTTTGCTTGGTGTCATAGGGAAGCGGTTTCAGGATGCTGGTTTGAAGGATTTGTGTATTGAATCCGGAGTAATAGCTGAAGGTTCGATTGGTGGGGTCCTTGATGGGCACAAGTACAATCGTGCAGTTAGATTCCACAAACTTCTTTATGAGGCATTACTTCGTCTTGCATGGAGAAGCTTCTGTAAAAAACAAGACTTTGAAGATAGTTGTGGTGATATTGTGAGCTTGATAGAAGATTTTTCCAGCAATGTATGCTCTGAAATGTTGTCGGAGACTCTCTGTAATCCATTGTTTGTGTCTGTGGCTTACCAGTTTTTTGAATATCTTGAAACTCTACGCTTTCAGTCAGGTGAGCTGGCAGCATTTTGGATGTCTTACATAGACCTAGTAAACATCGTCCTAAATATGCTTCGTGCCTCCCGGGAAGGAAATTGGTGTTTACATTTGCAGTCAGTTCGGGATATGATACCATGGTGCTTCGCATACGACCGAATGAATTATGCACGGTACCTTACACATTATTATGCAGAAATGACCCATCTTAAAAAGGAGCACCCTGAGCTTCACAATTTCCTTGATCATGGTGGATTCTCAGTTCAGCTTAGTTCCAAGAACCCATTCGGAAGGATCCCAATTGACCAAGCTATCGAGGAAACAGTGAATAAAGACACACAAACAGCAGGAGGCACAAAAGGTTTTAGTTTAAAAGCTAGTGCAATTACCAGATACTATCTTACTGCTGAATATCGCAGTTCATTTCTACATTTACTAAGGGATACCCTAGGTACCAATGCTTGTACCGCTGTTATTCATCCAGATTTGAGTGAATCTCGAATGAGAAGAGATGAACGAGACATTACTTCGCTTGTGAATATGTTGGAAAATATTTGGGTCAATCCATTCTGTTCTCCAAATCAAGAACTTCTCAACATTTCCACAGGGATTGCTGCTCCTGGAGATATTTCCCATGATCTCTTGACAGCTAAAGAACTTGGCGAGAACTCATATATTCAGTTCAGAGAAGAAAGACTCGAAAGTCAACCACCAAAAACGAAATTCCATGATCCTATAAAGAAAGCTAACTTAAAAACATTTACTGACATGAGAGTGAAGAGAACTTATCAGTCTGCTGGGAGAGCAATCATCATCAAAGCCGATAGAGATCTATTTGCTAAGATGATATTGATTGCACAAACTCGTGAAGTTGACTTGAAAGAGGTACTTGCACATCGTTTGGGCCCTATTCCATGGGCATTAGCTACACCAGAGGGCACACTACGGAAGACTGTGAAATCATCTCTCTACAAACACTTGACAAAGGAGTCAACGCCAGTAGAAACAATTCCTGATAATTCTGCATGTATCATAGATGGAATGGCTCTGGTCCAGAAATTAGATGCAAATCATATGACTTTCACTGATGTAGCTGATACTGTGCTTAATATGGTATTGAGAGAGGGACCAAAATGTAGTCGCATAGATGTTGTTTTCGATGTTTACCGAGAGCAGTCCATAAAGGATCTAGAGAGGGCTAACAGGGGCTCATCAACTGGAACAGCATACAAGACAATTTCACCTGGACATAAAATAACACAGTGGAGAAAATTTCTATGCGCACCGGATAATAAAAATAAACTAATTGAATTCCTAGTGAATGAGTGGAGCAAACCATCACGAATAGAAAGACTGGATAACAAATGTATGTTTGTTACAACAGGAAGACTCTGTAAAAAACTGTCACAAGGCTCTGTAGAAAGTGTCAGTTGTCTAGCGTCTTATCAGGAGGAGGCTGATACACGACTATTGTTGCATGCAGCTCATTGCGCTGCAGCCAAATTTCCTTCAATCATCATAATCTCTGAGGACACAGATGTGTTCGTTCTGTGTGTTGCCTTTTCATCTAAGCTATCTTGCCCTCTCTATCTGAAAAGTGGAACTAAGACACGCACCAAATTCACTGATATACAGAAAATATCTAAGATGTTAGGAGAAGACATTTGTCAAGCATTACCAGGTTTGCATGCATTCACTGGTTGTGACACTGTTTCTGCATTTGCTGGTAAAGGGAAGATAGCTGCTTATAAACTTTTGGCAAAAAACAAGACACATGTTCAGACATTGAAAATGCTTGGATCTGACTGGAGTATATCGGATGAACTTATGGAAAAACTGGAGGCATTCACCTGCAATATTTACAATTCAAAGACAACTATATCAAGTTTAAATGATCTCAGATTCAACTTATTTTGTGCTCGAAAAGGTGAAGCAGAATCTTGGCAATTACCACCATGTTCATCATCTCTTGTCAATCACTGTCGAAGAGCGAATTACCAGTGTGCCATTTGGAAGAGAAGCTTAGAGGTTTCTCCGGAAGTTCCTGATCCGATAGGGCATGGTTGGGGTCTTGAAGATGGTAAGCTTATCATTGACTGGAGTTCTGCATCGCCTGCACCAGAAGTGGTGATGGAACTTCTTTCTTGCACATGTTCGCGGAAGTGCGTCGAGGAAACATGTAGTTGTTTGCGCAACAGACTAAAGTGTACTTATATGTGCAAACTCACAACTTGTACCAACCAAAGTGAAGATACAGATGAGAATTATTTGTGTGGTGATAGTTCTCAGGAGGAAGATGAGGATGATGACATGGATATGTGATGATCTGTTTTGAATGATCTGAATTATGCATGATTTTCTGTGGAAGAACAACAAACATTACAATTAAATTTTAATTTGGTTTATAGCGATTCGCCAGTTTAGTTTGTGTCATTCAAGCACTGGAATGCAGGATTAAGTAACATCCAGAAATGATAGAGAACGTGGGTGCAATGCCATCTAGAATATTAATGTAAATAGAGGTTGCGACTTATTGATCTTTCTTGGCCTATATAATGACTTATTAATAGGGATATCATCTAATTAAATATGAAAGTCTGCTGATGGGGGCCTTTCCAGTGGCACACATAGGTTATTTGTATAAATAGTCTTTCTTAGTTTCTAGCTACTTGGATTTTGCATACACTTTTCTACAGAGGTGGGACACCGGTACTTCCCAAAATGACTTTTTAAAAATGGCCTGAAGTAGATCAGTCTTCCCTGAAACTGGGTCTCAGAAATGTCAATATGATAACTAATATTACTTCAAGGGCATTAACTGGTAACAAATAACTCATTTTAGATTCCATATACCGATAGGTGACAATTAGAAAGGCATCTCTGATGCCTTTCTGATTTGCACCTCGATTCGATAAAAAACTGAGGAAATTGACCTTTTGACCTTTGATGACCCACATAAAATGTTGGTATATGCATAAGATGACCCTTCATTTGTACCTTAGTGTATAAGCAATAGAATGAATAGTCCTTCATTAAAAGTTATTTGAAAGTTTTGAAATTATCACAGTTTACCTTTCCCTTACCCCTAGCAACATATAAAAAAAGATTATACTCAAAATACATTTTTCGTTTTTTTTTTACTTTTTTTTTCAGGACATCAAACCACCATAACATTATTTTGTACTTTTTATCAATGGACTAGATTGTTTTCTTCAAGAAAAGACTACCTTTGTCAGAGAAATACACATTTTGTTATCACCTTTTCATCTAATAATACTTACACCTTAATTTTTAAAAAATTCAATTTTTTTGACATTTGACCTCCAATGACCTATGTCAGGGCTACAAGACATCTAATTTTATTTCATAGGCCTTTTTGTAAGGGACAAAATGAGTGGTCACATGTCAATATATCTCCTCTAGTTACTGAGTTATAGGCGTTTTAATTTGCCCCACCCCATTCTTTTATGGCACAATTCTTGACAAGGGTACCCATAATCGATAGTGATTTTTTGCACTTTAGCTGTGGATCTCAGCTTGGCTTCAAAGTTTTTCTGTAACAAGATACATATGTCTTTCGAAATATCATAGTGTCCCTTTGTCCCCCAGGTGGTACCAATATCTGGTCTGGCTCATGGACTATTAGTCTTTTTCTGATTTTTAGTGATTTCTTTTGTTTGACTATTTCAAAGTATTTTGTATAATGTGTATAAAGTTAGTCTTTTTCTGATTTTTAGTGATTTCTTTTGTTTGGCTATTTCAAAGTATTTTGTATAATGTGTATAAAGTTAGTCTTTTTTCTGATTTTTAGTGATTTCTTTTGTTTGACTATTTCAAAGTATTTTGTATAATGTGTATAAAGTTAGTCTTTTTCTGATATTTAGTGATTTCTTTTGTATAATGTGTATAAAGTTAGTCTTTTTCTGATTTTTAGTGATTTCTTTTGTTTGGCTATTTCAAAGTATTTTGTATAATGTGTATAAAGTTAGTCTTTTTCTGATTTTTAGTGATTTCTTTTATATAATGTGTATAAAGTTAGTCTTTTTCTGATTCAAACTAGTGCAGATTGTATGTTGGAAACACTTTTCTCTATGGTGCAAGTCTTGATAATATTTGGTCTGCATATATCATTTTTCTCTCAGCATATATAATAAAACTAACGACGATCATAGATTTCATATAAATTAGCTGCTAGACACCGGTTATGAAAATCATCCATAAGTATCAAATTGTTATCTTTTCAGTGTCCACATCTCAAGCTGATAACAGTAAAGCAGATGCTGAAAATGATGAACCACCAAGTAAAAAGAGCAGGAGTCTTCGCTCCAGTTTTGAGCCATCTTCAGTAACAGCGAGGTCAAAATATATTTTACCGAAGATATGTATTCTCTGTCAAAAAGAAAAAACAGTGGTATGTAGATTCACTGGTAAGAGAAAAAAAAGAATTACTTGTTACCTGCTCAACCATAGATGCAGTCAAGTTTAAACAGGCTGCAGCAGAAAGTCGAAATGAATCACTGCTCATGCAGAAAAAAAGATCAAGATTGTGTAGCAACTGAGGTGAAATATCATAGAACATGTTATCGCACCTTCACTCGTTACGTGTCCAAATCAACTAAAATCCAAAATCCAGAGGAAATCTCGTACAATGAAGCATTTCAGATGTTTTACACGACAGTAAAAACCAAAATCATTGACAATAAAGAGATCATGAGACTAAAGTTGAATGAACTTTCCATAAAACAAATTATAGAAACTCATGGAGTTGATGCAAGGTCTTATAAGACAACATATCTAAAACAGAGGTTGATTAAGAAATTCCCTCAGCTGTTTCCATAGACCTCAAAACAGGACAGAAGGGTAAATTGTTTATGCAAATGATATTGAAACATCTGCTCTTGTTGAAGATAAAAAAATAATTCAAAAGACAATGCTAACAACAAGTGAAACGGACACCTCAACAACTGAAAATGACACAGATGTACCATCACAAAAAGGCATTGGCAAAAAACCAAACTATTCATATACGGATCCAATGCATCTGCGAAACATGTTTGTAACATCTATAGAACTAAAGAATACAATTAGAGAAGTAAACACCTCTCTGCCATGGCCACCAACTTCAGAGGTATTGAATTTAATAGAGGCAGAAAAAATTGTTCCACATATTTTATACAACTTCCTCGCGTGGATAGTGGGTGCCTCTGACGACGAGCCACAAACAGATAAGAAGGTGGGTGTATCTGCACCAATACATAGAAAGCGTCTTTCCATTTCTCAAGATTTGATATCCTTGGCATCTAGAGGACGAACATTAATGCCTAAGCATTTATCACTTGCAATGGCTATTCGCCACTTGTCTGGATCTGTCCAGTTAATTGAATAGTTGAATGGTTTTGGACACTGCACGTCTAATTCTGTTGTCCTGAATCATGATACAGCATTGGCTGAATTAGAAATCTCTCGTGGAGAAAATTCTCTTCCATCTAACATCCAGCTAGGCGTTCCGACAACTTTGGTGTGGGATAACGACGACTTTGGTGAGGAAACTTTATCTGGACCTGGAACAACCCATAAGACAAATGGCATCATTATCCAGAGCAGTGCAAATCCTCTTAATGATAAACCCTCTTCCTCTAACATTGCAGTTGTGAAGAGAACTACGAGAAGGTCACTGCAATCACCAGAAGTGAAGTTGGTAATATACTCCGGGGAAATGAAGGAAGGTCCAGTGCCATTTGCTAAACATGTTTCACTCCTTCAGTCTGATAATGCACCTTTGCTGCAATATCTTATGCAGCTTGACGTAGCCTACTACATGATGTGATTTAGAACTAACAGCATCTTACCATCTTGGACTGGATTTAACCAGCTTCTTTCCCCAAATCCAAGTTCCACCAAAGTCTGTTATAGGATACTTGCCTGTAATTGATAGCAGCCCAACTGAAATGAATACTGTTTTAACCATTCTACAACAAAGTGTTAAAATTGCTGACAAGCTGCAGTTGGAGACAATCGTCGTTGTGATGGACCAAACTATCTATGCAAAAGCTCAGCAAATCAGATGGAGTAATCCACAATTCGTGGAAAGGTTGGTTATAAGACTTGGTGCTTTTCACACTAATGTACTTTCTTGGCTGTTTGGGAAAGCGCTTTAGAGATGCTGGACTTCAAGATATCATGATAGAATCTGAAATTATAGCTGCAGGTTCAGTGAATGGAGTATTTTCAGGAAAGCATTACAACCGAGCAGTCAGAGTACATAAGCTGGTGGCTGAGGCAATGCAGCAGATGCGATTGACTACTTACTTGAATAACACTCCTGAAGTGGAAGCTGAAACGGTGAAATCATTAATAACAGCCTTATCAGTTCTTTCCAGGACGACAGTATCAACAAATACTCAAGGGAGAAAGATTTCAATTGTTCATGTCTTCTTAAGAAGAGTTCATACAGGTCAACAACAAAAAACAAGACTTTTGCATTCTGGAGTTCATACATCGATATGGTTGAAGTTCATACATTGATATGGTTAAAGTTCTCCTATGCTTCCTTAGAGGCACTCGTGAGGCAAACTGGGAACTCCACTTAGCAAGTGCAAGAAAAATATTACCCTGGATGTTTGCTTATGATCATGTAAACTACAGCCGATACCTTTCTGTATACTAGCTAGAGATGTGTAATCTTCCCTTCATTCATCCAAAGATATATAAGCAATGCCTGGAAGGTGCCTTCACTGTTCAAAGGAGCCATAATGCCTTTGCCACAATTTCTTGTGACCAAATGATCGAGCAAACTGCTAAGCGAGACTCAAAATCCAAAAAGTGGTATGACAGGTTACAGCACTAGCAAGGGTGCAGTTAACAGATGGATATGGACCCATCATGCCAGACTCTAGTGGGTCCCAACCGGGGGAGAAATTTCCCCCAGGGGGGAAATTAGGGTGTTTTAGGGGGGAAATTCTAGCCTGAATTTATAATTCTGGAAATATTCAAAAAATAATTTCCAGTAATAGCTTTCTGTTTTTCTTTTCTCAGGAGTATCCGTTTCCTAAACTTTACCCGCTTTCATTCTTATGTTTTATTTTCTTTCTTCTTTTTTATTTGTTATTTTCCATTACATCTCTTAAGAAAAAGAAGGTTTATACAATTTCAGATACATAATTCCATCAGTAAACGAGTATACATATAAAAAAAATTAAGAGAAACAAAAATTTAAACATATATATTCATAAATTCAATATCAGAGAATATTATAAAGTATGATTGCATATGAATTTTTTAGTACAAAATTTCTTTTTATTCAAATCAATTTATATTAATAAAAAATCAAAAGTTAAGTATGGCCGTTACTAGATTTTTCAGAAAGAGAATGATATTGTCATGACCCAAGTTGGAACGCTTGGATCGATCGGACAAATTGACGTTAATAAAAAAAATTATAATCAAATTTTGTAATTATAATATATTTGTAATAGATATTATTATTAATCTTATATATTACTATTATTTTTAATTATTAATTTTAGTAATATTATTATAACTACTATTATTATTATTAGTAGTAGTATTATATTTCTTAGTGTTTTATTTTTAATTATTAATTTTAACATTATTAGTATTCATCTTTATTATTACTCTTAGTATTATTAATATTTTCATTATTATATTTATTAGCATTTTATAATATTTACTATAATATTTATTATTATTAGTAGTATTTTTATTTATTAATATTAGTATTATTATTATTATTATTATTAATATTATCATTATTATATTTATAAAGTATAAGTTTTAGTATAAATTTGAATATAATTTTTTTATTATTATTATTATTATTACTATTATAATAATAATATTAATTATAATAATAATAATTATAATAATATTACTAAAATTAATAATTTTAATAATTATAATAATAATTATTATTAACGTCAATTTGTCCAAGCCTTCCAACTTGGGTCACCACAATATCTTTGAAACAAATATAAAATTTAATAATAACTTTTATTTAAGGATAAGAGGTAATGCTTTACTCTTTTTTGAGAGATAATTGAGAAACATGAAAATTGTCAAATAAAAAAATAATATTTTTGGAGAATTCATTAGTTTTTTAATAATAGAAATATTAGAGCCCTTAAGTCTGTAGTAAACCCTTATTGTTTGATTAAAATTTCTAGTTTCGTAAAGTACTACTAGGTTTTATTTAATAAAGTTGCCAAAGACATTATGTAAATGAGTGGTTAAGTTTTTAAACAAAAACATAGCTACTCAAGATATAATAAGTCTTTCTGCCTTAAAAGATTGTTTTCACAAAAAATAGCACCAGTAGGGTCTCTATATTTGAGATAAAAAACAATTTTCAATGCTATTTTTTGTAAAATTTCAATGCACTTTTTCCCATATGGGTACCTTTTAAAAATACTATAGTTCAAATATGACGAAAAAAGATGCTTGTATATTGTTAGCCTAATCTTTAGTGGAAAGATATTTTTGGTTCGGCACAGAATACCAATCATTTTATTAATGCAATTTTATAAACATGACAATTAAACTTAAGTTTTTCTATCTATGATTAAACCTTGTATATCAAATTTTTCAACTACTTCTATACGGGTGTAATTTAAAAAATCTCCACCTATTTTTAATTAATTCGAAACCATCATACATTTTGTTTTACTTTTGTTTATTGATAGAATGTTATTTTCGCACGAATGATAGAGTAGGTTGATTTCATTATTACATATCTTAATATACTCTCTCGTTTTTTTTCAGTTTCGCAAGTGATCATGTCAAAAAACGAACATATTCAGAAGCTTATCTAGACTTGGGTTTTACGTTCATTGTGAATAACGGGGAACATCTGCCACAATGTGTCATCTGCACAAAGACCTTGGGAAATGGTAGCATGAAGCCATTCCAGCTAAAACAACACCTTCAAGGATGCCATCCCGAACTACAGAACAAGAATCGTGAATACTTCAAGCTGAAAGAAAATAATCTGAAGAAGACTAGACTGGACTCAACTGGAACGTTTCGTCAGCAACCGGATGCTATTTTAAAAGCGTCATTCGAAGTCTCCTACAAGATTGCGAGAGAGAAAAAACCACACACAATTTGTGAAATATTGGTGAAACCCTGTATGCTGCAGTGCGTGAAGTTGGTCCTTGGTGAGGCTGCCCACAAGATGGCCCAGATTTCCCTTTCAACAACACCATTCGGTCACGGATCAATGATATGGCGGAGAGCATCAAGGATCAAGTTGTTCAGAAGGTTCGAGGCTCACAGTTTTTTCAATTCAACTCGACGAATCGACCGATGTTGCGAATCTGTCCCAGATGTTGGTATTTGTTTGTTATACCACCGAAAAAGGAATTGCAGAAGAATTCCTCTTCTGCAAACCTCTCCAGACCACGACCATTTCCTTGGAGAAATTCAAATCTCTATTGCCCTTTTGGTTATCGGGGCCGCAGTGGCTGGTCGGTGAGAATTTTACCTGGCCAGTGTATGATTTGAACTGTTTGAGTTCTGACAGTCAGAGGTTGGTGCTGACTAATGCCATCTCTGTGTCTCCTGTGATTCAGGAATTGTCACCGGTAGTGGATTTTAAGAGATTTTCTTCCTTGGGAAAACTCATGAGAGTTTTGTCCTACGCGTTTAAGTTTGTATTGAAATTGCGGAAATCCATGAAAGAACCAGGCCAAGTGGCTTAAATTTATTTGATTAAGTTGGAGCAGTCCTTGCTTCTTTCTAGGGAAAAGTCCTTTTTGTTGAACCCCTCCAACCGTGAGATTCCTCCGTTGGTGGCGAAGTTGGATCTTTACCTGGATGATAAAAGTTTGATAAGGTCTGGGGGAAGGATTGGTAAATCCAGCCTTTACCCTCCGGAAATTTTACATCCGATTTTGTTACCTCGAGGCAGTCATATAACTGATTTGATTATTATGGACTGTCATGTCAAGTGTAAACATTTGGGTATTGCAGCTACCCTCAGCAAACTCCGTTTGTCAGGTTTCTGGATACATAAATCCAGGCAGGCGGTGAAGTCGGTTATTTCTGCCTGTGCTCTGTGTAAAAGATACAATGCTGTATCTTTCAAATACCCCAAGGTTACCAATTTACCTAAACACAGAGTTAATTTTGTGAAGCCCTTCAACCATACAGGTATAGACTTTACTGGTCACTTGTGGGTTGAGGATGAAAGGGGACCGCAAAAAATGTATGTCTTGCTTTTTACATGCTTCAATGTGAGGGCGGTCCATTTGGAGTTAGTGAGTGACATGTCTACTCACTCAGTGATACTATCATTGGTTAGATTTTTTAACATTTATGGGGTGCCTTCCCATATATACTCGGATAATGCTAGATCATTCGTTGCTGGATGCAGTTTGATTAAGCAAGTGCTTGTGTCTGACGAGTTCGAGGAGAAATTTAGTACATTTGACATCAAGCACCAGACGATACCTTTATATTCTGCTTGGTTCGGCAGTGTTTGGGAGCGTCTTGTTAAGACGGTGAAGGTTTGTCTTTACAAGTTAGTGAGACGACAGAAGTTGGGTTATTTCGAACTTCTTTCTGTGTTGTCTGATATACAGAATGCTATTAACTCCCGTCCTCTAACTTATAAACCCTGTGTATCGCTTTATTGCAGGTCAATATTTTTTAAATTTTGAAATTGCTATGAAACGCAGAGAAGTGAAATTTGGTACACTGGAAGAGCATAACAAGGTGCCTTATTTCCCTGATTTTTGTGGAATTTGAACAAATATTTTGAAAATTATGCTAATTTTTCTATTTTCTGTTAATTTAAAGTGTGTATCACTTTATTGCAGGTCTCCCAAAATGCCTAGAAAGGGTCGATTGACAGCTAGTGAAAAGGCACGTGTTGTTGCAGGCCTTGCAGAAGGTTTATCTCTCGTAGATCTAGCCAAGGAGCTTGGAAGAGATCGAAGAACATTGTCTTCATTCGTTGAAAATCCAAACATCAAACCAAGGAAGGACAAAAACACAAGAAAGTCAGTTTCTGCTCGTGATGTTAGAAAGATTCGCCGTCAACTTATCAAGCAGCCGGGCAGCAACAGTGCTGCTATATTTGACAAGGCTGGAATATCTTCCTTGTCCAGAAAGACACGCTGCAATGTCTTAAACGAAATTGCAAGAAGCATTAAGCACATAGCAAGACCGGTTTTAAACCAAACTCATAAGGAAAAACGTTTGGCTTGGGCTCAGAAATACATGAAAACCAGCTTTGAAAATGTTCTTTTCACCGATGAGGCCAGAGCAACCCTTGATGGACCAGATGGGTGGGCCAAAGTTTGGAGTCCTCTTGGATTCCCTACCCCTCATCGATTCCGTCGTCAACAGGGAGGTGGCGGTGTCATGTTTTGGGCTGGAATAATCTGCGATGAACTAATTGGACCATTTCGAGTGCCAGAAGGTGTCAAACTGACAAGCCAGTCTTATATTTTATTTTTAAATGAGCATTTGTCACCATGGCTTGATGACCTTCCATTGGCGCGTCACCGCAAATTGATTTTTATGCACGACAATGCGCCATCCCACTCAGCCAAGGCTACGGCATCCTACCTTAAGTCATTAGTCATTAGTGGAGAAAATTTGATGACATGGCCACCTTGATCTCCAGATATAAATCCAATTGAGCAGCTCTGGTCAATAATAAAGATGAAAGTTTATGAAGGAGGTGTTCAATTTTCGTCGAAGGATGAACTTTGGAGGAAGATTTTGGAAGTTTCCTATAGCATCACATCATCTCAAATCCGCCGATTGACATCATCAGTTGACAAGAGGCTATTCAAAGTGATTTTGAAGCATGGGAGTTATGTTGATAAATAAATATTTCCTTAAACAAAATAATGTGAAATTCGTTCTTGTTTTTGGTTAATATTGTTACTGGATATGTTCTTTATTTCATATAAATAGAAATATGAAGTTAGAATATTGTTTTATTACCGAAAATATACATTTTTAGACACTTGCAATAAAGTGATACACACTTAAAATTACCAGAAAATAGAAAAATTAGCATAATTTTCAAAATATTTGTTCAAATTCCACAAAAATCAGGGAAATAAGGCACTTTGTTATGCTCTTCCATTGTACCAAATTTCACTTCTCTGCGTTTCATAGCAATTTCAAAATTAAAAAAATATTGACCTGCAATAAAGCGATACACAGGGTTTAGATGTTCTGGAGATGATGGTTTGGATATTATATCTCCAAACGCGTTTATTCGCCCGCATTGTAATAATTCAATTTTTATAAATTCTGAAGAATGTTTTCTTGAGAATTCTCCTCCTTCTAGGAGCGACCTTTTGGAGAAGTTAAAACAGAGGGATCTTCTCTTACAGAGGTTTAAAGTTTTATGGTATGAGGAATACCTGCTCGGCTTGAGAGAGCTGAGTGGCGATCTATATCAGTCTGATTTTAGTGATGTCATCGCTGTAGGCGATGTGGTCCTTGTTAAGAACCCAGCCAAATCTCGCCCATATTGGTCCTTGGGTAGAGTGATAGGTTTGACTCCAGGTGATGATTCTCATATTAGATCTGCCCTGATTAAGAAGGCAGATGGTTCCTCTCAGGAACATTCTTTGAGACACCTTTTTCCGATGGAGTTGTCGGTTACTCATTCCCATCAGACCTCGGAGGTTCCCGAAGAGCCTGATGTGGTCCAGTCGGATGTTGCTGATGGAGATCATGCCTCGACTTCCAATTCTGAACCCATTCAAACTCGCAGGAATGTGAGAGAACGGGATAATGACTACTTGTGGTATTGAGGGGTACATGAGACATGTGTATAGCATTGTGCATTTTTTTTTTTTCTTCTTCGTCGGGAGAGTGTGGAAATTTTGGTATGTTTTCTAGTAAGTCATGGGTTGCTTCCCTTTGTTTGAAACCGTTTGGGGGTGAAGGCTTTCAGTTTTTGCTTACGTGCCAGGTTGAAGATCACATGGATTATTTTGCGTAGGAGTTGGGTTAGGTTGAAGCCATTTTGTGTCACGTGGTTTCTATTTTTAGAAATGATGCATTGGTTCTGTCTCGATTTGATATCGGCGCGAAGTTTACCCAGAACAGACTTGGGCGCCTGACAGTCAACACCTGTAAAAGCTGTTTCTCCGTCCATAGGTGGGACGTTAAATTTTGAGAAGAATTTCTACTTGAAGAAATTTAAGAGATAGAGTATCTCTTGGCAAGAATTGCCTTTTATGTATGAAATATTCTTCCTTCGGTCAACGAATATTTCCTTTTGAAGATGTTTCAAGTCAGAGACTTGAAATGAAGAATTATGGAGAATTTGAACGAGATAAAAATATCTCAGGGTACGAAATTGCCTATATTGAAGAGCTTAGCTCCCGTGAACTGAAATACTTTGCTGTTGAGAAGATTCTAAATCAGAGATTAAGAATCGTAAGGTGTGATCGTCCTTGCAACACAGATCGATTTGAAAGAGATAACTTTGAAAATTGGATCCTCACATGATCGCGCGTGATGCTATTTGGGACAAACTGGGAAAAAATCAAGTATTATGTTTATTTGAAATTTGGACTGTTCTAGTGACGTATTTCTTACGTTGGGTTTGCTATAAGAAAATTATTGAAGAAAAGGAAAGAAAAAAGGAACTTTGTGACAGACGTTTGATAAAATAAAAAAAGGTTATTTTTACCATGAAAATTATGTCGGCATTCAGCACGGTTTGTCAATTTTATTACTTTTGATTGTAACTTTGGTGTAAAGAAAAAAAGAGACTATTTGATTGATTTTGTAAGAATACCGACTTTATAGCAAGTTCATGTTTTAAAAGGATTTATTCCTTTGCTTAGATTGTGTTTTATTTGTGAAGAAAAAAAAGGATTACTTATTTCGCGAACGAAAAGTAAGGTTTTATTATCTGCCTCCCTTTTTAAGATTGTGTCAATTTTTGTTGTATCTAACTTTAATGTTAACAAATCCTGGTGTTGTATTTTTTTGATTTTTATTTTTTTTGTACGTTATCTAGGAATAATTTATTTATTCCAGCTCTGGAAAAAAAGCAATCCAAGCTACCTTTTTTTTGTAAATAAAACTTTGTTTTAACTTTTATGAACATCTTGTACTCGTCCATTCCTTCTCTCTTGTTATAATTTTTTTTGTGATAATTGTCCTAGGTAACATGACTTTTGTTTAGAGCGGTTTTCGTTAACACCCACGAAAAATCTGACAATCTGCTTTTTTGTTCCAGAATTCGCGTATTGGAAAGAATACTCGAAAATGTGCTACTAGTTTAGATTTAAATTAATTTTCTTCTATTGCTGTTTTTTGGTACCCAAGTCACTGGAGGGAACTTGTCGACCCAGCCAAGATTTTCCTTCCACCACTCCACAAAGCTCGGCTTGATGAAGAATTTTGTACGGGCAATGGATCTGAATGGGCGTGGGTTTTTATACCTGAAGGAGAAGTTTGGCAACACCTTGTCGGAGGCTAAGATCAAGGCTGGTGTCTTTGTTGGACCGCAAATCCGAGAGGTAATAAAAGACGAAATTTTTCCGACAACTCTAAACCCCAAAGAGCTGGCAGCGTGGAGGAGCTTCAAAGCTGTGACGGACAACTTCTTGGGGAACGAGCGCGCGGACAACTATGAAGAAATAGTGCAGCAGCTGCTGGAGTCCTTCAGGAAACTTGGCTCCAGGATGTCCCTGAAGATCCATTTCCTACACCAGCACCTGAACTTCTTCCCTGACAACTTGGGACTGTCTCGGACGAGCACGGCGAGTGATTCCACCAAGAGATTTCACTCATGGAGACACGTTACCAAGGGTGGCACAACCCGAGCATGATGGGCGACTTCTGCTGGTTCCTGCATCGTGAAACTGACACAGAGCAGCACAAACGCAAAGCCAAATGTTTAAAGCATTTTTAATTACATTCTAGTAGAGTTTTTCTGTAATTTCTATAATTTTGAAGCATTTATGATGAAATAAATGAATAAATGAATTTTTGTAAATTTCATTGAAACCCTGACTTCTAGGCAATGGGAGTATTTCTGAAACTCAAAATCCTGACGTGATACAGCAAAACGGTTATGATTTTTTAAATCAGCGTACCCAAATTAGTCTAAATCACTTTACACATCTCCAGTAATAAATTTTTTCTGAAATTTGTTGTCCAGTGTTATAGGTGGCATATATGTAGTGGATGGTATGGCATTGTTACATCAACTTAATGTTAAACTACCTGGAGAGAGAACATTTTTCAACCTCTCTTGTAATCTTGAAGCGACTTATAACCTGGGCAAAACATAATAGTTCACAAGAAATCCACTTTATGACTGACACGTACCAGCAGATCTCCATTAAGAATCTTGAACGGGCCAAAAGAGCAGCTGGTGGTTCTCAGGTGATGCGAATTCATGGCCAATCCCTTCCCCAGCAGTGGAATAAGTTTCTCTCTGTTGGAGAACAAGGAGTCACTGGTAGAACACCTTTTTGAAACCTAGTCCAATGTTTCAACATCAGCATTAACAGGAGTGAAGGTGTTCTTAGCACACAACAGCAAATGCCACTCATTCTCACCTGGGAAGCATGCTAATCATAAGGTTACCACAGTAGAAGAGACTAACCTTTGCTCTTCACAAGAAGAAGCAGATACACGCATATTTTTACATGTAACAGTGCTAACATCATCATCATCATCGTAAGTCCAGATACTGGCGTCTTTATCAATGGAATCGCTCTGCAATCCCTTATTCCTGCATGGTTATATTTCCATATAGGGAAAACAACAAATTTGAGGATGATAGATTTAAAAACAATAGAAGTTTGCATTGGATATGATATCAGCCAATCGTTGATCGGTCTACATTGCTTCACTGGATGTGATAGCGTCGGCGCCTTCTATGGAAAAGGAAAAAAAAACTCACATTCAAATATACCAAAGTAAACCCTTATAACACGAACACCAATTTTCTCAAAAAACAACACAATGCTCTAAAACACACAAAATATATAGAAAGCAATCATCCTTCAACAACTCTTCAAATCAACGGAACAAACAACACTCATCATTTTTTAGAAATCCCTCCCCGAACAACAATCCAAGATTAGACAACTTAAAACCCAAAATCATCAATTTTTCCACATACACAAAGGAGGAAATAGAAATACTAAAATTAGGCCTTAAATTCTGCCCAACTCCCAAAAGTAATATCACGAAACTGAGAAAGGACCTTAAAGAATTTGAACGCAAATTCAGATTAATAGAAACACTAAACAATAACGAAAAAAAAAAAAACATGATCCATTAGTGAGAAACAAATCAACATATTTCCCTAACAAACAACAATACGAAAGAACTAAACACCTTTGAAAACCTCTGGAACATCAACCCTCAGAGTAAAACTAAACCTACCAGTAACCTAACATCTAAACAAAACCAAGCACTAGATAACATCCTAAATAATAATAATAACATAATTATAAAAGAAGCTGACAAAGGCAGTGCGGTAGTCATCATGGACAAACATTACTATAAATCGAAAATTATAGAGGTACTAGAGAACAAAGATTACTAAAACCCAATTAGCACCAACATTGATTTCAAAAATCACAAAACTTTGCACAACATACAGTAAAATACTAACAAATAAAGAAAATCATTTTTTAACAAACTTCAGGATTAAAACAAACAACTTCTATGGGCTACCTAAAATACATAAATCAAATGATATAAGAAATGCCATCAACACACAGGCATCAGAATATATTAGTGTCCCGGATCCCAGTGACCTTACATTTAGACCCATAGTAGCAGAACCATCATGCCCAACAAACAGACTGAGTAACTTAACTGACATTACTACAACCATTCACCGATCAAGTCAAGAGCTACATAAGAGACGACATACACTTCCTAGGCTCCTTATCACAAATAAAACATCCCAGGACTAAATTAGTTACATTTGATGTCAGCAGCTTATATAGCAACACACTCCATGACTTAGGTAAACAGGCGATATCACACTGGATTAACAAACACCCACAAATACTACACCACAGATTCACCAAACAATTCATCCTCGACAGCATAGAAATTATTCTCAACAATAACTCTTTCGAATTCAGTAACAAAAACTACATCCAGATTCTAGGTACAGCAATGGGAACCAAAATGGCACCAACATATGCCACCCTAACACTGGCTTACCTAGAGAAGATCTTGTATGAAAAGATAGAAGAAATATATGGACAGAATATTCAAACTCTCTTCATAAAATCTTGGAAAAAATACCTGGATGATTGTTTTATCCTCTGGGAACCCACATGGGGAGACATCAGTGTCTACAGAATGCCGGAGCCAGGCTAAACAGAGAAAAGTGCCCTTACTCAGTGAAACAGCTCACCTTCTTCAGTGACAATGGGGTATCACCAGACCCAGAGAAAATTGTAAACTGAAAATTGCCCACCAACGTTGGGGGAAGTCCGCTCATTCCTGGGGCATGATCCAATATGTGACCAGGTTCATCCCACATTATGCCAATGTCACCGAGCCACTCCGAAAACTTACGATAAAAGACACAGAATGGAAGTGGCTGGAAACAGAAGGGCAGTGAGCCAGTTGAAAGAAGCCCTGACTGGAGCTGGAGTCATGGTCTACTTTGACCAGAACAAGAAGACAAATATCCTTGTAGACATGAGCCTCGTACTAGGGGTAATGCTTTCATAAGACGGGAAAATACTGTTATGCCAGTCGTGTCTGCACAGATGTGAAACAGCGATACTCACAGACAGAGATGCTAACCATTGTATACGCTGCAGAACATTTCCACCTATATTTGTATGGGTCGAGATTCACCATCACCACTGACCACTTCTCGTCAAAAGCCTCAAGCCATGTCAACAATTGAACGCTGGCGTCTGCACTTCATGTCATATGAGTATAGCTTGATGTACCAGCTTGGAAAGGACGACCTAAACCCTGCCGACTACCTCATCACAAATCTAAGAGAGACAATGCGGCTGAGACATGAACTACTACTACTACTACTACTAATCATGAACATAACTCCAGCTATAATATGCTTACAAGAAACCTTTCTTAAAGAACATGACCAAATGAATATCAACAACTATTCTATTTACAACACTTATTTCAACCAAAATAACAGAGTTTTGGGTGGTATATTAGTGCTTGTAAACAACAGCATACCTCATAAACAAATACAACTTCAAACCAACTTGCAAACAACTGCAATGACAACAAAGATGAATAGAATGATGACAATTTGTTCCTTATACATTCCTCCAAAGGACAAACTATCAGAGATGGAACTAAACAACTTAATACAACAGCTCCCAAAACCCTTCATCTTGATGGGAGACCTGAATAGCCATAGCCACCTATGGGGCAACCAAAAAACAATTCAAAAAGGAAAATTCATTGAAGATTTCATTGATGCAAACAATCTTTATAATAATGGATCCTATACACACTTTCATCGAGCACCAGGTACATTTGCAACTATAAACTGTGTCCATCGCTTTATTGCAGATTACAAAATAATCAATATTTCAGTAAATATAAGTTATAAAAAGCTGAAAATTACACCATCCAAGGACTGTATTAAGGTGAGATAAATCCTAAAATTTCATCAAAATTCATGTTATATTTAAAAAGTTATGTTATTTTTTTAATATTCAAGGAATTTTCACCGTCCATTGCTTTATTGCAGGTCTCATAAAATGCCAAAAAAAGGACGTTTAACAGCTACCGAGAAGCAGAGGATTATTGCAGGACTAGCAGAAGGACTCTCGATCATAAATTTAGCCACAGAACTAAAAAGGGATCCCCGAACTTTAGCTACATTCGTCAAGAACCCCAACATCAAGTCCAGGAAAGATAAGGGCACAAGGAGGAACCTTTCTGATCGGGATCTTCGAAAAATTCGTAGAGAGATTGTGCGCAACCCAAACAGCACCAGTGCAACAATTTTTGCGAGGGCTGGAGTCATACCAAGGTCCAGACAAGCCCGATGCAATGTACTGAATGAAATGGCAAGGAACATCAAACCTATTCCAAGGCCTCCATTGAGCCAAACCCACAAAGAAAAACGATTGGCTTGGGCACAAAAATATATGAAAATGGATTGCCAAAATGTTCTGTTTACAGATGAGGCTCGTGCTACCCTTGATGGACCGGACGGATGGGCCAAAGTTTGGAATCCAAATGGAACTCCAACGCCTTATAGATTTCGTCGCCAACAGGGAGGTGGAGGCATAATGTTTTGGGCGGGAATTATTGGGGATAAGCTATGTGGACCATTCCGAGTGCCAGAAGGTGTCAAGCTCACCAGCAATGCCTACACTGCCTTTCTAAATGAGAATTTGTTACCATGGCTAGATGATCTTCCCTTGTCACGTCGTTTTAAGATTATTTTTATGCATGACAATGCCCCATCTCATGCTGCTAGGGCAACTACATCCTTCCTTGGATCTCAGGGCTTTGTTGGAGAAACCCTCATGTCCTGGCCACCGTGTTCTCCGGACCTTAACCCCATCGAACACCTATGGTCAATATTGAAACGAGGAGTTTATGAGGGAGGGGAGCAGTTTTCTTCGAAGGATGCCCTTTGGAACAAAATAGTCGACGTTGCCAGAACCATTACTCCATCTCAGATCAAACAATTGACCTCCTCGGTGGACAAAAGGTTGTTTAATGTAATTTCAAAACATGGGGGATATGTGGACAAATAATTTGTTTGTTTGACACTTAGCCCTCGGGATGTGCCTTTGTTTTTGTTAATTTTCCCCAGAAAATGTGTTCAATATAAATTTATGATGCTTTGGTATTGTTTTATTGAGCTAAAACATTATCTTAGAAGACTTGCAATAAAGCGATGGACGGTGAAAATTCCTTGAATATTAAAAAAATAACATAACTTTTTAAATATAACATGAATTTTGATGAAATTTTAGGATTTATCTCACCTTAATACAGTCCTTGGATGGTGTAATTTTCAGCTTTTTATAACTTATATTTACTGAAATATTGATTATTTTGTAATCTGCAATAAAGCGATGGACACAGTTTAGAGCTCACACTGTGTGACCCATCCTTAGCACTAGAATACAATTGGCAAGTCTACAAGGATACTTGTGACAGCGACCATTTTCCAATAATACTAGAACAAATATCTTCTGATCCCAAAGACAAAGCACCGGGATGGAACCTGCACAAAGCTGACTGGAACAAATACAAACAGTTATGCCTTGATAAACTTGTTCTAGACCAGTGGTTCCCAACCGGGGGGAAATTTCCTCCAGGGGGGAAATTAGGGTGTTTTAGGGGGGAAATTCTAGCCTGAATTTATAATTCTAGTAATATTCAAAAAATAATTTCCAGTAATAGCTTTCTGTTTTTCTTTTCTCAGGAGTATCTGTTTCCTAAACTTTACCCGCTTTCATTCTTATGTTTTATTTTCTTTCTTCTTTTTTATTTGTTATTTTCCATTACATCTCTTAAGAAAAAAAATTATAATCAAATTTTGTAATTATAATATATTTGTAATAGATATTATTATTAATCTTATATATTACTATTATTTTTAATTATTAATTTTAGTAATATTATTATAATTACTATTATTTTTAATAATTAATTTTAGTAATATTATTATAATTACTATTATTATTATCAGTATTATATTTCTTAGTGTTTTATTTTTAATTATTAATTTTAATATTAGTATTCATTTTTATTATTACTCTTAGTATTATTAATATTTTCATTATTATATTTATTAGCATTTTATAATATTTACTATAATATTTATTATTATTATTAGTATTTTTATTTATTAATATTATTATTATAATTACTATTATTATTAATATAATCATTATTATATTTATAACGTATAAGTTTTAGTATAAATTTGAATATATTTTTTTATTATTATTATTATAATATTAATTATAATAATAATAATTATAATAATATTACTAAAATTAATAATTTAAAAAATTATAATAATAATTATTATAAATGTCAATTTGTCCAAGCCTTCCAACTAGGGTCACCACAATATCTTTGACACAAATATAAAATTTAATAATAACTTTTATTTAAGGATAAGAGGTAATGCTTTACTCTTTTTTTGAGAGATAATTGAGAAACATGAAAATTGTCAAATAAAAAAAAATATATTTTTGGGGAATTCATTATTTTTTTAATAATAGAAATATTAGAGCCCTTAAGTCTGTAGTCAACCCTTATTGTATGATTAAAATTTCTAGTTTACTACTAGGTTTTATTTAATAAAGTTGCCAAAGACATTATGTAAATGAGTGGTTAAGTTTTTAAACAAAAACATAGCTACTCAAGATATAAGTCTTTCTGCCTTAAAAGATTGTTTTCACAAAAAATAGCACCAGTATGGTCTCTATATTTGAGATATAAAACAATTTTCAATGCTTTTTTTTGTAAAATTTCAATGCGCTTTTTCCAATATGGGTACCTTTTAAAAATACTATAGTTCAAATATGACGAAAAAAGATGCTTGTATATTGTTAGCCTAATCTTTAGTGGAAAGATATTTTTGGTTCGGCACAGAATACCAATTATTTTATTAATGCAATTTTATAAACATGACAATTAAACTTAAGTTTTTCTATCTATGATTAAACCTTGTATATCAAATTTTTCAACTACTTCTATACGGGTGTAATTTAAAAAATCTTCACCTATTTTTAATTAATTCGAAACCATCATACATTTTGTTTTACTTTTGTTTATTGATAGAATGTTATTTTCGCACGAATGATAGAGTAGGTTGATTTCATTATTACATATCTTAATATACTCTCTCTTGTTTTTTTTCAGTTTCGCAAGTGATCATGTCAAAAAACGAACATATTCAGAAGCGTATCTAGACTTGGGTTTTACGTTCATTGTGAATAACGGGGAACATCTGCCACAATGTGTCATCTGCACAAAGACCTTGGGGAATGGTAGCATGAAGCCATTCCAGCTGAAACAACACCTTCAAGGATGCCATCCCGAACTACAGAACAAGAATCGTGAATACTTCAAGCTGAAAGAAAATAATCTGAAGAAGACTAGACTGGACTCAACTGGAACGTTTCGTCAGCAAACGGATGCTATTTTGAAAGCGTCATTCGAAGTCTCCTACAAGATTGCAAGGGAGAAGAAACCACACACAATTTGTGAAATATTGGTGAAACCCTGTATGCTGCAGTGCGTGAAGTTGGTCCTTGGTGAGGCTGCCCACAACAAGATGGCCCAGATTTCCCTTTCAACAACATCATTCGGTCACGGATCAATGATATGGCGGAGAGCATCAAGGATCAAGTTGTTCAGAAGGTTCGAGGCTCAGTTTTTTTCAATTCAACTCGACGAATCGACCGATGTTGCGAATCTGTCCCAGATGTTGGTATTTGTTCGTTATACCACCGAAAAAGGAATTGCAGAAGAATTCCTCTTCTGCAAACCTCTCCAGACCACGACCAAAGCTCAGGATATGATGGACCTTATTAATGACTTTTTCGAAGATAGCAACATCAGCTGGGAGTCTCTGGTTGGGGTGTGCACCGATGGTGCCCCAGCCATGATTGGCTCTCGATCGGGGTTCGTCACGCTCGTCAAGAAAAAGAACCCAGCAGTAGAAGCGACACACTGCCTGATCCACAAAGAAGCGCTTGGTCAGAGAGTCCAACCAGCGTCAATAATCTCTTCCTGAAGGAAGCTAAGGCACAGATTCAAGCCCACATCGAAGTAATTGTTGGTGAGAAGTGGGATATCCCAGACGGAACAGGGAAAGGAGGAACGACGACTACAGGCAACACTGCACGGCGATTACTTCACCAACATAGAGATGTTGTAATCAATTTAGTTCCTAACAATTATCAGAATATTATGCATCGATTTGGTCAACATCTGTCAGTTATTCTTCGCTTGTTCTGTTCATCCAAGTCTATCAATGTCCACGAGTACAAGAAACTATGCACTGATCTGTATGTGTTCATTCTCGAAAGCTTCCCTCGTGTGAACTCACAGCCTGGAACTTGGGTCAGCATCACTCCATCGCTGCATAAACTTCTCGGACACTCCTGGGAGTTGATTGAATCGAATGATAGTCGAGGGTTGAAAAACTTGGATGAATCTGGCTTGGAAGGGAATAACAAAATCCTCCGTTCCATTCGATTAAACCTTGCAAGAAAAACATCACAGGAAGCCAATTTGGAAGACACGATTCGAAGAATGTGGGTCGGATCCGATCCGAAGATCAACAACATTCGTCTAAAAACTCGCTCATATTGTAAGCACTGCAAGGAGCATGGTCATTCTACTCGATACTGCAACATAAACAAACCAGTTTCTGGACCACTCACTGATGATGATGCATTGTTTGATAGTATGTTGATAGTATAGTTTTATGTTAGAGTATTTTCTATGACATCGCACGGGACCGAGAAAAAATGTTGAGATAGCTTCCAGGCCCATATTCAATCAAGAAGTAATTTAGGCCCCAAAAGCCCAAAATAATAGATTTGATGGGTTATTTTTGGACCTCACTTCTTTCTTTTCACTAATGTGTTTCTAATGAGCCCTGAACCAGTACTATAATGTTATTTTTTGGCTAAATAAACCAAAAACTATGTTTTTCTCGTTTTTTGAGCCGAAACTTGAAAATTAAGATTTTTAGGCCTAAAATGCCCCAAAATTGGAATTCTAGATTTTTTTATTTTATATTATATTCCCTTCACTCATAGGCTTCCAACAAGCCCTGAATTAGTATCACAGCATCATTTGTAGGCTAGTTTTATGTTAACAAACTGTTTTTCAACATTCGGGCCTAAATTCTGAAATTCCTTGTTTTAGGCCCCCAGGGCCCCAAAATAGATTTTTTTTTACTTTTTTGGTTTTCATTATTTTCTACTAACAATAATCAGCACACAAATCCAAAAATTCAGCCAGAGCACCAATCTATATTGAAATAATTAAAAATGTCCGAAAAAAGCCGCTCCCAGCCCACTGTGGCTTGCTTCGAGAACTCTCCCCAAGAACTTCAAGCAGCATCTCGACACTGTCATCAAAGTCGTAAACTTTATCAAGAGTTCCGCTCTGAACACTCAAACATAGAAACAAATAGCAGTCAAGAGGATCACATTACCTACTTCACGAGAACATTAATAGAAATTGCAGAAGAGAGCATAGCAAAATACACCTTGACTTCAAAACCAAATAAACCTTGGTTTAATGAAAAATGTAGGGAAGTCGGCAAAAATTGATACAAAGCTTTGAAACGATTCCAAACATATCCAACCAAAGAAAACATAGATCAATATAAAAATAGGTCTCATGGTCTGCATACTGAACGTAACGTCTTTTGACCTGCAATTTATTAATGTATGTAGCAATTGGGCTCCAACAAATGATAGGCAAAGACGTTGTGTTTTACTGCTTACTAGCATTGTTAAGAAGTGTGATATGGCAGATACGTATGAAAGTAGTCTACGAAGGTGAAACCTTCGCTGCTCCTGGCCTTATTAGAATTTTCAAAAATCGGCTGAAGATTCGCATTAGGGCCGAGAAGGCAAAACTCCCTTCGGCAGATTTTGGTGAAAGGTGGGTGACAATTGCACGATTGTGTCGAGTGATAGGGGATAGACTTGAGTGGTACTTGGACGTGCCTTAGGCAAAGGATTTTGGGTCGTTCCAACGAACGTTAATTTTGTCCCGTTTAAGACTAGTTTAGGAGACCTGTTTTGGTTATGTAGTTCATAACAATACTAAGGGTGCTGCCAAAGATTCTGAAGAGGCATTAGCAAAAACTGTATTGGGTATTATGATCAAATGTTTACATGGTGGACCAAAATTTTTGATTAAGATGATCCCAATTGCCAAACTAAATTCAGAATTTTTGTTTCAAAATGTTAGAAATGTTGTTGATTGAGTCAATCATCCGAAAGGTCATGTAATTGCAGTTATTTGTGACAATAATCGGACTAATCAAGCTTTATTCAAAAAATTTGATACTGTTGAAAATAAGCCTGTGGTTATTAAAAATAGTATATACTTGCTTTTCGATTATGTACATATATTTAAAAGTATTCGCAATAACTGGATAACTGAGGCTTGTTCAGAATTGCTGTTTTATTCTGATGGTAAAGAAATGACAGCAAAATGGGAAATAGTGAAACAACTTTTTGCGCATGAAAAAAATCAATTTGTTAAGTTATCAAAACTAACAGAAGTAGCGGTTCTTCCAAAACCAGTTGAGAGACAAAAAGTTTCACACTGTTTGAAAGTGTTTTGTGATGAGAATTTAACTGCAATGAAAACTCATCCATTATTACAGGATGATGATACAAGAAAAACTTACTTTCATCGAAGTTTTGAAATTTTGGAAAATAGTAAGTGTAAAAAAATATTTATGCAAGTGTCATGACAAATGATCCACTGAAAAGAGTATTATCAGATCGAAATGATGGAAATTTGACATTTCTTGGAAATTTTGGAAGTATGGCAAAATAAATGAGGGGAAAGCTAGGAAAGAGAATAAAATCCTTCACAAGAGACACTAGTATGGCTATCATACATGTAATGGTTTAATTGATGTTTGCAGACATTTACTTGACAGTGGGTTCAATTTTGTCATTTAAGACAAGGTTCTGGTGGTACTTATTTTATTACCATAAAAAATGTTATTCAGAAATTCCATATTCAAAAAACAAAATTACTTCTTCAGTTGAAAGTTGATGTTAGAGAGTATAGCCATGATCCAGGCCATACTTGCTCAAAATGCAGATATCTGTTGGATGAATTGGCATGCGAAACAGTTGATCAACCGCCAGACCTAAAAACTGGTATCCCCAAAGATATTAAAATGTCGCTTTTTTTATATAGTAAGATATATCACACAAAAAGATTGTCTTAGAGGAGGAAATATTCAATGATACTGCTTTTTATTATCATGAGTATGGAAGTTTTTTCAAAGAAATAGATTGTGGTGATTTAAAAGTTCTACTGGATACAACTGTTCAGTGGGTGTTTTTCTATTTCATAATGTTCAATGCTGTCAAATCAAAGGTTTGCAGAAATTCTTTAACAAAAATTTCTACGCGTCCTCATATTTAAAAGTGGAAGAAAAAACAACCGACACCACACGGCCAAATTACACCAACAAGGACAGAGTAATCCAATAAGATCAGGATTTCTAGACACACTGATGAGGCCAATTATACTTGGCGAAATATTTGTAATTCTTATAAACTAAAAAAAAAAAAAAATGAAAGTTTATAAGAGAAAAAAAAAGAAGAGAAAATCTGTTACGATTTTTCTTTTAAATTAATATCGCATCTTAAATATGCTTTGAAAGTATTTTACCTCTTTTCTTATTCTTAATTCCTAATAGATGCTTGCAAAAAAAAAAATATGAACTCTATATTTGATAAAAATTTCTATGTTGGTGTCTGAAATGCATCATTTCAATACAAAGAGAATGCATGAAAGTATATTATCAAATATATTTTTCAAGAATTATTGTTTATTTCAGTCTTCCAAGTCAAGTAAAGAACCAGCACTAAAGGTTTTTTAAGTTATCTTGAAATTTTAGTAGTCTGATCAATTATAAATAATTATTGATCTCTAAGAACAAAGGAATTAATTATTTCTGCAAGAGTCTGGTGTAAAATACAAGTTGAAGTCAAAATAATTATAAAGTCAAACCAATAATTACCGAGGCATCTCACTAACACTGATAGCAGCAAAAGTTTACAATACGATGTTACTCAACAGAATCCAACCAGAAATGAAGAGATCCTCAGAAGAAATTAGAATGGATTTAAAAGAAATCGCTCAACAGTTTGTCAAATTTTAATGGTGAGAAGAATCATCGAGGATGTGAAAGCAAGTCAACTGCCGGCAACATTACTGTTTGTGGACTTCTCCAAAGCTTTTGATTCGGTCCACAGAGAAAAGATGGAAAAGATTTTATTAGCATATGGAATCCCTGAAGAGATTGTTGCAGCCGTAATGATTATGTACAAGAATACTAGAGCCATCGTGCGCTCTCCCGACGGAGACACCGATTTCTTTGAAATTCAATCTGGTGTACTACAGGGTGATACTCCGGCTCCGTTCTTGTTTGTGATCTGTCTCGACTACGTGCTATTGATCAACATAGCGAATATGGCCTAACATTAACGCCAGCAAGAAGTAGACGACATCCAGCAAAAAAGATCACCAATGCCGATGATATTGCACTGTTAACTGATAACAATGCCAATGCCCAAAGGCTACTCCATCTTTTGGAAGAGTCGGCTGCTATGATTGGACTGCATACGAATGCAACGAAAACAGAATATATCTGCTATCATCATATAGGTCCAATAGAAACATTGAAGAGAACACTTCTCAAGCAGGTAAATGACTTCGAATATCTGGGCAGCCACATCACCTCGACAGAAAAAGACGTGCCCGTTAGAATAGCCAAGGCTTGGAGCGTACTTAATCGGCTAAGAGATCAAGCGACACAATGTCGTTTAAAAAAAAAAAAAGAAAAAAAAATATTGTCTATTATCCTGATAAAGATTCCTGTGTGAATCGAAAATTTGAATTTTAAATAAATAATATGTTTATTTAAAAAAAGAGTGTCTGCATTTTACTGGTTTCAAAAACCGTTTCAAATTACAAAATTTAAATGCATTCTATACACTGGAACTATTTTACTAATATATATTTATTATTTTCTTCTCTCAACATATGCATATTTTCCCTCTCATTTTTTTTCTTCTCTAAAATGTGTTTCCGTAACAATGTTTTCCCCACTTTTTCGCCTGTTGTCTATATATATAAAATATATATTATATATATATTATTACAAATAAATCTTCCCCCTCGACTAGAGTTTTGGATAAGACAAACCTTGTTTATGAGTTTAAACGTCCTTTGGGAACTGTGTGTCCGACAACTAAGAAAAAAAATATACATAGGTTTGTAGCAGTTACCTCCTCCTTTCATCCATAACTGCACCGGCTGGCCGTTAGGTGTCGCTTATTCACCGACAGGTGGCGTTGAAAAGTGACACCAGAGTTATCTGCCCTTCGGACTATACAAGCCGGTGCAAAACGGAAATTCTCTCTCTTTTTCATTGAACAGCCTCGCAGAGACAACCCCTCGGCATAGCTGGGACGCATCGCTGAGAGCACCAACGAGGAACCCGGAAAAGCCTTTGTTCTCCCGCTACCGTTGTCTAACTCAAAGACAACTACTATCTTCACTTGAAGAGAACCTTTACATTTTTCCCCTTCCTCAACCGGACATCGTCTACTTCTCTTTCTACCTGTACCAAACGGTATAGGTATCCCCTGTTCAATAAACCCTCTATTTTGTTACCTGTTACTCAGTTGTTCGTTCAATTCATTTCGTGTGATAAAAGTAAGGAAGGGACAAACCATCCCCACCATTACAAATGGTGACCCCGAAGAATAAATATCGCACAAGATTGAGTTGAACAACATGGTACAACAAAATACGCCAACGAGGGTTTATACCGAGCAGCGACGACCAGTTTAAAAAAAACAAAAAAAAACAGACCTTCTGATATACGAAGCGTAAGAAAAAAAACGGAATATAAAAAGCAAACAAAGAGAAACCCAGCGAAAAGTTATACCTCAACTCTGTCGTTAAAAAAAAAAAAAAAGTCACAAATCGAGAAAATCACGAAACTCCGTGTTTTTGTAAACAGAAAAAGAAAAAATTTCAACCTTGAGAGATTCGGAAACTTTTTAAATTCTCTTTAAAAGCTTAAAAGAAGAAAAAAAAAAGGACAGTTATTTTTAACACCAAAAAAGAAAAAAAAAAAAAAAAAAAAACCTACCGAAATCCCTGTTTTTTCTCTCCCTCTTTCTCTCTATCACAGTAAAGGCATACTTTTTCTTTTATAAAATATTTTTTCTGTCTGTGACTGAGCGAATACTTGGCAGAGAAATACTTCAAAATACCTTGAAATATAAAACTATTAACAAAAAAAAAAAAAAACTTTTTTTCCGAATTTAAAACAAGTTTCAAACAACTTTAAACGGCCAGACTCTTCGACGCCGCGAAGTATCCAACATGGCGCTGAACAATTCTTTTGACTTCAACCGAAGAAAGTGACTCAACAAACTAAGAAAGAAAGCATTCTTTTTGCCTTTAACAAAAAAAAAAAAAAAAAAAATACTCTTGTTTTTACGAATAATTTTTTTTTAAAAAGGCCCCTTAAAAGAGTAAGTACATTAGTTTTTTTTCCCTTTTACACACAAATACATACACTCAATATATCTATCACCTCTGTCACAAAGAAAAAAAATACATACTTATCATTTTTTTAAAACTTCTTGGCTTTCTACACACACATAATTCCTTTGGTTTTTTTTTCTCTGTTGAATGTTTTTATGACAATGTTTTTTCCCCCACTTTATTGACTGTGGATTTTATTTTGGTCTGTTGTATAGGACCCCCCCCCCCCCTCATCCCAAAAGATGGGCAGCACAGTACCTGCCTTTGCCGGCGACGTTCGAGTTTGGTTCGCCCAATTGGAATCTTACTTCGCGGCAAATAATATCGCGGACCAGCGGCGATTGCACATATTATTTAGTGCATTCCCCGCCTCATTGACGCCAGTTATCAAAGACTTGATAACTGACACACCCTGCGGTTCCACCTACGACAGCATCAAGCGGGAGGTCCTGCTCCGTACCTCACTCTCGGCAGAAAAACGTTTCCAAACGTTGGTCCACGATGAGCATTTGGGGGACCGCACGCCAAGTGAATTGCTCCGTAGGATGAGAGAGCTGGCAGAAGAGGCCCCAGCGGATAGTGCCCTCATTAAGCAACTCTTTTTTTCGAGGCTGCCACTGAAGGTCAAAGCTATCCTAGCACCCATGATGGAGACCAGCTCCGTGGAAGTGATAGCTTCGTCGGCGGATAAAGTGATGGATTTCACTAATAGACCTACCACGTCTGACCCTCAGCCGCAGGCTGAAGTCTCTTCGTTTTCTGCCACCGCTAGAGACCCAAGCCAATCAGCCACGTCTGTTGCTGTACTTGCAGCTATAGAGCGGCTTACCAGAGAGGTCAGAAGATTGAGTGTGAAGTTGCAATCGCCCAGACGTCGGTATCAAAACCGATCACCATCTCCATGCCGCCGCCACTCTAATCAGCCAGGACTATGCTTTTATCATAGTCGCTTTGGCACTCATGCATGGCAATGCAAGAGCCCCTGTTCATTTACGAACCAGGGAAACTGATTTCTGGAGACCTGAGCACGACACAGTCTTCACAGAAGCTACACTATCGTGCACTTTTTCTTTTGGATTCCATTTCCCAGGCACGCTGCTTGGTTGACACGGGGGCCGCTTGCAGCATTTGGCCACTGAAACTCCTCAAAGAGAAACCACCAGTGTTGCCTATTACTCTGCAAGCTGTAAATCATTCACCAATTCCAACGTATGGTCAAATTTCTCGTTCTTTGGACTTGGAATTACGCAGAGACTTCACGTGGGTATTTACTGTGGCTGATTTACCGTACCCCATCCTGGGCTCGGACTTTCTGCACCACTTTAACCTTTTAGTGGACATGCGCAGACATCGGTTGATAGATGCTAATACGGAACTTTCCGTCTGTGGTTTGAAAACAAACACCCCATCTATCAGCCCGGTATTTTTTATTGCCTCTACCAATGACCCATACCAGACACTTCTGCACTCCTACCCGGAGTTAACGAATCTTAATTTTGTTGTGAGCAAACCAACTCACTCAACAAAACACCACACTGAGACTACAGGAGCTCCTGTATTCTCACGCCCTCGTCGCTTACCTGCAGAGAAACTAAAAGCAGCAAAGGCGGAATTTAACCATATGCTGCAACTGGGAATTATACGCCCCTCGTCCAGTCCATGGGCTACCCCTTTGCATATGGTCCCGAAGCGCTCCGGTGATTGGCGTCCGACTGGGAACTATCGACGACTCAATGCCATGACGGTACCTGATCGTTATCCAATCCCATATATACAGGACTTTGCTTCATCTCTGCACGGTTGTCAGACCTTCTCCAAACTGGACTTAGTTAAGGCTTACCATCAGATTCCACTGAATCCGGCTGACATACCCAAAACAGCGGTAACAACTCCTTTTGGAGCGTTTGAATTTTTAACTATGCCTTTCGGTTTGCGAAACGCGGCTAGTACCTTTCAACGCTTCATGGACGAAGTAGTGCGTGACCTTGACTTCGTCTATAATTACATAGACGACATACTTGTGGCAAGTGCCTCACCGGAGGAACATGTTACCCATCTCCGCCTACTGTTCGAACGGTTTCAGCAATACCAGGTGAGGATTAACCCTAGTAAATGTGTATTTGGTGCTTCGTCACTAGTTTTCCTGGGTCACATTATCAGCCCTGAAGGCATATCTCCCTTGCCTGAAAAGGTTAAGGCTCTACAAGACCTTTAACCACCCACTTCACTTCGCCAACTAAGGCACTTTCTGGGTCTGTTAAATTATTACAGACGCTTTATCCCACACTGCGCGGATCTCCTGTCTCCTCTTTCCGACCTGTTACGTAACAGGAAGAAGAAAAACGAGCAGATTTCACTGAATGATATTCAGTTGAATACATTCAATGAAGTGAAGCAGAAACTAGCGACAACATCCTTGCTTGCACATCCTGTTTCCGATGCCCAGTTTTCACTGGTCGTTGACGCATCGGGCACAGCTGTAGGTGCAGTGTTGCAACAGCAGCACCAAGGCCAACTGCAACCTCTCGAATACTTTTCAAGACAACTGAAACTGGCAGAACAACGTTACAGTACGTTTGGCCGTGAACTCCTGGCAATGTACCTCGCAGTGAAACACTTTCAGCATTCACTTGAGGGCCGTCAATTCGTGATCTACACTGATCACCGTCTGCTTACATACGCACTGCGTGCTAAGCCGGACAAATATTCTCCTCGCGAAACTCGCCACTTGGATTTTGTTTCGCAATTTACCAACGATATCCGACATATCTCTGGTGAACAGAATACTGCGGCAGACGCCTTGTCCCGCCTTCCTATAAATTCTCTGTCTTCACCTTCGGATATCGATCTACAACAGATGGCTCTAAACCAGCCATGTCTGGACACTCTGGATCTGTCGTCATCTGAGTTTGCAACTTGCAAATTCAAATACCTGCCTGTGCCCACTTCGGACACGCAGATCATCTGTGACACTTTAACAGATTCACCTCGCCCCTTTGTTCCACTGACTCATCGTAGGGTTGTTTTTGATACCCTTCACAACTTGGCACACCCCGGACGCAAAGCCACAGTGAAGCTGATTTCAGCTAGATTTTTCTGGCCAAATATGAGGCGTGATATCACTGCCTGGACACGTTTCTGCGTATCCTGCCAAAAGTCAAAGGTGCACAAGCATATCCGTGCACCCCTTGGAACATTCAGCACCCCAGACGCTCGGTTCAGCCATGTTCATATTGATCTGGTTGGACCATGGCCTGTCAGTCAGGGATTTACTTATTTCCTGACTTGCATAGACCGTGTTACACGGTGGCCTGAAGCCATTCCTCTAAGTGACATTTCGGCTGAATCCGTAGCACGAGCCCTTATATCGGGCTGGATATCGCGCTATGGAGTCCCTTCAACTATTACCACCGACCGTGGTGGACAGTTTGAATCCCACCTATTCCAGGAACTTTCCAGGATTTTAGGGATTAAACGTATCCGTACGACCAGCTATCATCCAGCTTCCAATAGAATGATAGAACGCTTCCATCGCCAATTGAAAGCCGCGTTGCGTGCTTATCCTGACCAGCAGCGATGGAGCGAGTATGTACCAATTGTCCTCCTTGGCTGTCGCGCTGCGATCAAAGAGGATCTCGGATACTCTCCAGCCGAACTTGTCTATGGACTACCTCTATCGTTGCCGGGTCAGATGCTGGCCCCCGATAGATTTAACGGCAACGGACCCAGCTCTGTACACTGACAGACTGCGAGTTTATTTTAATGAGCTCCCACCAATGAACCCTAGGCAACAGACCATAAAATCTTCGGTCCCTAAAGACATTGCTTCATGGACTCATGTTTTTCTTAGAAAGGACTCTGTAAAAGCCCCTCTAACTCCACCTTACACTGGTCCTTATCGTGTACTTTCACATACTGATAAGCTATTTACTATTGATATTAGTGGCAAAAAAGAAACAGTATCAATATATAGGGTTAAAAGAGCCTTTTTAGACACTAAAACACTAGAGCCACATATTCCCCCTACTTACACATTGCATACACCAACTCTGCCAACAGTAAACAGAAACATAAATTCTAAAGACAAGCACATCACCATCACACGCAGTGGTCGGCGAGTACATTGGCCCAAAAAGCTTTGTAAGACTTTATATATATAGAATTAGTTTTTTTTTATCCTTTGTACTCTATCGTAATATTTTCAGACACACAAAAAAAAACACTTCTTTATTGGAAAATCCTAAAAACAAAAAAAAAACAAAAAAATAAAGTTTCATTCTGCTTTCGTAAAATACATTTTTCTTCAAAATCAATTTTTCAAAAAAAACAACTTTTCACCGAAAAGTAAAGAACAATTTTTCAAAAAAACAACTTTTCACCGAAAAGTAAAGAACGATTTTTCAAAACAAAACAACTTTTCACCGAAAAGTAAAAGAATATTCTTTTCCCTTTAAACATTTGTTAATTGACAAATTTTTTATTTTTTCTTGTTGTTTCTCACTGCTACACTTCCTTTTATTTCCTGTCGGCTTTCAGCCTAAGCAGGGGGTTATGTAGCAGTTACCTCCTCCTTTCATCCATAACTGCACCGGCTGGCCGTTAGGTGTCGCTTATTCACCGACAGGTGGCGTTGAGAAGTGACACCAGAGTTATCTGCCCTTCGGACTATACAAGCCGGTGCAAAACGGAAATTCTCTCTCTTTTTCATTGAACAGCCTCGCAGAGACAACCCCTCGGCATAGCTGGGATGCATCGCTGAGAGCACCAACGAGGAACCCGGAAAAGCCTTTGTTCTCCCGCTACCGTTGTCTAACTCAAAGACAACTACTATCTTCACTTGAAGAGAACCTTTACATTTTTCCCCTTCCTCAACCGGACATCGTCTACTTCTCTCTTCTACCTGTACCAAACGGTATAGGTATCCCCTGTTCAATAAACCCTCTATTTTGTTACCTGTTACTCAGTTGTTCGTTCAATTCATTTCGTGTGATAAAAGTAAGGAAGGGACAAACCATCCCCTCCATTACAGGTTTGACTACCACGACTTTGTCGAGAAGATTGACGATGCATTTGATACTAGCGCCATAGCCAAACACTTAACTAACGACCACTCCTGCCCCCAATCGGAATTCAGAAAACTCTTAGAAAAAACCAAAATCTTAGAATATAGTACTAACAAACAAAAACTCCATATATTAGAAGCCCTATATATAAAAACCAAAAAACTCCTAATAGAATTAACTTTAATATCAGTAACAATATTCTAAAATGTCTATAGCTCTAAATATAGTTTTGTACTTAGTACATAATCCCGCCAAAACCTCCTATAATACTAACACAGGGTCTGTACGTGATTAACCTCATTCCCCTGAAGATGGACCCGGATGGCTCTGAAAGTACTTGGGAGACAAATCCAAACTATGGCAAAGTCATCAGCCAATCCCCCTCCGAAACTAAGATCCTGATTCGGACTATTGAAAGGATTTATCAAAGGATATCTAGACATGAGTTGTCTCTTATATTCAACAATACTAGCCTGCTAGAGAAGTTGCTGCCTAGATATATATATATATATATATATCTATTAATAAATGTGTGCAATTACAAGAGAGCTGGCCTCCATAACTAATATGTTACAGGCTGAAGCCTCTCTGTCTCCTCTAATGGAAGCCAGTCAACTGCTCATAGATTTGGCTATTCTCAAAGCCATAGAAGGCCTTACCCAAGAGGTGAGAAAACTGAGTAGGTCGGGGCAACAGTCACACAAGTGCCAATTGCATACTTGCTGCTCATCTCCACAAACAAGCCAGAACTTTGCTGCTATCACAGTCGTTTTGCCACGAAAGTACATAGACGTAAAAAGTCTTGTTCATTTTCAGACTAGGGAAACTGAGGTCTGAAGATCTGCGCACGGCATGGTCCCTAATTAATAGATTTTGAGGGAATTGAATTGACATTATTTTTCAACTAGGTGCTACTTATTTTCTTTGCTATAAAAATTTAAAACCTTTTTTGCAAGGGCTGACCAGCAAGAACCAGGACAAAAAGAATCTTCAAAAAGCCTTTCAGGAGGAGACGGCTGCTGTAGAATTTCAAGTACTGGGAGTCATCGGTAAACTTTTAACTGAGCCTTGGATGCGTACCTTTTATAGCTCAAATAAAAATAAACATCCAATGTCTCTTAATATGACTCTAATTAAAGAGGTTATATATAAATTAGAGGTACAAGTCCAAAACCTTTATGACATCTTATTTCGGACATATGATTTTTTGGGCCATCCCCTGCTGGAAAGGGAGAACATTGATAAGATCATGATGACTCCTACTAATATAATCCTCTTTAGCCAAATGATGAAGACCAGTTTAAGTGAGATAGTCTGTGTGCTAAAGAGGCAATATAAAAATTTGTAGCAGACGCTACAACTAAAGGGATATATGTGCGACCTTTCTTTCTTTGTTTGCTCAGTCCTTCTTCGTCTCTGAGGTAGAGAGTCTCGCAGAATCACGTTTGCCAGGGGGATTCCGACCAATCAGAGACCGGCGGGTCAGCTTGACCGCGCGTGATTTTAAGTCTATAAAAGGGCACGCACTCCTTCTTTCTCTCTTTTTCTTTCAGCGTTCTGGGTGTTCGCGCACAAAGAACTCTCGTCACCCCCCCCCCCCCCATCCACCAGCTCAAACGAGCAGTGTGGGGAAGAAAAAAGGCAATCCCTTTTCTTCAAGCATCTCTTAATTCAAATGAACTTTTCTTCAAGAATCTCTTAATTCAAACACACTTTTCTGCACTCATACACCCTTTTACAATTTGACACACAAAAGACATTCAACACGCTCGCATATATATATATACGCTTACAATTATGTTTTGTGAAATAAATTGTTTCTGTTAAATATAAATGTTTCCTCTATTAATTTTATAAAAGAACATTCTTATGTTGTTTAGCTTTCTCATTCCTTCGCTTTCTTTTTAATATAAGTTTTAGATAATAATAATGTTTCCTTTCTTTCTTCTTTGTTTGTCTAAACCTCTATTTATTTAATCTACACGTGGTCCGGCGGAGTCCTAAGCAGTGGGATGACATGCCATTACAAAGGCATCTCTCTCACAACCTATGGTCGGGGGATTCGTTCTCTCATAACCATTTATCCGGCCATCCTTAGCCACTGTGGTTAATCCTTTGTTCTCTTTCGAACCTCCCACCATAAATTCATTTACAATCATATCATTAGCCAGAGACGACACGATGCTGATAGAAAGCCACATTCGCGAATTCTGTGAAAGAAAACATCTTGCACGCAATTCTTATGTTAGCAGCATAAGCAATTCGATGAAGGCAAACCATAATGCAGTCAAAGAATTTGTCAATAATATTGATGCCAGCATTCTAAAATTGGCAATTCCTTATAGTAGGCAACTCCTGGATTTTTACCATCTACAACGTGAAAAAAACGATTCAGAAATTGCCAGTAGGTCTAATGGAAGCCAGTCAACTGCTCATAGATTTGGCTATTCTTAAAGCCTTACCCAAGAGGTGAAAAAACTGAGTAGGTCGGGGCCACAGTCGCACAAGTGCCAATTGCATACTTGCTGCTCATCTCCACAAATAAGCCAGAACTTTGCTGCTATCACAGTCATTTTGCCACGAAAGTACATAGACGTAAAAAGTCCTGTTCATTTTCAGACTAGGGAAACTCAGGTCTGAAGATCTGCGCACGGCATGGTCTCTACCGGTGTGTCATAACTGTGCATATTTTATTATGGACTCCCTCTCCTAAGCATGTTGCTTGGTCGACACTGGAGCCGTTTGCAGTATTTGGCCTCTGAAACTCCTCACTGGGAAGTAGATATGCACAAAATGAATTTTAAAAAAATTGGCAAATGCTGAAACCAAACTCCAGACATCCAACAAAAAACTACATCAATTACAAGAACAACTAAGAGAAGCTGAAAATAAAAAATTGGATAAATTTGTATTAACAAGAAAACTGTACTATAGCTGCATCCTTAGTGGTGTAACACTTTCCAAAATACCACAGTTAGTTTTATCATGCAGAGTCTGAAGTTCGGAAAACCCATTGAAACAGTAAGCCAGAGAATTCATTTTTTTTTCCCGGATTATCTGACAGTCGATGCAGTGCTAAAGTCAGAAAATGCAACCAAACAGGATGGGATGCATATTAATTGCATTTTACTTACAACACCTGACTCTGCCCATCTTGTGTCTCTGGAACATTTGCCAGGCGGCACTGCAGTCGTCTACAAGCAGCATATTTGCTCTAGCATAAGACAGTTGGCCAAAGTTTATTCAATAATGACTGGCCACTGTGTTGATGACTTGCTACAAAAACTGATAAATAAAATAAACAGTTCATTAACTGATCGGGCTTCCGTTAACCATGCAACATGTTATTTGTTAAAGAAGGCATGGTATAAGAGCTTAGTTTAACGCAACTGCAATATATACCTACTAGAGGTAGTCTCCCGTGCAACCAGAAAGGCTTTTGTGAATTATCAAAGCCCTCACATAAAAGAAATTCTTCATGGTGGTGAGTGCCTAGCCTGGAAAATTACGTTGGGTTTGAATTCCCTTCGGTACAGTGACAGGAAAGGTAATATTAGGGCATTTAAGGTCTTCCTGCATCATTTAGGCCTTAAATTGTCCCTAATTAATAGATTTTGAGGGAATCGAATTCACATTATTTAAGTATATTTTCTTGATTATGAAAATTTAAAATCTTTTTTGCAAGGATGGAGACGGCTGCGGTAGAATTTAAAGTACTTGAAATCATCGGTAAACTTTTAACTGAGCCTTGGATGCGTACCTTTTATAGCTCAAATAAAAATAAACATCCAATGTCTCTTAATATGACTCTAATTAAAGAGGTTATATATAAATTAGAGGTACAAGTCCAAAACCTTTATAACATCTTATTTCGGACATATGATTTTTTTGGCCATCCCCTGCTGGAAAGGGAGAACATTGATAAGATCATGATGATTCCTACTAATATAATCCTCTTTAGCCAAATGATGAAGACCAGTTTAAGTGAGATAGTCTGTGTGCTAAAGAGGCAATATAAAAATTCATTTACTACAGTAGCCGGATTTTTGAATGCAGTCATGTCATTAGCCAGGGACGACACGATGCTGGTAGAAAGGTACATTCGCGAATTATGTGAAAGAAAACGTCTTGCACGCAATTCTTATATTAGCAGCATAAGCAATTCGATGAAGGCAAACCATAATGCAGTCAGAGAATTTGTCAATAATATTGATGCCAGCATTCTGAAATTGGCAATTCCTTATAGTAGGCAACTCCTGGATTTTTACCATCTACAACGTGAAAAAAAGTATTCAGAAATTGCCAGTAGGTCTAATGGAAGCCAGTCAACTGCTCATAGATTTGGCTATTCTCAAAGCCTTACCCAAGAGGTGAGAAAACTGAGTAGGTCGGGGCCACAGTCGCACAAGTGCCAACTCCATACTTGCTGCTCATCTCCACAAACAAGCCAGAACTTTGCTGCTATCACAGTCATTTTGCCACGAAAGTACATAGACGTAAAAAGTCCTGTTCATTTTCAGACTAGGGAAACTGAGGTCTGAAGATCTGTGCACGGCATGGTCTCCACCGGTATTTCATAACAACCGTGCATATTTTATTATGGACTCCCTCTCCTAAGCATGTTGCTTGGTCGACACTGGAGCCGTTTGCAGTATTTGGCCTCTGAAACTCTTCACTGGGAAGTAGGTATGCGCAAAATGAATTTTAAAAAAATTGGCAAATGCTGAAACCAAACTCCAGACATCCAACAAAAAAATACATCAATTACAAGAACAACTAAGAGAAGCTGAAAATAAAAAATTGGATAAATTTGTATTAACAAGAAAACTGTACTATAGCTGCATCCTTAGTGGTGTAACACTTTCCAAAATACCACAGTTAGTTTTATCATGCAGAGTCTGAAGTTCGGAAAACCCATTGAAACAGTAAGCCAGAGAATTCATTTTTTTTTCCCGGATTATCTGACAGTCGATGCAGTGCTAAAGTCAGAAAATGCAACCAAACAGGATGGGATGCATATTAATTGCATTTTACTTACAACACCTGACTCTGCCCATCTTGTGTCTCTGGAACATTTGCCAGGCGGCACTGCAGTCGTCTACAAGCAGAATATTTGCTCTAGCATAAGACAGTTGGCCAAAGTTTATTCAATAATGACTGGCCACTGTGTTGATGACTTGCTACAAAAACTGATAAGTAAAATAAACAGTTCATTAACTGATCGGGCTTCCGTTAACCATGCAACATGTTATTTGTTAAAGAAGGCATGGTATAAGAGCTTAGTTTAACGCAACTGCAATATCCACCTACTAGAGGTAGTCTCCCGTGCAACCTGAAAATCACTCTTGTGAAATGTCAAAGCCCTCACATAAAAGAAATTCTTCATGGTGTTGAGTGCCTAGCCTGGAAAATTACGTTGGGTTTGAATTCCCTTCGGTATAGTGACAGGAAAGGTAATATTAGGGCATTTAAGGTCTTCCTGCATCATTTAGGCCTTAAATTGTCCCTAATTAATAGATTTTGAGGGAATCGAATTCACATTATTTAAGTATATTTTCTTGATTATGAAAATTTAAAATCTTTTTTGCAAGGATGGAGACGGCTGCGGTAGAATTTAAAGTACTTGAAATCATCGGTAAACTTTTAACTGAGCCTTGGATGCGTACCTTTTATAGCTCAAATAAAAATAAACATCCAATGTCTCTTAATATGACTCTAATTAAAGAGGTTATATATAAATTAGAGGTACAAGTCCAAAACCTTTATAACATCTTATTTCGGACATATGATTTTTTTGGCCATCCCCTGCTGGAAAGGGAGAACATTGATAAGATCATGATGATTCCTACTAATATAATCCTCTTTAGCCAAATGATGAAGACCAGTTTAAGTGAGATAGTCTGTGTGCTAAAGAGGCAATATAAAAATTCATTTACTACAGTAGCCGGATTTTTGAATGCAGTCATGTCATTAGCCAGGGACGACACGATGCTGGTAGAAAGGTACATTCGCGAATTATGTGAAAGAAAACGTCTTGCACGCAATTCTTATATTAGCAGCATAAGCAATTCGATGAAGGCAAACCATAATGCAGTCAGAGAATTTGTCAATAATATTGATGCCAGCATTCTGAAATTGGCAATTCCTTATAGTAGGCAACTCCTGGATTTTTACCATCTACAACGTGAAAAAAAGTATTCAGAAATTGCCAGTAGGTCTAATGGAAGCCAGTCAACTGCTCATAGATTTGGCTATTCTCAAAGCCTTACCCAAGAGGTGAGAAAACTGAGTAGGTCGGGGCCACAGTCGCACAAGTGCCAACTCCATACTTGCTGCTCATCTCCACAAACAAGCCAGAACTTTGCTGCTATCACAGTCATTTTGCCACGAAAGTACATAGACGTAAAAAGTCCTGTTCATTTTCAGACTAGGGAAACTGAGGTCTGAAGATCTGTGCACGGCATGGTCTCCACCGGTATTTCATAACAACCGTGCATATTTTATTATGGACTCCCTCTCCTAAGCATGTTGCTTGGTCGACACTGGAGCCGTTTGCAGTATTTGGCCTCTGAAACTCTTCACTGGGAAGTAGGTATGCGCAAAATGAATTTTAAAAAAATTGGCAAATGCTGAAACCAAACTCCAGACATCCAACAAAAAAATACATCAATTACAAGAACAACTAAGAGAAGCTGAAAATAAAAAATTGGATAAATTTGTATTAACAAGAAAACTGTACTATAGCTGCATCCTTAGTGGTGTAACACTTTCCAAAATACCACAGTTAGTTTTATCATGCAGAGTCTGAAGTTCGGAAAACCCATTGAAACAGTAAGCCAGAGAATTCATTTTTTTTTCCCGGATTATCTGACAGTCGATGCAGTGCTAAAGTCAGAAAATGCAACCAAACAGGATGGGATGCATATTAATTGCATTTTACTTACAACACCTGACTCTGCCCATCTTGTGTCTCTGGAACATTTGCCAGGCGGCACTGCAGTCGTCTACAAGCAGAATATTTGCTCTAGCATAAGACAGTTGGCCAAAGTTTATTCAATAATGACTGGCCACTGTGTTGATGACTTGCTACAAAAACTGATAAGTAAAATAAACAGTTCATTAACTGATCGGGCTTCCGTTAACCATGCAACATGTTATTTGTTAAAGAAGGCATGGTATAAGAGCTTAGTTTAACGCAACTGCAATATCCACCTACTAGAGGTAGTCTCCCGTGCAACCTGAAAATCACTCTTGTGAAATGTCAAAGCCCTCACATAAAAGAAATTCTTCATGGTGTTGAGTGCCTAGCCTGGAAAATTACGTTGGGTTTGAATTCCCTTCGGTATAGTGACAGGAAAGGTAATATTAGGGCATTTAAGGTCTTCCTGCATCATTTAGGCCTTAAATTGTCCCTAATTAATAGATTTTGAGGGAATCGAATTCACATTATTTAAGTATATTTTCTTGATTATGAAAATTTAAAATCTTTTTTGCAAGGATGGAGACGGCTGCGGTAGAATTTAAAGTACTTGAAATCATCGGTAAACTTTTAACTGAGCCTTGGATGCGTACCTTTTATAGCTCAAATAAAAATAAACATCCAATGTCTCTTAATATGACTCTAATTAAAGAGGTTATATATAAATTAGAGGTACAAGTCCAAAACCTTTATAACATCTTATTTCGGACATATGATTTTTTTGGCCATCCCCTGCTGGAAAGGGAGAACATTGATAAGATCATGATGATTCCTACTAATATAATCCTCTTTAGCCAAATGATGAAGACCAGTTTAAGTGAGATAGTCTGTGTGCTAAAGAGGCAATATAAAAATTCATTTACTACAGTAGCCGGATTTTTGAATGCAGTCATGTCATTAGCCAGGGACGACACGATGCTGGTAGAAAGGTACATTCGCGAATTATGTGAAAGAAAACGTCTTGCACGCAATTCTTATATTAGCAGCATAAGCAATTCGATGAAGGCAAACCATAATGCAGTCAGAGAATTTGTCAATAATATTGATGCCAGCATTCTGAAATTGGCAATTCCTTATAGTAGGCAACTCCTGGATTTTTACCATCTACAACGTGAAAAAAAGTATTCAGAAATTGCCAGTAGGTCTAATGGAAGCCAGTCAACTGCTCATAGATTTGGCTATTCTCAAAGCCTTACCCAAGAGGTGAGAAAACTGAGTAGGTCGGGGCCACAGTCGCACAAGTGCCAACTCCATACTTGCTGCTCATCTCCACAAACAAGCCAGAACTTTGCTGCTATCACAGTCATTTTGCCACGAAAGTACATAGACGTAAAAAGTCCTGTTCATTTTCAGACTAGGGAAACTGAGGTCTGAAGATCTGTGCACGGCATGGTCTCCACCGGTATTTCATAACAACCGTGCATATTTTATTATGGACTCCCTCTCCTAAGCATGTTGCTTGGTCGACACTGGAGCCGTTTGCAGTATTTGGCCTCTGAAACTCTTCACTGGGAAGTAGGTATGCGCAAAATGAATTTTAAAAAAATTGGCAAATGCTGAAACCAAACTCCAGACATCCAACAAAAAAATACATCAATTACAAGAACAACTAAGAGAAGCTGAAAATAAAAAATTGGATAAATTTGTATTAACAAGAAAACTGTACTATAGCTGCATCCTTAGTGGTGTAACACTTTCCAAAATACCACAGTTAGTTTTATCATGCAGAGTCTGAAGTTCGGAAAACCCATTGAAACAGTAAGCCAGAGAATTCATTTTTTTTTCCCGGATTATCTGACAGTCGATGCAGTGCTAAAGTCAGAAAATGCAACCAAACAGGATGGGATGCATATTAATTGCATTTTACTTACAACACCTGACTCTGCCCATCTTGTGTCTCTGGAACATTTGCCAGGCGGCACTGCAGTCGTCTACAAGCAGAATATTTGCTCTAGCATAAGACAGTTGGCCAAAGTTTATTCAATAATGACTGGCCACTGTGTTGATGACTTGCTACAAAAACTGATAAGTAAAATAAACAGTTCATTAACTGATCGGGCTTCCGTTAACCATGCAACATGTTATTTGTTAAAGAAGGCATGGTATAAGAGCTTAGTTTAACGCAACTGCAATATCCACCTACTAGAGGTAGTCTCCCGTGCAACCTGAAAATCACTCTTGTGAAATGTCAAAGCCCTCACATAAAAGAAATTCTTCATGGTGTTGAGTGCCTAGCCTGGAAAATTACGTTGGGTTTGAATTCCCTTCGGTATAGTGACAGGAAAGGTAATATTAGGGCATTTAAGGTCTTCCTGCATCATTTAGGCCTTAAATTGTCCCTAATTAATAGATTTTGAGGGAATTGAATTCACATTATTTTTCAACTAGGTGCTACTTATTTTCTTTGCTATAAAAATTTAAAATCTTTTTTGCAAGGGCTGACCAACAAGAACCAGGACAAAAAGAATCTTCAAAAAGCCTTTCAGGAGGAGACGGCTGCTGTAGAATTTCAAGTGCTGGGAGTCATCGGTAAACTTTTAACTGAGCCTTTTATAGCTCAAATAAAAATAAACATCCAATGTCTCTTAATATGACTCTAATTAAAGAGGTTATATATAAATTAGAGGTACAAGTCCAAAACCTTTATAACATCTTATTTCGGACATATGATTTTTTGGGCCATCCCCTGCTGGAAAGGGAGAACATTGATAAGATCATGATGATTCCTACTAATATAATCCTCTTTAGCCAAATGATGAAGACCAGTTTAAGTGAGATAGTCTGTGTGCTAAAGAGGCAATATAAAAATTCATTTACTACAGTAGCCGGATTTTTGGATGCAGTCATGTCATTAGCCAGGGACGACACGATGCTGGTAGAAAGGTACATTCGCGAATTATGTGAAAGAAAACGTCTTGCACGCAATTCTTATGTTAGTAGCATAAGCAATTCGATGAAGACAAAAAATAATGCAGTCAGAGAATTTGTCAATGATATTGATGCCAGCATTCTGAAATTGGCAATTCCTTATAGCAGGCAGCTCCTGGATTTTTACCAGCTACAACGTGAAAAAACCGATTCAGAAATTGCCAGTAAAATTCTGAGAAAAGGTCTAAGGAAGAAGCAGCAACACGAAAGGAAATGCAGACAAATCTTCAAGGCCTAAAGGTACACATTTGTTTCAAATTTGGAAATTAATTTCGATTTAATTGAAATATGAAATTAATAATTATAATTGTTCACACCCAGTAAATTTGGTTTTTAATTATCATATATTTATTTTTAAAGGAATTTTCCTTTCCAAACCTCAAAGAGAATTTCCCTGATATATAAGATGAAATACTGATGGGTCTACAGGTAATATTGCAAGGGGACCCTATAAGCAAAAGCATAACTCATTTATGGGAAATTGATGGTCAAATTCAGAGATTCACAGGGGAACTAACAAGTTTTGAAAACAACGTTTATGAAATTTGTTATTTTCCTATACAGCTCCATCCGAAAAAAGAAATCACGATCAAAGATTGTAAAGAATGCCAGAATCGTGACTTCTGAAGAAGTCAGAAATGAAGTTCTCGAAAAAGGGAGAAGGAAAGCTGGGGGAAACGAGAGAAAGCTTGCAAGTGTCCTTACTGAAGAGCCGCAAACATCAGACTCTCCTGATTTGACAGTGTTCAGAGATGATGAGCCAGTTAAGAAGACAATGCCAAGAATAAAACTTGTTGAGTCTGAAGATCCCAGTGATGATGCGGCTATTGATGATGATGAGGATGCCACCTCCAATGTTGGGGACTTTGTTGTAGTCCAGTATTTCTGATCTAGTTTTTTATGCTGCAGTTGTGACAGATGTGAACAAAGAGGATGATATGTACTCTGTCAGTTTTTATAAATGCAAGGGGAAGAAATACTTTCTCTTTGACAGTGAAGATGAAGACGAAATCGGTATTGAGTGCATCAAGGGAAAACTTCCAGAGCCTCGGCTGTCTCAAAAGCTGGAAGAAGTGTATTATTACTTTGACTGTAGTGCCTACAACGTTAAAATTGAATAATCTCAAATGTTGTATTGAGTTGATATGTTATAGTGTTATTACTGGCCATATCAAGGTAGAAGCGGTCATGTTGCGATCCCTGTCAAGTAATACTTACTATTAATTGCGAATTCTACCGAACACTTTGAAGCAAGCCAAAAGACGAGCCAAAAAGACGAGTGATGTCCATAAGCTCAACAAATGTCAGTAAATTATCAACCCAAAGAATGAAGAAAGGCCAGTGTCCGCCTCCAAAACCAGCATTGACTCTCATATCCTTAAACATTGAAGGACTATCCCCAATCAAAGAAGAACTTATTGCAAAACTCTGCAGAGAGCATCAGTGTGATATTCTCTGCCTACAAAAAACCCACCGTGGACCTAAACATCCCCACCCTCATGCGGATGGAATGACCACCATCACAGAAATACCACATAAGAAACATGGAAGCATAATACTAGCCAAAAATGGGACAACCATCGAATCAACAGCAAAGATTGATGAAAATAACATCAAAGTTTTAACAGCTGAGCTCAGAGTAATCACCATCACTTCAGTATATAAACCACCCCCCACACCACTTGTGATGTCAGATATGCCATCACCATCTGGGAAACCAAAGATTGTGATTGGCGACTTCAACATCCATAGCACCCAATGGGGATATGCTAAAAATAATGTGGATGGAGATGCAGTGAAAGCATGGGCCGAAACTAACCAGCTTAATCTGATCCACGATGCAAAGCAACCAAAGCGGACAATGGAAAGCAAGGTAGAATACGGATATTGCGATTGAGCAAAAAGCTGATCCTAGAGCCACTGCCCAAAACACAACACCATCCCATTGACATCACAGTCAATGTCGAAATCACCCCAACAACAGTTTCATTTCGAAGAAGATTCAATTTTGAGAAAGCGAACTGGCCTGGCTTCCAAGATGATCCTGAAAGGAAGATTGCCCATCTCCCAGCAGACCCAAAAAACTATGACAGCTTCACCAGGTTTGTGCGCCAAGAAGCCCGGAAGAACATCCCAAGAGGCTGTCGCACTCAATGCATACCTGGACTCGATACCCAAAGCAGCAAATTATATGTGCAATACCAACAGTTCCACGAATCTGACCCCTTTGTTGAAAGTACCATCAAAGTCGGCGAGAGACTCATGAGCTCTCTATTAGAAAGCCGACAACGGAAATGGCAAAATCTGTTGGAGAAAACTGATAAGACGAAGAACAGTAAAATGGCATGGAGTCTAATCCGGAAAATCAGCAATGATCCATCAACTCCAATGCAACAGCCGTGCACCATCACTGCCAACCAAGTTGCACATCAGTTGTTGCTCAACGGGAAGTGCACTACCAAACAGCAAAGACCAAACATAAACAGACTTCAATATTCCCAGAGCATTGGAATGACTGAACCGTTCTTACTTAAAGAGCTCGATATCAGCGTCAGTTTCCTTAAAGCTGGTAAAGCCATCGGTGTAGATTACATTTTCACAAAGGAGATCAAGCACTTTGGACCGTTGACACGAAAATGGATCTTTAAGTTGATGAACTGCATGTTAACAAGAAGGACCCCAAAGATCTGGAGAAAAACCAAAATCATCGCCTTTCTCAAACATGGCAAAAATCCAGCGCATGCAAAGAGTTTCCGCCCGATCTCCCTGCTATGTCACTTGTTTAAGTTGTTCGAGCGCCTAATCCTCAACAGGTTGGCCTCAGTTACTGAATCAGCCATCATCCGCTAACATGCAGGATTCCGGCCTCGAAAATCCACAACTAGCCCACTCCTGAATCTCACTCAGCATATCGAAGATGGGTTTCAGAAAAGACTGCTAACGGGAGTCGTCTTTGTTGATCTGTCTGCCGCATATGACACTGTAAACCATCGCCTCCTCCTGAAAAAGGTTTTGAAGCTGACAAAAAACCTGCCACTCACAGACCTAATCAGAGCCATCTTAAGAGAGGCGCTTTTATGTTATTCTAAACAATAAACAAAGTCGCTGACACCGACAAAAGGATGGCTTACCTCAAGGTAGTGTGCTGGCTCCATTACTGCACCACATCGACACTAATGACCAACCAATTGACAAGAACACCGAGCGATTCATCTATGCTGACGACCTTTGCGTAACATCCCAAGAGAGTATTTTTGAGTCAGTAGAAACAAACCTCAACTCAGCCTTAGATGAGTTACTCCTCTACTACGAGATTAACCACCTGCATGCAAACCCTGCAGAACCCAAGTGTGCCTGTTTCACCTCCGAACCGAGAGGCCAACCAACCCCTAAACATCATGTGGTCTAGAATACAACTTGAGAATCGCACTAACCCTGTCTACCTTGGTATAACCCTGGATCGCACCCTATTATTCAGGAACATGTAAAGAAGACAAAAATGAAAGTCAGCTCCTGGAACAACATTCTACGGAAACTGATCAACTCCAAGTGGGTAGCCACAGCACACGCACTAAGATGTACTGCCTTAGCCCTGTGCTATTTCTCTAGCGAGTATGCTTGTCCTGTTTGGGAGAGATCAACGCATGCCAAAAACCTAGACTCGGCATTGAACAACACCTGTCGTATGATCACTGGCTGCTTGAAGCCCACCAACCTGAACAACCTGCATCTTCTCACTGGCATTGCCCCTTTAGATGTGAGACGGGAAGTTGCCAGTCGAGTAGAGATCACAAAGGCTATCAGTGATGAATGCCATCTCCTTTATGGACATGAACCAACAGTCCAACGACTGAAGTCAAGAAGTTTCTTCAGCCATATCGAACCCCTAACAACATCTCGGGAAGAGACCAGACTACAGCTGTGGACCAGACGGCTAGAAAATACCCCCCCCCCCTCATAACGACATGGGAATCCCTGCTTCTGAAGAATGCCCTTCCGGTTCAGAGACACCCTGGCTCCAGTGGAAAACACTAAACTGCCTGAGAACGGGAATGGGTGATTAAAAGTTGCTATGAATAGATGGGGCTACAAACCTGACCCAACCATCTGTGAATGTGGAGAGGAGGACCATACGATGCAACATTGCCTGGTCTTCCTCCTACTGCGCAACCGGTGTAGCTTAAAAAATCTTGCAGAGTACAACACTATTGCAAAGGACTGCATAAAAATGTGGGAAACTGTCATATGACCACATGTTCAAAGACACACAAAGAAGATGACAGGACAGGACCAGAGATTTCTATCTTGGGTTGAAGTATGAATTCATAACTATGAACCTATAAATCACAATTACTTTACCTCTGTTAATGGTCCTATAGATCACAAGTGTACCCAATTTCGGACATCCGAATTTGGGTACAGTATGCATTATCCATTGTAATTTTCTAATATTTTCTATTCACTTGGTAATTGAAACTTAGTACCACTAGAAATTGACACAAGAAGACTTTGTCAATCATTTCTACTGAAAAAGTAAGAACAATGAGGATTTTTTTTGAAAAAAGTTGATAGAATGCAGCTATCGTCAATAGTAAATTTTTTCAAAATCAGACAAAAGTTATGAAAAGTGACTGATGTCTTCAAAAATTGTGTTAGAATATGTCTTCCATATTAAATCTGTCAAAAAAGATCCATAGGTATGAAAACATTGAAGATATATAGAGAAATTTTAGAGTTTTGTCTAACATATAACAAGTGTACCCAAATTTGGATGTTCGAAATTGGGTACAATCAGCCAATTCTCCAATTATAGTCATATAAAAGTGAATAAAATCATCTAAAATCGATCGGCATGGACTTTTTTCAGTTAAAGGCAAATGTTAGATCTTTATGATACTGCACTTTTATAGCAATTCAACGATGCTTTCCGAAATGTTTTTTTCAAAATACTCAAAAAAGCGTCTGAAATTGGGTACAGATACGTTAGCTATTTTTGGTTGTACATCATTAATAACAGTGAATTCTAGTCAACCCTCTTTGATGAGTTCACAAAACTTTTGGGAGTTAAACATATAAGCACTATGACTTATCACCCTTGTGTCAACGGAACAGTCAACTACCAAAACTGAAGCCTTAAAAGAGGCAGAAAAAGACTACTTCCCAATCCAAGAGGAAGAATCTCTACAGAGACAGGAGAAAAAGTGGACTAAAGAGGAAAAGTGGACTCTTGTATGGTCGATGGAGTATGCCAAAACGAAATATAGGAAGAAGAATGACATCTCCAAATCATGGAGAGAAATCTTCTTCCATTTCCATCCAGCAAAACAAAAACTCCCCGCAAAGACACTTAACTCACAAAGATACAACTGCCTACGAGACTTCAGTTCAGCGGAGCTAGTCTCTATGAAAACACAAGTCACAGATCTAATAATACACAACAATAACCCTATTTTAAAACCCATAATGTCAGCAATACACCCAAAAGAAATAATACATCCCGAAACATATGAATATATTCACAACAATACCAGTACACCCACAGCATTAATACATGCACAACCACACCAATATAATACATGCACAACCACACTAATATACTCCATGCCACAATCGCCACTCGAAAACACTTTCCAATTCTCCTTTGTCACCAAAATCACCAAAGACACACCCAACTAAATTGACACTAAAAGCAGAAATGACACCAGACCCACAGCTCTACCAGCAACATCACCAGAAACATTATATTCACCAGCACCATGGTCAACTAGACTGCCACCACCTCCACCACCATCAGAGGAACTGGATGATGAACAATTAAAAATAGAGGAAGGCCTCAGTAATACTATTGTTAGGTACCCCGTAGACTTGTATTGTCTTGTCCTTCGGGACTTGATTTACGCCGGTCTATGGGTCTGTCCTGTGCAGTTCTAGGAGGTCCACCCTCCCAGGCTTCGCCTCCCCTCTTTGGGGAGGAGTAAGTTTATTGCTTACTGTCTGAGGCGCCCCTACCGGGGAATGCCGACGGGGCTGCCCAGGCAATTTTTGATGGTCAGAGTGCCCACCTCTCGGGCGCTGACTTTTCAACCCCCACTTTCCGACCCGAGCTTGGGTCACATCCTACTTGTGGGAGTAGGATAAAACTGGCCTTGTGCCTAACTCCTGGAGAGGAGTAAATAAAATACTATTGAGAAAGTCCACAGATCAGTGGCGGTCACCAACCTTTGCACCTTTTGCTCAAGGTCGATCAGTTGCCCATGAGGCGTCAGTATGATGTGTTGTGTGTGTGGTGTTGTTCCGCCTTGGTCGTGTTTGCGCACGGGTAGTGTCGGTTGCCGAATTAACTTTGCTGTGTTTTAAATTACTGTCATTCTTAAAAAATTATTAGTAAAGAGATCGAGGTAATGAAGTATATTTAGTTAAGAAATTATGCCAGTTATAACAGACTTTACAAATCTGTCGTTACGGCAAATCTGTTCGTTTATTAGTAAAGAGATGTGTGGTGAACACCACAATTAAGTACTTCCTCTTTCTTTCTTTACTTAGTCTTTCTTCGTCTCTTAGTTGGAGAACAGGGACTGATCTTGCAAGATCTCGCAAAACAACGTGGCCGAAGGATTTCGGCCAGCTTGACCACGCGAGATTTGAAGTCAATAAAAGAAACACGCGTTCCTTTTCTCTCTTTTTCCCTCAGCGTTCTGAGACGAACGAACGCACACAAAGAACGCTCGTCGACAAACTCCACCCCCACCGACGGCATCAGTCGAGAAGGTGGGGGAGGAAGAGAAAGGTAACTTTTTCAATTCAAGAAATCAATCTTTCAATCCAAACGAACTCGTGTTTCTTCAAACACATATTACATTCTACAATCTTTCAATTTGACAAACATTTCTTCTATCTTCAATCCAAACAAACTCTTATTTCTTCTTCGCACATTCACAAATTGACACACCAAAAAGACATTCACCTCGCTCGTATATATATTGCTTATAAAATATTAAATAAATAAATTGTTTTGTTAATATAAATGTTTTCCCTTTTTATCACTTTATAAAAATGCCTTATATGTTGTTTACCTTCCTCATTCCTTCGCTTTCTTTAAAGTAAGTTTATATAATGTTTTCTTCCTTTCTTCTTTGTTTGTCTGAAACCTTCTCTTAACTGTTTTATTTAATCTACACGTGGTCCGATGGTGGAATCTGAACAGTGAGATTACGTGCCGTTACAAAGGCATCTATCACACTACCTATGGTTGGGGGATTCATTATCGCAAAACCATTTGTCCTTCCTTCGAATCTCCCGCCATTAAACAACACTCCCACGTGGGCCATAGATGTAGCCAACTAGGTGTATTTAATTAAGAAATTATGCTAGTTAGAACAGACTTTACAAATCTGTCGTCACAGCAAATCTGTTCAGTTAAAAGTGCGGCACTTCTTTAGTTGAGTTGCGAAACAGAATTTATCTGTTTTCAATTTTGAAGAGTTACATTCAAGGCAGCGGCAAACAATCAACCAGAAGGAATTCAGACTAAAAAAAAAAAGAAATCAATGTTGACTGTTCGTTGAGAAAAAAAAAATCAGACACCCCTAAAGTGACTCTCTTGGAAAGATAAATTATTTAAAAAGTTATTTTTGAATGATAACTTTTCGTTTTTATAAAGTTTTAAATTATACAGAAAAAAAGAAAAGACAGTTCATCTATAACATTTTACCTTATTAAATAAAACACTGTTTTTTGTTATTATTCATCGCATTATTGAAAATAAACATTACTTTCTTACAATGTTTGTCTTTCAGAAAATATATTTTATTAAAATATGTTAATTTTTGGATTGTCTGCCGCTGTCTTGAATGTAACTCTTCAAAATTGAAAACAAATAAATTCTGCTTCACAACTGAATTACAGAAGTGCCAACAGTGTTTACAAGTTGCTTACGTCGAACTCAATCGTACTACACACTCAATTTTAACCTATAAATTACGGATGATTTTAAACTAAATTAGCTTGTGACTTATAACTAGAGTTGAACGCTGTTTTCTGTGCTTGTCTATTTTTCAATTTGTTTAGCTTAGAATCAGTGTTGTTTACGTACTTGTTTTTAGCTCGCAATACTCAGGTTAAATTATATGGTGAATTAATTAAATAAGTTTGTTCAGTTTTTGTTATTGTATTGCTAGAATAAAGATTAATTTTTTCATATATTTCAAAAGGTGATGAAGTCAAAATATTTGTGAACACTACTTAATGTTCCAGTTTGACACAGGAAGTTAGCCGTTTACTCACGAATCAATTTAACACTGCCTGTTGTTTACCGTTGTTGGTTAGAGTGGGCGCGTGTTAATTAGTTATAAATACCCCTTTACAATGGATAAATGTGTTAAAAGAAAGGATGTTAGTGACGAGTGTGAAGTTGAAACAGAACATACGAAGAAGCCTACAAAATCCAGCACAAAAAAAACAAAAGTTTGCCATAATAGACAGTATTGTGATGATTATTTGAAGTTTGGATTTTCTTGGACAGATGTTCCTCAACCATGTCCATTAGAGATGGGCGGTTTTACCGAAAAACCGCGGTTTTTCGGTTTCGTCTCCATACCGAATCGGTTTTTTTTTTAAAAACCGTAACCGTTCGGTATTGTGTTTTTTACTACAGTAAGCCACCATATACAAGGAAACACGGTTGAAAAGATTTTCCGATTTGAATAAAATTGAATATTACCAAAAAATGTTATATTAGTAAGAGGACAGATTGAACAAATATATTACTGCAATTACTGCTATAAACACGAGGCGATTTTTGTTTATTTTCATTCTAGAACGAATTTTAAACATTTTAAAATATGAATATAGAAAATGTTGTTACATTTTTCGTACCCAACTAGTAAATAAATTAATCTTTCATCTTTTTTTATGCATTAAAATTATAATTGTACGTTGTTTTGTCTTTCGGTAATAGTAATTTTAAATTATCTTATCCTAAAAAATATTGTCCTTTTTTTGAGCGAAAGTCAACAATGGCTACTAGTATTGCTGATATAACAATCAATCAGCAGCAGCGTCTTGTAAAAAAAGATAATACTTTTTGTGCTTAAAAAAGTTAATCCTATTTGGTTCTTTTATAAAAATACTTTAAAAAAATACTGGTTTTCACTCAACTTTCGAACTTCTAGTAGTAATGAATTTCTAGTCGCCAATTTAAAAAAAAAAATTAAGATTCTACTTTTGTAGGCGATTACGTCTTAAAGTCTTGGCGAAAAAAAGAAAAAAAAACAACAAAAAATAGTTTAGAATTTAGAGTGGGGGATCAGTTTCGCATATAAATTTAATGTAAAATGATCTCCGATTTCCCGGGCATTCTTGCCTTTTAGTGAAATTTATCAAATAAATAATTACTCTACCATTAACTCTAGGTACGACTAACGACTAACAAGCCCACCTCCTAAAAATGCCATCTTGAACGTATCGTACCATTAACCTTAAATATGAGTGGCAAGCCACTCCTAAAAAACTCCCTTAACTCTAACACTAAGTCCGAATGGCAACCTCCATCCAAAACAAAACCCCTTCCTTAACCTTATCACTAACCCCTAAGTCCGAGTAGGAAGCCCTAATCCTACAAAAAAGCCCATTAAAACCACACATAATCGTCTAAAAAAAAAAAAAAAAAAAAAGCAGACGCCCATAAAAAAAACGCACAGGATTTATTTGCCATAGAAAAAAATTGATTAATGCCCTAAAACGCTAGAATGGCCCGGAAATGGTGAATTATTCTGCATTAAATATATGTGAAACTAATCCCCACTCGAAATTCTAAATGAATTGTTTTTTTTTCTTTCTGCTAAGTTTTCAGGGTGTTCACACTTAATTGCCCCTAGCCCTACCACTAACCTGAAGTTCAAGTGGTAAGCCCCCCCTCCTCCCACAAAAACTCTTATAATCGTCTAAAAAAAAGAAAAAAGACAAAAAAAAACGCACAGGATTTATATACCATAGAAAAAATAATTAACTGGCCTAAAAGGCTAGAATGGCCTTGAAATGGGGGATTATTTTATGTGAAACTGATCCCCACTTTAAATTCTAAAATAATTGTTTTTGTTTCTTTCTTTCTGCCAAGTTTTTCAGGGTGTTAACATGTAATTGCCTAAATAAAAAAAGTAGAATCTCATATTTTGGGAAGGTAAGGGGGTGAGTTAGCAGAAGGTGTAAATATACAATAATGCTAAAGAAATCTTGCAATATATTCATTTTTAAACAGTCCTAGTATTAGATTTTAGTTTCTTGTACATAAAATGTATTACAATTCAACTTTGAGTTTTCTAACTTCTTTCTTTTAATGGATTCATGGTATTTTTAAGGTATTGCAGCATATTTATGTGCACTTAGTGCAGATTACTTGGAAACCATTAATTTCTGGAGATTTTCAATGGCATATTCTGATTCCTTGTACAAAAATACACTTATATGGTAAATTTCATTGCTTAATCTTGTGTTTTAACAAAGATATAACAGTTTTACTGAAAAATTAGTGTAAAAAAATGTGACGAAACGCATATGGTATTAAAGAGGGGAAAATATCCAATTGTGCGAGGCACAAAAATAGTCATAACTTCCTTATTTTTAGTCAGATTTAAAAAATTTAAAAAGATTCTTTCTTAGATCATCAAGCTCTTTCTATATATGCAATATTGAGATATTTTAAGCAATTTAAATTTTTTCATGTGTATTGCTACTTGTAGGAAGAAATCTTTGTTTACAATTTGTTTATTAACATTTTGAATTTTCAAATGAAAAAAAGAGAAATACGACAGACAACATGACATCGTATTTTTAGCATAAACTATTTTCAAATGAAAAAGAAAAAATCAAACGCGTTCCGTATGATGTCGAAAATCTATTTGATTCAACTCAAAATTGTAAAATAATTATTTGTTTGTTTCAGAGTTATCTAAAAAAATAAGTTATTAAAATGAAATAAAAAAAAAATACTTGTAAAAGTAAATAAACGAAAAGTAGTGAGTAAGTATAAACATTTAAAAAGAAAAAAAGTAGTTGCCAATGCTAGTGTCACTTTATTCGGATTTTAAAAATTATTTTAAACATTAGGCATTTCATTGTTTACTTTTGAAAAGCCACTTCATACATAAATTGTAATTTCTAGAGAACTATCTCTCAACTATACCGTTTTCTCTCCCAAAAATGGGTTATTCAAAAAGTAGACTATGCAACGATTTATATTTTACTAAATTGTTAATATGGTATTTATTTAGAGTTGACAATTTATTCGAAAGTTTAATTATTAAACTTTAATCCAAGTCATGAATTCTATGACTAAAATTACCTTAAAGCTTAAAAAATGACTTTAGGTGAATTAATAATCTCTACTTTTTTTTAACCATCCTTCCTTTTCCCTTGGCGCGGTTTTCGGGTGTACTACTAGTCTTTTACGCATGTCTATAAAGTTTTATTACCCTGTCTTAAAAACAAATATTAACCTCAACACGCACCAGTTGACAGAACTTCGAGCACACAAAATGACAGACATCCCAACAGTCAACACCGGCAATTCGAGAAGTATATGGTGTGTTTATTTTACGCGACAAGACACGTCTTGCAAACATTTTCACCTATTAAAAAATTAAAATTTTTATCTGTCAAATAATTTTGACAATATTTCATTTTCATCATCATTTTTGCTTAATTTTATTTGTAAAATTATTTTGTTTGTTTAAATAAATTTTCGTTTTTTAATTTCTTGCATTTCTGAGTTATATTTTAGCTTCTGATGGGTTAAAGAATTAGATAGAATGTATATTCAAACTCAGTTTTATTCTTCAGAAATCTTTCATGAATCTTTGGTCACTGTTTTAACGAGTTAACTGTTAAAAAGATATCAGAACTTTGATTACAACAGTCAACACCTTAAAACTTATATGATTCATATCATGGAGAATGATTCAGTCACAAAATTATTGAAACAGTGGCATAATTCAACTAAACGTTGAATAATAACTAATCATCACACAAGAGAATGAATAGCTTCCATAGTAAAATTTTTTTTTTCAAAAAAACCGAAAAACCGAACCGTAAACCGAGGTTTTAAGGGAAAAAAACCGAAACCGATACCGAAACCAAAATTTCAAAACCGCCCAACTCTAATGTCCATAGTTTGTGGCGAAAAAATGGCTAATGAATCCATGGTACCAAATAAATTACAAAGACATTTCACAACTAAACATTCTTACCTACAAGATAAAGATCTTAATTATTTTCAAAGACTCTTATAACAACAATCAAAGCAACATTTTTCAGAAAACAATGACCATGTCTGAAGTAGCTCAACTCGCTTCAATCAAGGTAACAGAAATAATAGCAATCAAATCCAAATCTCAACACTCTTGCCGAGTCAGTTATCCTTTCCGCTTGCAAAAATCTATGCTAGGTGAGACAGCTAAAAAAAAAAATTAGTAAATTTGCTTTAATAGTCGATGAATCGACCAATATCGGTAACAGTGCCCAATTGCTTGTATTTATTCGGTTCATTAATGATGAAATAATCAATCAGTTTTTGTGTTGTAAAGAAATGACAACTACTACTAGAGGTTAATATGTTTTTAATATGATTAGAGATTATCTTAAAAAATGAATTTGCCGTGGAAGTTTTGTGTTGGCATTTGTACTGATGGTGCACCATGTATGGTAGATTTCATTAAAGGTTTTGCATCACTAGCACAGAAAGGAAATCCAAATCTTGTTCGTACTCATTGCTTTTTACATAGAAGTTTTAGTTTCAAAAGTAGCAGAAGATTTGAAGCAAGTGTTAAATAAAGTAGTTGAAATTGTCAATTACATTAAAAGCAGGCAAAGTTGGGTGAGTTTGGTATGTTTCCAACAATGCGCACTAACTGTACTAAGGAAATGATCCCTATCGTGGTTGAGCATCTGAAGGCGATCAAAGAAAACATCGATCACTACTTTCCGTCGCTGAACACAGAAAAGTACGACTGGCTACATAATCCTTTCGTAGATGTTCCTTCTAATATTGGGTTTAATTTATGCAAAGAAAAATTGGCTACCATTTGAAGTGACCGCAATGTTAAAATAAAGCATTCTGAGGTAGATATCAACACATTTTGAATTCAATACAAAAAGAATTTCCCGCATTATCTGAAAAGGCTCTATTAGTTCTTTTACAATTCTCTACTTATTTGTGTGAATTTGGGCTTTTCAACCTTAAATATAAAAAATAAGAGAGAAAGACTACTGTATCCGACAAGTCTATGTATGTATTTTGAATTTATTTTACTATTTCATTATACAATATTTAAAGTTATTAGTGTGTCGTGACAGTTTCATGTGTTCGTAGGTATGTCGAGAGTAAAAAAAAGGTTGAGAAACACTGTTCTAGAAAGTGAACTGAAGAGGACTCAAACTTATTTTGATTGTAGTTACCGCATACTTTTTTTTATCTTGATCGATTGGAGTAAAAATTTGCTGGAAACTTGCACATACTTGAATTTCCTTTATTATTAAGTCTGTGTTGCACACTATTTTAAACTAATTAAATGCTAATGCTTAGTGTGGGATTTTGATTTAATTTTGACCCTTTAAATAGTCAAGTTTTTGTTGGTTGTCTGTATTAACTCCTTTGAAAATTTGTTATGATTTTTTATTACAAAATTTTTTTTTTTAAATTAACAAATTTGCAGCATAATTTTCTAAAGTGACACAAATTTCCCAAGAACTTTTTTAGATGTTTTAAATAGTCCAATCATATGCTGTTCTATAAATAAATAAAAAAGTATTCTTTCATGCTATCACAGTTACGTTTTGGTTTTTTTCTTCAATTTTTAAATCTCTTTTGTTGAAATCAAAAAAATCTGAAAGGGGTGGTGTCAGGCCTGGATGATTTGGCATGAAAATTGCCCATAAGATCATCTACAATTCCATTGAAAATAAATTATGGGACCAGGCCAAAGATGTTAAAGGTATATCTAAAACTCACAAGGCAGTACAAAAGGATGGAAGACTAGTGATTTATCCCAATGCAAAATCTGACAAACGAATCAATAACGTTGTGTTTGAGGATCAACCTGAGCCAACAACCAGCATCACAGTAAGCAACATCAAAGTTGGAGATTTTGTGAAGATGATCAAAGGAGAGGGGACTACTATGGGTATTATGCAGCTGAAACTGGAGAGAGCTATGGTGATGAAATGTAAATCAGTTATTTTCAGAAAAGAGAAAAGAACTTCGACATCAATTAAAATGATTTCAACTCTCGATTGACCACAACGTTAAAGGGGGTGCAAGGAAACCTTGTAAATATAAGAGGACATTATAGCTTTGAAACATAGTTATGATTTCTAAATTTTTTTTAAAATACTTATTTGCTTATTATGATTCCAGTATTTCATAAGGTTTAGTTTCTGTGGCAAATATCAAGCCATTGTTTCCCCCCCCGTGTGGCTGTCACATAAGTCACGTGACATGGAAACGTCTTTGTAAATCCAACTTAGACATCCGCTCCATCCTTTAGAAACTACAGAAGACTAATCAAAAACACTCTTAGAAGAGCATCACCAAATTCTTTTGTCTGAAATGTGACGTAAGCAACACTGACAATTTTCTTCATGAGAAAGTGCAACATCAAACAGAATGTCCTGCCTTTATATGTATGAGGAATTAAATGGATTAATATGCAGGTATATACAAATAATAATTTAAAAAAAAAAAAAAAAAGGTTTACATGCCGTCAAACGAATCAAATAAAATTAGAAGGAATATAATTGTAATCGCAGCTTTCTGCAACAATTGCACATTTTACATGTTCTTTTTTACACCTACTCTTCTTTAGGTCGTTCAGCTATGAGCACTGAGGAATGAATGATGAACACCAAGCAACGAATAAAAACAACACCACCATACTGGAACAACCACCCTATTCACCTGATCTTGGTCTGTGTGACCTTTTTTTTTTTACCAAACTGAAGAGATCAAAGTTACCTTCCACACTTTGAAAACGCAGAGACCATCAAGACAGTGCCGAGAGACATACCAGAAGAATCCTTCCAGCAGTGCATAGAAGCTTGGCAGAGAAGGATGAGAACGATTGTATTAGACTTAGGGGGGGGGGGGGGGGTATTTTTAAGAGGAAACCATGTAGTAGTTGTTTGGAATTGAAATAAATTATTTGTGATGCCAGTCCTGTTACTTTTCAGACACCTTTTATATCGCATTTGTGAGAACATGCAATAAACGGGAGTATCCCCAAATTTTGTCATCACTAGCAGACACCCGGACATAGCCGCACTACCTATGGAATGCCAATCAATGCATTACTAAGACAGGTACACCACATAACAGTGCAAAACATTCATTGAAAGGGGAGCATAATTTCATGCCTTAAGAAAATACCTTCACGTTTCGCTATAGAAGCGTCAGGATCTCAGGAGCCTAGATGCAACAAAATGGGGTTGGAAAATGGAAAACCGACAAATGGGACGGATTAAGATAAATATAGATACCTCACCAGAGTGGCTGCATCAAACATTTTGGTGCTTATGCTGATTAGCGGCCATATAAAAAATTATTTTTATATGAAAACAATAATATATACTTATTAAGCATTATATTCTTACTCACTGTACGAAAAAGTAGAAAAACATCCACTAGAACTTTAATTACAAGTATTTTTCCATTCTGCGTATCATAACAGCGACTTGTTCAGTAAGCCTCCATCTTGTTTTTTAAGAAGATTTCAGTTATCTGCCCTTGAAATCTTCTTAAAAAACAAGATGGAGGCTTACTGAACGAATTGCTGTTATGATACGTAGAATGGAAAAATACTTGTAATTAAAGTTCTAGTGGATGTTTTTCTACTTTTTCGTACAGTGAGTAAGAATATAATGCTTAATAAGTATATATTATTGTTTTTATATAAAAATAATTTTTTATATGGCCGCTAATCAGCATAAGCACCAACATTTGTTGTAAATGCAAAACGACATCTCTAAAAACAAATGGCACTCAATGTTCTTCTCGTAAACAAACACCCCAAAAAACGGGCTAGCTTGTGTACAAGCATGCATAGTGTGGAAATTTTGGTATGTTTTCTAGTAAGTCATGGGTTGCTTCCCTTTGTTTGAAACCGTTTGAGGTTGAAAGCTTTCAGTTTTTGCTTACGTGCCAGGTTGAAGGTCACATGGATTATTTTGCGTAGGAGTTGGGTTAGGTTGAAGCCATTTTGTGTCACGTGGTTTCTATTTTTAGAAATGATGCATTGGTTCTGTCTCGATTTGATATCGGCACGAAGTTTAACCAGAACAGACTTGGGCGCCTGACAGTCAACACCTGTAAAAGCTGTTTCTCCGTCCATAGGTGGGACGTTAAATTTTGAGAAGAATTTCTACTTGAAGAAATTTAAGAGATAGAGTATCTCTTGGCAAGAATTGCCTTTTATGTATGAAATATTCTTCCTTCGGTCAACGAATATTTCCTTTTGAAGATGTTTCAAGTCAGAGACTTGAAATGAAGAATTATGGAGAATTTGAACGAGATAAAAATATCTCAGGGCACGAAATTGCCTATATTGAAGAGCTTAGCTCCCGTGAACTGAAATACTTTGCTGTTGAGAAGATTCTAAATCAGAGATTAAGAATCGTAAGGTGTGATCGTCCTTGCAACACATATCGATTTGAAAGAGATAACTTTGAAAATTGGATCCTCACATGATCGCGCGTGATGCTATTTGGGACAAACTGGGAAAAAATCAAGTATTATGTTTATTTGAAATTTGGACTGTTCTAGTGACGTATTTCTTACGTTGGGTTTGCTATAAGAAAATTATTGAAGAAAAGGAAAGAAAAAAGGAACTTTGTGACAGACGTTTGATAAAATAAAAAAAGGTTATTTTTACCATGAAAATTATGTCGGCATTCAGCACGGTTTGTCAATTTTATTACTTTTGATTGTAACTTTGGTGTAAAAAAAAAGAAGAGACTATTTGATTGATTTTGTAAGAATACCGACTTTATAGCAAGTTCATATTTTAAAAGGATTTATTCCTTTGCTTAGATTGTGTTTTATTTGTGAAGAAAAAAAAGGATTACTTATTTCGCGAATGAAAAGTAAGGTTTTATTATCTGCCTCCCTTTTTAAGATTGTGTCAATTTTTGTTGTATCTAACTTTATTGTTAACAAATCCTGATGTTGTATTTTTTTGATTTTTATACGTTATCTAGGAATAATTTATTTATTCCAGCTCTGGAAAAAAAGCAGTCAAAGCTACCTTTTTTTTGTAAATAAAACTTGAAATAAGTATCTGTAAAAATATCCAAGGAGACAAAGCCAACAAAAAGTGCAAATGTACTAAATGCAGTCGTATATTCTATTCAGTCCGGTGATTGTATTTGACACTCAGGAATGGAACCAAAAAAAAATAATATTGCCTCAGTTTAAAAAAAATCAAATCTGCTTCAAATTCAGTCCCCTGATTGTATTCACACATCACTGAGCGTAATTCAATGAAAATGGAACAGGGCAGAAACATTGCAGTTATATGATACACTATTCAAACACACGGTTAGTCTTCTCGGATCATCTAATCTTGAAATAAGTATCTGTAAAAATATCCAAGGAGACAAAGCCAACAAAAAGTGCAAATGTACTAAATGCAGTCGTATATTCTATTCAGTCCGGTGATTGTATTTGACACTCAGGAATGGAACCAAAAAAAATAATATTGCCTCAGTTTAAAAAAAATCAAATCTGCTTCAAATTCAGTCCCCTGATTGTATTCACACATCACTGAGCGTAATTCAATGAAAGTGGAACAGGGCAGAAACATTGCAGTCTTCTGATACACTATTCAAACACACGGTTAGTCTTCTCGGATCATCTAATCTTGAAATAAGTATCTGTAAAAATATCCAAGGAGAAAAAGCCAACAAAAAGTGCAAATGTACTAAATGCAGCTGTATATTCTATTCAGTCCGGTGATTGTATTTGACACTCAGGAATGGAACCAAAAAAAAAATAATATTACCTCAGTTTCAAAAAAATCAAATCTGCTTCAAATTCAGTCCCCTGACTGTATTCACACATCACTGAGCGTAATTCAATGAAAGTGGAACAGGGCAGAAACATTGCAGTCTTCTGATACACTATTCAAACACACGGTTAGTCTTCTCGGATCATCTAATCTTGAAATAAGTATCTGTAAAAATATCCAAGGAGACAAAGCCAACAAAAAGTGCAAATGTACTAAATGCAGTCGTATATTCTTTTCAGTCCGGTGATTGTATTTGACACTCAGGAATGGAACCAAAAAAAAAAATAATATTACCTCAGTTTAAAAAAAATCAAATCTGCTTCAAATTCAGCCCCCTGATTGTATTCACACATCACTGAGCGTAATTCAATGAAAGTGGAACAGGGCAGAAACATTGCAATCTTGTGATACACTATTCAAACACACGGTTAGTCTTCCTGGATCATCTAATCTTGAAATAAGTATCTGTAAAAATATCCAAGGAGACAAAGCCAACAAAAAGTGCAAATGTACTAAATGCAGTCGTATATTCTATTCAGTCCGGTGATTGTATTTGACACTCAGGAATGAAACCAAAAAAAAAAATAATATTACCTCAGTTTAAAAAAAATCAAATCTGCTTCAAATTCAGTCCCCTGATTGTATTCACACATCACTGAGCGTAATTCAATGAAAGTGGAACAGGGCAGAAACATTGCAGTCTTCTGATACACTATTCAAACACACGGTTAGTCTTCTCGGATCATCTAATCTTGAAATAAGTATCTGTAAAAATATCCAAGGAGACAAAGCCAACAAAAAGTGCAAATGTACTAAATGCAGTCGTATATTCTATTCAGTCCGGTGATTGTATTTGACACTCAGGAATGAAACCAAAAAAAAAAATAATATTACCTCAGTTTCAAAAAAAATCAAATCTGCTTCAAATTCAGTCCCCTGATTGTATTCACACATCACTGAGCGTAATTCAATGAAAGTGGAACAGGGCAGAAACATTGCAGTCTTCTGATACACTATTCAAACACACGGTTAGTCTTCTCGGATCATCTAATCTTGAAATAAGTATCTGTAAAAATATCCAAGGAGACAAAGCCAACAAAAAGTGCAAATGTACTAAATGCAGTCGTATATTCTATTCAGTCCGGTGATTGTATTTAACACTCAGGAATGGAACCAAAAAAAAAATAATATTACCTCAGTTTCAAAAAAATCAAATCTGCTTCAAATTCAGTCCCCTGATTGTATTCACACATCACTGAGCGTAATTCAATGAAAGTGGAACAGGGCAGAAACATTGCAGTCTTCTGATACACTATTCAAACACACGGTTAGTCTTCCTGGATCATCTAATCTTGAAATAAGTATCTGTAAAAATATCCAAGGAGACAAAGCCAACAAAAAGTGCAAATGTACTAAATGCAGTCGTATATTCTATTCAGTCCGGTGATTGTATTTGACACTCAGGAATGGAACCAAAAAAAAAAATAATATTACCTCAGTTTCAAAAAAAATCAAATCTGCTTCAAATTCAGTCCCCTGATTGTATTCACACATCACTGAGCGTAATTCAATGAAAGTGGAACAGGGCAGAAACATTGCAGTCTTCTGATACACTATTCAAACACACGGTTAGTCTTCTCGGATCATCTAATCTTGAAATAAGTATCTGTAAAAATATCCAAGGAGACAAAGCCAACAAAAAGTGCAAATGTACTAAATGCAGTCGTATATTCTATTCAGTCCGGTGATTGTATTTAACACTCAGGAATGGAACCAAAAAAAAAATAATATTACCTCAGTTTCAAAAAAATCAAATCTGCTTCAAATTCAGTCCCCTGATTGTATTCACACATCACTGAGCGTAATTCAATGAAAGTGGAACAGGGCAGAAACATTGCAGTCTTCTGATACACTATTCAAACACACGGTTAGTCTTCCTGGATCATCTAATCTTGAAATAAGTATCTGTAAAAATATCCAAGGAGACAAAGCCAACAAAAAGTGCAAATGTACTAAATGCAGTCGTATATTCTATTCAGTCCGGTGATTGTATTTGACACTCAGGAATGGAACCAAAAAAAAAATAATATTACCTCAGTTTCAAAAAAATCAAATCTGCTTCAAATTCAGTCCCCTGATTGTATTCACACATCACTGAGCGTAATTCAATGAAAGTGGAACAGGGCAGAAACATTGCAGTTATATGATACACTATTCAAACACACGGTTAGTCTTCCTGGATCATCTAATCTTGAGATAAGTATCTGTAAAAATATCCAAGGAGACAAAGCCAACAAAAAGTGCAAATGTACTAAATGCAGTCGTATATTCTATTCAGTCCGGTGATTGTATTTAACACTCAGGAATGGAACCAAAAAAAAAATAATATTACCTCAGTTTCAAAAAAATCAAATCTGCTTCAAATTCAGTCCCCTGATTGTATTCACACATCACTGAGCGTAATTCAATGAAAGTGGAACAGGGCAGAAACATTGCAGTCTTCTGATACACTATTCAAACACACGGTTAGTCTTCCTGGATCATCTAATCTTGAAATAAGTATCTGTAAAAATATCCAAGGAGACAAAGCCAACAAAAAGTGCAAATGTACTAAATGCAGTCGTATATTCTATTCAATCTGTTGATAAATCAACACATTAAGAACCACACAAATCTACAACTTTAGATAAATTCCCAAGCAACCATTGACTGGTTCAGAACCATCCTTAATAAAGAACAATGTTGATTAACAGACTTCTATCCCTCATCAACAGAAAAATTCTCAACAAAGCCTTAAATTTTGCCAAAACCTTCATAGGAATCAGCAACCTAAAAATAGAAACCATCCTCCATGCAAGGAACTCTTTCCTCTTCTTTGATAATGGAACATGGGTAAAAAAATCCAACCCTGAAGACTTCTTTGATGTGCCGATGGGGTCCTATGATGGGCTTTTCATCTTATACTCCCTACATGCCGTGAGGCAGAGAAATTTAAGGAGGGAAACTAATGCAAGAAGAATGTCAGCCAAATGTGAAGCGGAGTCAAAAAACAAAAAAAGTTCCCGCCTTCAAAATAATCATCAAAGAATAACAGCAATAAGAAATCAGCAATCAAAAAATCAAAATAATAAAAAATTAATCAAATAACTCGATTTCAGGCTAACTGACAAAGAATGATTGCTCATCAAAGGAACACAGGAAGAAGGTGAGAATAGTCGGCACATTGATAGGGTCAGAGACGCAGGAGATACAGCACATCCATTTAATGGTGATCAATTGTGTCTTGCTGTCTTCACTTATAACCCAAGAAGAATGTATGAGATAGAAGTGATAGTACAAATTGGCTTGATGCCACAACAATGTAATTACTGTGATGCTCAGAAATGGAAGAATGAACTTCCTGGATAGTGTTACAGTGGAGAGAAAATTAAGCTGAACCCTCTGAACATCTGGAGAGAAAAAAAAAACAAAAAAAAACTTCTCCATTCAAAACATTTTCTTGAAAGCATACAACTCTATAATAATTATTTCCAATTGACTTCATTTTGAGCAAAATTTGTGACTGAGGGTGGGCGTGGGTGGATATGCCTACCTTGAAAATCCAAAGATATCACCAGATTGGTAGTATTTTAACAATGAAGGATGGCAGTCATAAATTTCTGAAAGTTTATTCCATTAGCGATATGAAAAAAAAAAAAAAAACAGGCTGAAACACGGCGTAACTATAATCAAAGGGGTTAACTGTGATATTATACAACAACTACAACAAATGCTTCATGCCAACAAGAATTATGCTAGAAGTTTCAAATGTGCCCTTGAAAAATATTCTAAACCCAAATTATCAGTGTGTGATAAGTGCTGATAAAAGACCCCCAAATGAGTATGCAAGTCGCTTCAATGTACCAGATATTAATGAGGTTGCTATGATTTTGACAGGTGACCAATGTGGAAAGCGGGACAGAATTACAAAGTGTAGAGATTCTATTAAACGTGTGGGTGATAGACATCACTCTTACGATGTTTTGCAATATCCACTGCTGTTTAAAGATGGCCAAGATGGCTATCATGTTGATATTCCTCATAGAGGAAAAAATTCAAGGAACTCTGTATCATGTATAGATTTTTATGCATTTTACCTAATGTTTTGGCCAAACAATTTTAATTTATTGCATCGAAGTCGCGATTTAGTTTAACAGTTTCTTGTGGGTAAAAACTGAATCTGAAAAACTACTTTATATATGAACACACCAAAAAGAGCTTCGGGTTGATTCTTAAATTCATTTACGTGATAGCATACAGAATGATGGCTATCAGAATAACATAGGAAAGTTGTGCATTCTTCCATCCAGCTTTACAGGAGGACCACGCTATATACATGAGAGTACACAGTACATGTATACAAATATGGCAGACCTGATTTATTCATAACTTTCACATGCAATCTCAAGTGTCTTGAAATCAAAGAGGAACTTCTATTTGATCAAAAGTCACATTATAGACATGATCTCTTAGCACAGGTTTTCCACTTGAAACTAGTTAAATTAATGCATCTAATTACAAAGTCCAACATATTTGAAGTTGGCTGTTCAATGTGTACTGTAGAATGGCAGAAAAGAACATTACCTCATGCCCATCTATTAATTTGGTTGAGGACAAAAATCAACTCAAATCAAGTTGATTGTATAATTTCGGCTGATCCTGAAATTGATCACCCACTGAGATTGTGAAAACTCATATGGTTCATGGCCCTTGTGGTTATCAAAACCTTTAGTCACCATGCACGAAGGACAAAAAAGTATCCAAAACAATTTATTCTTCATACTCAATTTGACAAAGATGGATAACTTGCATACAGACGAAAAAAAACAGAGGATGGAGGAAAGCAAGTCAATGTTTGAATTCATGAGATTGACAATCGATGGATAGTCCCTTACTGTCCGCTACTGCCAAAGACTTTTAATGCTCATATAAATGTAGAGTTTCGCAAGTCCGTGAAAAGCATAAAATATATCTGCAAATATATAAATAACGGTAGTGATGCTGCTTCTTTTACCATTCAAGATGATTAGTGATGATGAAGTTACACAATACCAAGTAGGAAAATATATAAGTAATAATGAAGCTTTTTGGCGTGATTTTGAATTCCAAATCCATGAACGACACTCAACCATTTAACAAACATCTGTGCATTTAGAAAAGGGTTAGAGGATATATTTTACTGCTGAGAAAGCAGCGAATCGAGTTCTGAATTCAAAAGAAACAACTGACAGCCTTTTTCAAACTTTGTCAGCAAGACGATACTTATACTCTTCACAAACCAAGTTCCCTAACTAAGAGTTTGGCCTCTATCGGACGATGGACTATGTCCCTCCCGCAACAACAACAACGGTCAAGAACAGATTTAGAAAACAATTGACACCATTCCTGAAAGAGCTAGGATTCAAGATCGCCATCGATACAAATCTCACTAGCATAGACTTCTTAGACGCAAACCTAGACCTAACAAACAACTGTACTAGACCACACCATAAGCCCACTGACCCCTAATCTTTAAAAATCTTATACCAAATGTAAGCAGGAAAATCTCTCACCTTTCATCCAGCTCTGAGTTTTTTTAACAAAACCCTTCGCGAAAGCAGCCATAGAGAACAATCTTTTACATACCCACCTAACCTTCAGTGTTAAATATAACAGGTAAACAATTCCTCCAATTAATAGATAAACACTTCACAAGCTCTTCAATAGAAATACGGTCAAAACAAATTATTCTTGCTGTCCCTCTTTAGAATCCTTACTCGCCTAAAAACCCACAACTCAATTCCCCATAACTCCACTGCTCATGCAGAAGAGGGGAAGTTTGCCCCCTAGGAAGAGGTTGCACAATCAGATCATCCATAGTGTACGAAGCCAAAGTCATATCCGTTGTAAACGCCAAGGAAGAAATTTACATCGGAATGACTCAAGGAACTTTCAAACAAAGACTACACCCATAATAACACTTTCAAATATGCGGGGAAAAGAGGCAACACCTCCCAAGCAGCCACAATATGGGAGCTCAAAGCGTCCGATACTCCCTATGAAATTAAATGGAGGATCATCGAAAAACAAAAACTTTATAGCCCTACCCCCAGGAATTGCCTACTATGCACCAGGGAGAAATTCAGGATCTTACAGGCTGATAAAAAGATCTACATCACTAAACCAGATAAGGGTGCCGGTGTTGTCATTCTTGATACTAATGACTACACTAATAAAATGTTGAGCATTTTAATTTATAAAATCAAATTTAAAAAGCTGGGTGATGTGTCAATTGACAATACCTTAAGTACTGAAGTAAAGCTTCAAAAACGTTTTCTTCAGTTACATAGAAATAAATTTATTAGTAAAGATACCTATGACAGGATCTGCCCCGTGGGTTTTCAATGACCCAGAATGTACGGGCTGCCTAAGATTCACAAAGAGGGAGTTCCATTGAGACCTATTCTGTCTATGATCGGTTCTGCTCAGCATGAGCTGGCCAAATGGCTTACAGAGGTTTTCAGCGAATTGTATTGCGAATTCTTCCCGTTTCGCTTCATTTATTCACGATTTGGAATGTGATTCGCAAACAAACTTTCTATGTTCATTTGACGTTACTAGCCTATTCACTAATGTACCCCTCAATGAAACCATTAAAATATGTGCTGATATGCTTCACCGTAGCACATTAACCCTTCCCGCCTTTCAGGAAAACACTTTTCTGGAACTCATGTGGCTGGCCACTAAGTCGGTCAGTTTCAGCTTTAACAATACAATGTATCAGCAGGTTGATGGGGTGGCGATGGGGAGACCTTTGGGTGCTATCCTAGCGAATATTTTCCAAGGTTTTCAGGAATCCTTGCTGTTTACTCGGGTTTCTAGACCCTTTTGTAATTGGCGTTACGTGGACGATACTTTTGAAATTTTTGAGTTCCGTAACAAGGCCAATGATTTGTTCCTGAAATTGAATAATCTCCATGGAGGAAGAACAGAATGACTCTACCATTTCTGGACGTTTTAGTGGAAATGACGGGGAACAAATTCACTACAACTATAAACTGTGTCCATCACTTTATTGCAGATTACAAAATAATCAATATTTCAGTAAATATAAGTTATAAAAAGCTGAAAATTACACCATCCAAGGACTGTATTAAGGTGAGATAAATCCTAAAATTTCATCAAAATTCATGTTATATTTAAAAAGTTATGTTATTTTTTTAATATTCAAGGAATTTTCACCGTCCATTGCTTTATTGCAGGTCTCATAAAATGCCAAAAAAAGAACGTTTAACAGCTACCGAGAAGCAGAGGATTATTGCAGGACTAGCAGAAGGACTCTCGATCATAAACTAAAAAGGGATCCCCGAACTTTAGCTACATTCGTCAAGAACCCCAACATCAAGTCCAGGAAAGATAAGGGCACAAGGAGGAACCTTTCTGATCGGGATCTTCGAAAAATTCGTAGAGAGATTGTGCGCAACCCAAACAGCACCAGTGCAACAATTTTTGCGAGGGCTGGAGTCATACCAAGGTCCAGACAAGCCCGATGCAATGTACTGAATGAAATGGCAAGGAACATCAAACCTATTCCAAGGCCTCCATTGAGCCAAACCCACAAAGAAAAACGATTGGCTTGGGCACAAAAATATATGAAAATGGATTGCCAAAATGTTCTGTTTACAGATGAGGCTCGTGCTACCCTTGATGGACCGGACGGATGGGCAAAAGTTTGGAATCCAAATAGAACTCCAACGCCTTATAGATTTCGTCGCCAACAGGGAGGTGGAGGCATAATGTTTTGGGCGGGAATTATTGGGGATAAGCTATGTGGACCATTCCGAGTGCCAGAAGGTGTCAAGCTCACCAGCAATGCCTACACTGCCTTTCTAAATGAGAATTTGTTACCATGGCTAGATGATCTTCCCTTGTCACGTCGTTTTAAGATTATTTTTATGCATGACAATGCCCCATCTCATGCTGCTAGGGCAACTACATCCTTCCTTGGACACAGTTTATATAGGAAACCAACGGTTACGGGTCTGTATATCAGTTGGGATTCTTTTGTTTCTATGAGTAGAAAGATCAGTTTAGTCAAAACACTAGTTCACCGTGCACTTATGATTTGCACTGCGAGCAAACTTGCGGCTGAACTAAAAAGGATAACTGATATTCTTACTAACAATGGTTTCCCTGAGGGCCTAATTTCCAAGTGCATTTATCAAAAACTTGCAAAATTTAATGCCAACATTTTCTTTGGTCCACCCAAATGTCTCGTCTATTTGAAACTTCCTTTTATTGGTTCTATCAGTAAAGGATTTTCAGATAAAATTTCATCGGTTGAATCTCGTTTTTATGCAGTACAACCCCGAGTGGTGTTTGGTACTAGAACTGCCTTCCCAGCCTTTCAGAAAGATGTACTTCCTACACTACAGAAAAGTTTGATAATATATAAATTCAAATGTCAGTGTGAAGCTGACTATGTTGGTCATACTCTTCAACGCTTGGAAGTCAGAGTGGCCCAGCATATCCCTGCATGTTTTTTGCAGATCACGTGTCGTAAAGAGGAATATGTCGACGGACACATCCGGGTCTCTACAAAGAACATCCGGGCGCTCACGATCATCCATTTGACAGCACTTGTATGATAATAAAAAGTATGGTAAAGCATATTCCGATGGTTGTTTTCGCATTGTACACAAGGCCCGTTCCAAACACCATCTTAAGGTTTTGGAGGCCGTGAGTGTAACCATGCGAAAGCCATCGCTCTGTAGGCAAAAAGGGGTGTCTCTCAAATTGGATTTATTTAGAGACCTCTAAAAACAAAAAAAATAAATAAATAAAAAATAAAAAAATAAATAAAAATAAAAATTTTAAAAATACTTTGCCCCTATCACGTACATATATTGCCTATTCTGTATATCTTTGCGGAATTCGGTTTTCCCCGTTTTTGCAAATTATGGTAGGATGAGTAAAACCACCTTGGAGAGAATAAACAAGAAAATCAAGGATAAATTGCGGTTAAACCAATGAATAAACACTACAAGTACCATTAATTGGTTTAAGGAAATTAACACCAAAGATAACTGTACCTTCGTCCAATTCGATATTGTGGACTACTACCCCTCAATAACTAAGCAGTTATTCCATAAAGCATTGGACTTTGCAAGTACTCATGTGGACATTACTAGTGAGGAAAGGGACATAGTTTACAAATGCCGGAAAACTGTATTGGTAAAAAATGGAGAACAATGGATTAAAAAAGATTCCACGGATTCCTTTGATGTTGCAATGGGGGTCATTGGACTCGGCTAAGGTATCTGATCTGGTTGGATTATTTTTGCTGTACAAGTTGACAGAGACAGGTATATTTGGGATTAGGGATATTGGTTTGTATAGAGACGATGGCTTACCAATTATTGGTGATAGTAATGGCCCTAAGGTTGAAAAAACAAAGAAATTTATTTTCAGAACTTTGAAAGAGTTAGGACTAAAAGTTGAAATAACTGCAGGGATCAAAATTACATACTTTTTAGATGTTACCTTTAATCTTAGCCAGGGAATATACAGACCATATATGAAGGATAACTATGACCCAATATATGTAAATCCGAAATCCAACCAGACGTTGGGGTTTGGGTCACTAGCCTTGGAAAAAAGAGGTAAGCACGCGAGTTCTCTAAATTTATTCTTGCAATTCCACCCATTGTTCCAATTTCCCTGGTTGTTTCTGGAATATATCTGTTGTCTTTTGCTTCAGTTTCACGTTGATATATTCACGTTCATCCCAGCCACGTGCTTTGTCAATCAAGTATTGCACCAGTGAAATTCATCTTTGGATATTTTTGGCCCAACTTTGCCGAACAACTAGGAAATGGCATTGCAGCGTTTGCGACCCCTAAAGGGACGCTTTCACAAGGATCAGGCCTATCATGCCAAATATACAAAATTCATGGATGATCTGATTGACAGGGGACATGCCGAAAGGGTGACTGCAGAGGACACGGTGCAGACTAACCATGTATGGTACCTGCCTCATCATGGAGTTTATCATCCAAAGAAACCGGGGAAGCTTCGTGTCGTGTTCGATGGTAGCGCACGATATAGATCACTGTCTCTAAATGATCTCTTGCTGCAGGGACCAGATTTCATCAACTCACTTTATGGAGTGCTTTGTCGGTTTCGCAAGGAGCCTATAGCCTTTGTTTGCGACATCGAGCAGATGTTTTTACAGTTTCGAGTGGAGGCTTGCCATCGGGATTATCCGAGATTTTTGTGGTGGGAAAATGGCGATGTGAACAAGGAACCATCCACATACCGTATGACTAGACACTTGTTTGGTGCAGTGTCAGTTGTTAGCTGATAAAAGATATTATTGTTTGGGGTTATCAGTGGCCTGACATTGGACTTGGGATCTATATTAGGATTATGACTATTTCTCTATTAAATGTATGAAGGGGTAGACATAGGGGCGGGGATTTAGAGGGGAGTGAAGATTTAAGGGACCTTAGAGTTGTATTTGTACAAGGTTTTGTGCAGACAGCTCGATATCACCTCATCTTTTTTATTTAGAAGCGCTCCTTTATATTTGATGATGGCTAGGGCTTCTAGCGGTTTATAGGATTTACTTTTCTTGATCACATTCCACTTGAGTTTATAATTAATGTTTCTATCCTTTAGGTACCAGATATGCGCAGCTAGAGAAGTATACGTAGCCAGGTGGCTATTATTGAAAGAATAGATGTGTCTGGAAATTCTATTCTTAATTTTACCCGCAGTGGAGCATATGTATACCGCCTCTCCAGGTAGAAATACTACGTTTGTTTGGTTAACATTAACAGTATTAACAAGATTATCGGGAATAGAATGGTTAGCTATTGTATTTTCGCCCGCTGTGGTAGAGCCAGAATCACAGTTGGTGTAGGGTATTACAGTGCATTTATAGGGCCGCGTTTATTTTAGCCGTATTAGAGCCTATTATTCTCTGTTCTAGATTAGGAAGAGTTGAGTGTGAAATTCTAATCGTGCTCTTATTAAAAAGTTTGCTGTATTTATGTGGGGCTTTAAAATTATCTTGGATTAAGTTAAAAAAAATTTTTTGGGGGGGGATGTTAGATTGAACATTTTTGCTGAACGGAGGATTAAACCAGAGACAGGAGTATCTTCTTGTTCTCCCTCTACCCAGGTTGGGCGCCTGAGGGCTTTCATCAGTTATATTGCGGTTAGGATAAACTATAGGTAGGTTAATATAATTATTTCGATTATTAGCGGGGCCACGCTTTCGTTTTCTCTTATTAGTCATGTTATGGGTAATAACTCTACTATTCGATGGAGCAAAACCATTTGGGTAATCATTAGGGTTTGGAGAGGTATTTAAATATCTGATATTTTCCTTATATCCTGAATTCTTTAAGGCCTTGTTGTAAAACTCCGAGTTGGAGTCGAAGATGGGTTCAGGAGAGGAGATGCTAGAGATTCGTCTGGAAATACTCGGCACTATAGAGTTTATAATTGGTTTGGGTGGTTAGATTCTCTATGGACATAGTAAAGCAGTTGGTTAGGTTTGTGGTCCTTTAAAGTAAATCTTACATAGGAGAGTAGAAAGTGCACTTTGAGTTTACTTTCGTCAACCTCGTAACTCTCGCTTCCTTTATTTTGTCCTTTAGTCCTCACATTGCATGAGCAATGTTTCTGACATTGCTGTTTTCTGGGTCGGAATCTATCCATCTAACACTTATCGTTGGCTAGTTTTTGACCTTGAAGTAATAGTTTTATTTTAGCTCCTTACATCAAGTGGCTTCATGCTTTGAAGCGATTTCCATAAAAAAATTTTTTTTTTAAATAATCAATTAAAAAAAAAAATCTATTCATTCAATGGGGTTTTTGTCAACAATACCAGCATTATATTTTTTTTTGTTCCTTTCGTATTAAGAACACTATTTTTTGCTATAAACTCATGTCAACAAAAGACGCAAAAATTACTTACACAATTGGATCGAGATGTATCGTTTGCTGGAAAGAAGAAAAAAAAAATGTCATTCAGATTCTTGACTGGACACAAGTTTTGCGTCTTTCACCTTTGTAGATATTCAACGACGCTAGTTGTATAGCGCAAACATGCTGCTGTTCAGCGCATGCACATTTCAGCTTTTTTTTTTTACTATTGAAGTCACCATTTATAAAGGCCAAGAGTCACTCAAGGATAAAGGTTAATTGAGATAGGAATGATTGCCAGCCGAAAGATGAGGAACATCAGGGAGTACTAAAATTGATCAATTGCATGAACTATATTTGATTACTTATGGGGTGGTCCATGACAAGAATTTGTTGATATTAGATTTGAAGACAACCGTGTTGTAATTAGAAGGGAAGCAGTCCCGCATTAATGTGTCCCACAGGTGGGAAGTCCTTGCGAAGAAGCTCTGTCCATGGAAATTCCGCCTGACGCTAGTCACATGGAGGGAGAAAAAGTATTTTTTCATTGTGGTATAAGGATGAGTTCTTGCTGTGAATGTCTTACAAGGAGGAATAAAAGACTGGATCTCAGTCGAGCACCTTTCATGAAAATAACAATGAGAGAGAGATAGAGAGACTAGCAACATCTCTTCTCTGAGAAAGGGGTTGTAAGAAAAAGAGATCCATCCATCCGTCCTTAATTGTCTTGGAATTCTAAGTGAATACATTCATGGCTTAGTTGTATGTTTTTGTTGTTTTACTTTGATCAGCAGTTGTGCATATCAGTCCAACACTGCTTATATGACACCCCCTCCTCTAATTTGCTGCCATCACAGAACAGCCTTAGGATGTACAGCTTTCAAGAAAAATTGATTTCAAAATGGCCGTCACTTCATATCAAATGCAAAATTTGCAATGCATATATGTTCCCTATTGTCCTTTATGGTCAGAAATGTGTAAATTATGTACCTTATTCTTGAGTGGCAAACTTCAGACCATTCAGAATCACATGAAAGAGATTTATGACAGTCCACAAAGTTCTTGACCATGTAAAAATAGAACGTCCGTTGGATGTGGCTCACGTAATTCCTGTGGTTATGCATAAAAGTTCATAAACCTTTTGGTCATTTATAAAACGCTTTCAAAATGATCCTTTTGAATGGTGTCTGGTCTGGAGCGAATGATTCGGGGGTCAGAAAAACAAGGGTAGACTACAAAACAGTTTCTCTCTCTATCGCTTTATTCATTTAACGTAACTTTTCCCTTGTCCAGGTATCAAACGTTTTTTTGATATTTCGCAAGCTCACTCTTGAGTTCTCCAGGTTCAGTGGATCAACTATCTCCAAATTCCACTCTGTATGGTCTTGCCTATTCACTTGTTCCAAGTTTTCCTTGGCCGGCATATTGCAGATCCATCTAATCATGGATCTGTCATTGTGCTACAATCGAGCGAGAGGACTGGGTGAGGGCCCAGTATTGGCTACCCTAAGACAGTCCTTTCTGTACGGTGGCGTGCTTATCCTCCTGGATAAATCTTGTAGAAACATGGATGTTTTGAATTGCAGGAAGGTTGATCGGTCAAAGAAAGAACTTTGGTAGGAGACAATGCTTAGTCTCAATCTGGAAGTGAACTGAACAAAGCCACCAAAAATAGGAAGTTTTGGATGGAACCGAGAAATGCCATGGGTGATAGATAGTGATAGCTGAAAACCGATCATTGTATATATAAAGGTTTTCTTTCTATAATCTGTCTCTTTTACAAAAAACAAACAAAAGTCACTTTGGGCCAATCATAGTTTTATCACTTTAGGTGATCAAAATAATCCATTGTTTTCGGTTGAAATCATAAATTTTTAAGATATTCTATAACTGTTCCTCTACAGTTGGCGTCTTTGACGATTGTGGGGGATTCAACCATGAAGCAGGATTGTCTTGCCACAACTGATGGTCAGGACGCCATAAAAATCTCTTGATTAATCCGCAGTCCAAACACGTTACCACCGTGTGCTTCTCTCGATTTTCTGCAATTTAAGAAAACATGAAATGAGTGCCGTTATATTTCAACATGCAGAAAAGAAATCAAACTCTCAGATTTTTAAAACAATATTTTATTAGATTAAATAAGAAATTCAGACTCCATCATGGCAGTCAAGTCGGAGTCGGAAATTTTAACCAGTATTAATAAAAAAGTTTTTTTAAAATCCCCCCATTATATTTTTGGCTACTTCGACAATATTTTGTATTGGATACGTCATTATTATGATGTTTCATTTCTTAAGCTATATAAAAATGTGAATTTGTAATATACTTAAATTTTGTTAAGAAAAATTTCCATTTATAAAAAAGATTGAATTTATTATTTGTTAATAATTGTTTATTACTTTGTAATATAATTATATTTGGTTAATAATTAAACTATTTAAAATAAATAAAACATTCCAATTATAAAAATCAGTTTGATTTGATTTACAAATTATTATTTGAAAAAAAATAAAATAAAATAAAAATTGGCGATTTTTGGGGGGATTAACACTGGTCGAAATTTATGATTTGGCGGCCATGACAGAGTGGGAATTTTCTATAATACGTTTTGGATACATTTTTAAGTTCGTTCATTTTACTGAAGTTGTCTTATAGTCGACAGGAAAACATCAACAATAAAACGGAAAACAAAAGTACATCAGGTGTAAGATAAAATATCAAGCAGATTGCAAAGAATAATAAAAATGTAAACAAATTTAAATGCATTTGAAAGGGTTTTACTATTTGTGTATGACTAAATCAGGATCAACCATGACATGTACACTAGGGCTGCTGCTGCTGCTTTTCTAGTAATATAGGCACGTCAGCGGAAAAACCTTTTTTATCGTATTCAAGACAATCTCTGCCCATCAGATCAAATTGAACTGAAATATCGTCTTGCGGTATTATTTTAAATAAAAAAATGAAACGGATTTAGTCACAACTTTCAACGATAACGATTATATGAAATCAAAAGTTTATTTTTTGTCAAATTCGATTTTTTTTTTTATTAATATTCCCTCTTTAGTTTGAACAAAACATTGTTTATTTCTTACAAAAATGTTCGGACTAAATTTTAAATAAAAACAAATAACTGTTTTCTAAAAATAGAAAATAAAAAAAGGAACTGTCTTATTATGTTTGAAGAAAAAAAGGTTGTTTACTTTTTGGTACACCAGTTTAATTTTTTAAATAATAAAGAAAGTATTAAATTGGAAAAAAAACACAAAAAAAACAAGCAGTAGTCGATAATGAATTACGTGTGTTCCCATTTATTTACCTCCCCACGGGGGCAGAGTTAGACACGAGATCAGTTTCTATTGTGGAGAAAATCCAGCTCTCAAAAAGGGACACTCTGGATTTGGACAAGAATAAAAATTGACTGGGTTTATTAAAATTTCTCCTCCACTAACAGAGGATAGAAAAGATGAACTGTAGTATCAGAACACATACTACACTTTTCTTTCTTTTTAATAAATTAATATTGAATAAAGTTCAGTTTTAATTTGAATCGAATCTTGTTCCTTTCTTTAAAAACAAAAATGCAATTTTTAAAGTTTCTAAAACTTATTTTTAAGCTAGCATTCATTTTCGACTATTGCATTTTTTTCTTGTTTTTTTGGGGGGCGAATTTAATACTAATGATATTGTCCTTACTATTTTAAAAATTAAACTGGCGTACCAAAAAGTAAAACTTTTTTCTTAAAACTTAAGGAGACAGTTTCTTTTTTTTTTTTTAATTTTGACTGGTATTTTTGTTTTTTTATTACTATCGCATTTTTACACCTGAAAAAATTGTTTGTTTTCTTTTTACGAAGATTTTTTAATTATGGTTCTACTTATGTAGATTTGTGATTGTGTTAAAAAATTCAAATTTTAAATAAAACCGTCATTTGTTTTTATTTAAAATTTAGTCCAAACATTTTTGTAAGAAGTAAATAAACATTTTTTTCCAGCTTAAGAGGGAATATTAAAACAAAATCGAAAATTTACCAAAAATAAACTTTTGATTTCATATAATCGTCATCGTTGAAAGTTGTGACTAAATCCGTTTCATTTTTTTTTTATTATTTAAAATAATACCACAAGACGATATTTCAGTTTTATTCGACGGGCAGAGATTGCCTTGAATATCACAAAAAGGTTGCTCCACTGATGTGCCTATTTCTAGAAAAGCAGCAGCCGCCGCGAGTGAGCGTGCCTGATTTAGTCGTACACAAATCGTATAACCGCATTATAAAACTTTTTAAATTCTTGTTAATACAAAGTTAACTCATCACATGTAGCGATCTATCAAGTCTTCACATCTTTGGTATGATTAGGGCCCTAATTTGGGAGCTTTGAGTCGTGCAAAGTCACTCTTTAGTCGCCATTATTCTCAGGTCCATTTTGACCCAGAATGGTAGTACCTGTGAGAGCACCATCTGAAGGGTTAAATAGAAACTATCGTTTACAGAATAGCCGACAAATAGGTATCCCAAACCAAAATTTTATTTTCATTATATCTAAGAATTTTTAATGTCTACACAAAAAATCTTTAGAAAACATGACCTAATGGTACCAAATTTATTTTAATAGCTCAATTTAAAAAATTTTTTTTTATTGCAAACTGAAAATTTATATCAAATTATTAAAATTAAAAAGGTTTCAGTGCAACTTCAGAAAAGCCTCAAATAATAAATACATACTGGTATTATGTATGTGACCGAGACGGAACAAAGATATTGTACATCAAAAATTACGTAAATTGAGCAAGTAGTTTTTTTTTTTATCACACAATCAAATTTTGTCATTTTTTTTTCTACGCTTGCTTGTCACGACAAGTTGGGCTTGTAATGCTGGGATGACTTACGTCCCTTGTTTTTCAAAGATGGCGACGTGACAAGCGAGCATGGAAAAAAAATGACAAATTTGATTATGTGTGTTAAAAAAAAAAAAAACTTGCTCAATTTACGTAATGTTTTGATGTACGATGTCTTTGTTTCTTCATGGTCAAATACATAATACCAGTATGTCTTTATTTTTATTTATTATTCGTTTTTCTTTATTGAGGCTTTTCTGAAGTTGCACCAAGGTTTCTATAAAAGACATTAAGTTTAATTGAAAACCAAAACAAAACAATAGTTTTCTTTATGAAAAGACACCAGAAACACCAAAACTGCCATCCAACAACAGATCTTATTACTCCTCGAAAAAAACATGCAATAATGACATGGAAACCCAACTTTTACTGTTCATATAAGATTCATTGCAACAGCTAATACATTGAATCTTCATAATATGATTCATAGCACATTAGATATAAAGCTAGTTTGTTTTTTTTAAATAGTAAATCAATAAAAGAAAACAAAAAAAAATAATACTGATTTGGATCATGTAAAAACAGATGGAAACAATTTGATAATAGGGCATATATTTCATTCACTAAAGTTTTTAACTTTTAGTTTTTTGTGAAAGACAACTTAAAGCATTATATTAAGCCCACCATATTGATGAGTGGCACCCCCCTTTTTTCTTTTTTTCTTTTTAAGACGGAACTATCTTTAAATGTGTGGATACAAAATGTAACGCATGCCAACTTTGAAAAAAAAAACCCACCAACATTAAAAAAATCAATTGCCCATCACTGAAAATAATAGCTTAACTTGAAGTAACCTCATAAAAAAAACCAAAAAAAATTATTAATGACACAAAAGAAAGAACTGTACATTTATAAAGAGAAAAAATTAAATTTTGCTTACCTCTAAATTTTATTAAAATACCCCACCCACAAATAAATAAGATATCGCAAGTTTAAATTGAAGGGAATTTCACTATATTTACTTGTTTTCACACTCTAAACTGGGCTGGTTTGTTATACCTACTACAAATCAAATTAATTTACGAACCAATTGTATATAAAACATGTACAGTTTCAGTATAAAATGACCCAACAACATGCTTTCAGGACATTAACTCTTCCTTTCAGATGTGGTGAAGGTTTATTGTCTCTTGTCTACTTCTTTGGAGGGGAGATGGGGTTATTGCCTGTCACTAGAGTCACCTTTATCCGCAAGAGAATGCCGACCAGTTGAACCAAGCTATTTTTGCAGCTGGACCAGGGTTTCCCTGTGTATTGCTACTGGAAGTATACTCTAACCAGAAATGTAAGTATACTATATTTGTCAATAATTTGACATGTTCTTACGTGTCTGAAAACTGAACTACTAAAAATCGGCAAACTTTCCAGACGACCTATTAATTTCTCCAGATTTGAGTTCTCATCGTCTCCATTGTCTTACACTTCTTGCACACACACTGGTTATCTCTCAACCTACCTGTAATTCAGCCAACTATACTTTTCCAATAGACAAAGTGTTTTAATAAACTCACTGAACGAAACGTTTCTTTAAAGGAAGAGGCTATATTGCCGGTCCCGGCAAAATAACGATTCCTGCGTTATATTGCCGGTCCCGGCAAAATAACGATTCCTGCGTTATTTTGCCGGCTCATGTATATTTAACTAAATTGTTAAACATACAGTGACGCCCGGCACAATAATTATTTACTAATGTAAAGGGATCGTTATTATGCCGATTCATTATTTTTTTAAAACCTAATTGTTATGGCCTTGCGAAAGAAAAGGTAATTAAATAAATAAGGGCAAATATTTAAAAACAATTTGTTTTCATCATCAGTTGTGTCGGTTAAAGAAATAAAAAAAATCGACCTGCCCTATTGTGTCGGTTAAAGAAATATCTGCTTACTTTTCATAATAGAATTAATGTTGATGAATTTTCCCAACATTACTAAGTCTGCTCTCGATTTAAGTAATTGAAATTTTCCTTAAGTTATATATAAGTTATATATAAAGAAAAAAATAAGCAACAAATAAATGTTACCAAAGGCAACATAAATTATTATTCTACCTACCTGTATAAGTTTATTTGTTTATTTTATTATTTATTTTGATAAATGATTTTTTTTTAATAAAAATAAACAATCAAATAAACAAATAAACTTATACAGGTAGAAGAATAATTTATGTTGCCTTTGGTAACATTTACTTGTTAAAAATATGCTTTACTTTACTTTATGAAGAAAAACTTCGATAATGTTAAAATATACAGAAAAATCACTGGATTTAAACAGTTTCTATTTTAAAATGTTCTTTCAATGAAATCATAAAATAAGTCGTAATTTTGAAGAGTTCACTCCTAATCGAATCAACCGGAAGTAAAAATTAATTTTATCGTTATTTTAAAATATATTGTCGCTTAATAAAGTTTTAAATCATACAAAAAATCAATCAGGCAAAGTTTTAAATAAAAAAAAAAACAAAAAAAACAATCAGGCAAAGTTTTAAATTATAAATAAAATTTCGTTTGATAAAGTTTTAAATAATACAAAAAAAAATAATTTAAATAATAAAAAAAGTAATTTATAGTTAAGTAAACACGAGCTGGCAAAATAACGTAAGACTCATTATTGTGCCGGGCGTCACTGTATGTTTAACAATTTAGTTAAATATACATTAACCGGCAAAATAACGCAGGAATCGTTATATTGCCGGTCACGGCAAAATAACGCAGGAATCGTTATTTTGCCGGGACCGGCAATATAGCCTATTCGTTCTTTAAACATGAATTGGATACTAATGTAATCATGTTAGTAAATAGAAATTTGTTGCAAGTCAAGGGAAATAATTCAAGTCACAGTTATCTCCCTTGGCTGATTAGAGAAATTCATACATACTTACACAACGATTCTAACAAAAACGTTTAAATAGAAATACAAACTTACTTTGGCATCTGACAGTAGCTGATACTCCAGGAACAAGGAGGCTGAAGCATCTCTTGCATATCGTCCTTCTTAAGTGAGGATCGCTGAAAAAAGGATAGAAATTAAAATTTGATGAATTTTGTTGCATTGACCGAAATATTGGTTATACGAGCCAATAAAGAATTAAAAAATCCTAGGCTTTTTGGCTAGGAGCAACGTGTAGTATCTGTTCTGATACTACACTTCATCTTTTCTGTCTTCGGTCAGTGGAGGAGAAATCCTTCTAGAGCAAGGCAATTTTTTCCCCAATTCAGAGGGGCCCTTGTTGGGGATGTGGATTTTCCATACATTAAAAACCGACCTTGTGTCTAACTCTGCCCTCGTGGGGAGGCAAGTAAATAAGAACAATTTTATAATTTTCTTTTTCTACTTAACCTCTTACCTTTCACTTTTTTTTTTATTTGCTTAATTATCCATTTTATATTTAATTAAGTGAATTTGAGAATATTTTTTATAAAATAATCAATATTTTGAAAGTTATGAGTTTAAAATTTATCTTATTATCCAGAGTATTCTCGGTATAGGCATTACACACACACACACACACATTTTCAATGGATTGTGCTCTGATAAGCTTGCTTCTCTGATACCCCCACGATGTAAATTCACTAAACCAGAATTTGCTTCCCCTCTTTGGGGAGGAGTAAGTTTATTGCTTACTGCCTGATGCGCCCCTACCAGGGAATGCCGACTGGGCTGCCCAGGCAATTTTTTAATGGCCAGAGTGCTCACCTTCTCGGGCGCTGGCTTTTCAAATTCCACTTTCCGACCTTGTGTCACATATTCCTATTGTGGATAGGAGTTGTATAACTCTTTTGAAAAAAAGACAAATATACTTTTTGTGCTTAAAAAAAGTTAATGCTGTTTGTGGTTCTTTTATAAAAAATACTTCAAGAAATACTGGTTTTCACTCAACTTTCAAACTTCTAGTCGTAATGATTTTCTAGTCGCCAATTAAAAAATAAATGAGATTCTACTTTTTTAGGTGATTACATGAGAACACTCTAAGAGTCATGGCGAAAAAAAAAAAATAATAAAAAAAATAATTAAGAATTTAGAGTGGGGGGGGGGGATCAGTTTCGCATATAAATTTAACGTAAAATGATCTCTCATTTCCCAGCCATTCTTGCAATTTTAAAAATATTTTTTCAAGCTGAAAACTTGGTATAAAATAAATAATTACTCTACCACTAACTCTAGGTAAGAGTGACAAGCCTACCTCCTAAAAATGCCTTCTCTTGAACGTGTCGTACCATTAACCTTAAATCTGAGTAATAAGCCAACCCCTAAAAAAACTCCCTTAACCCTAACACTAAGTCCTAATGGCAACCTCCATCCAAAACAAACCCCTTACTTAACCTTATCACTAACCCTAAGTCCGAGTGGCAAGCCCCAAATCATACAAAAAGACCATTAGAACCACATATAATCGTCTAAAAAAAAAATTTTTTTTAAATAAAAAAAAAAGAAAGCAGATGCTCATAAAGAAAAACACACAGGATTTATTTTCCATAGAAAAGAAAATTAACTGCCCTAAAACGCTAGAATGGCCCGGAAATGGTGAATTATTCTACATTAAATATATGCAAAATTAATCTCCCACTTTAAATTCTAAAATGTTTTTTTTCTTTCTGCTAAGTTTTCAGGGTGTTCACACTTAATTGTCCCTAGACCTACCACTAACCCGAAGTTCAAGTGGTAAGCCACCCTCCTCTCACAAAGACCCTCTTAAAACTACACAATCATCTAAACAAAAAAGAAAGAAAAAAAAAAAAGAAAAACGCAGAAGATTTATCTCCCATAGAAAAAAAGTTAACTGACCTAAAACACTAGAATGGCCCTGAAATGAGGGATTATTTTACATTTAATTTATGTCAAACTAATCCTCACTCTGAATTCTAAAATAATTGTTTTTGTTTCTTTCTTTCTGCCAAGTTTTTCAGGGTGTTAACATGAAATTGCCTAAATAAAAAAGTAAATCTCATATTTTGGGGAGACAAGGGGACGATTTAGCGGAAGGTGTTAATCTACAATAGTGCCACTGAAATCTTGCAATATATTCATTTTTAAACAGTCCTAGTATTAGATTTCAGTTTCTTGTACATAAAATGTATTACAATTCAACTTCTTTTTTTTAATGGATACATAGTAATTTTTAAGGTATTGCAGCATATTTATGTGCACTTAGTGCAGATTACTTGAAAATAATTAATTTCTAGAGATTTTCAGTGGCACATTCTGATTCCTTGTACAAAAATACATTTATATGGTAAATTTTATTGCTTAATCTTGTGTTTTAACAAAGATATAACATTTTTACTGAAAAATTAGTGTAAAAAAATGTGACGAAACGCATATGATCTTAAAGAGGGGAAATTTCCAATCTGCGAGGCACAAAAATAGTCATAAATTCCTTATTTTTAGTCAGATTTTAAAAATTTAAAAAGATTCTTAGATCATCAAGCTCTTTCTATATATGCCAGTATTAAGATATTTTAAGCAATTTTAATTTTTTCATGTGTATTGCTACTTCTAAAAAGCTATAAATGAATGAAAAATCTTGTTTCAAACATAAGTTATGTTCATTTGTGTTTTGGACTAATTTTGCCCAAATAAGAAAATTTGTTACCAGGCCTAAAACTGAGAAAAAAAACAAAACATTTTTTTAAAAATAGCTACATGAAACGAGGACTTCATGCAGATCAGACAGTCTTGAGGCATGATCTTCGTGAGCTCTATGCAGAAGTAGGACTTGTTTCAATTTTTTTTTAAATTTTGTTTTAGTTTTTCCTTATTTTTATTTCAATAAATATTCGATCAATAGTAAATTAAAAAAATAATGTAACATGTATTTATCAAAAGTTACGTATTAGGTGAGAAACACACACACACACTAGAAAAGGTATGCACGATGCGAGCATGACAAGACTGTTAAAAGTCAATTTATTGTCTGCAAGACCTTTAAAGCTCAATTGCACCTTCATTTTCTCTAACAGATTAATACTAACTGTACTTGCCCGGGTGGAGAGGTTAAAGTTTACGATTTTATTTATTTATTTATTTTTTTACAGAAAGCAAATTCAAAATATAGTCAAGTTTTCTATTTTTTTATTTTTTTTCAAATTTCGTTTTATTTTTTCTGTATTTCAATAAATATCCGATTTATAGAAATCAATGCCTATTTATCAAAGTTAGGTATAGGTAAGAAACACGCACACAAGATACCTTGTCTGATAGTTTTATTAACAGAGATTTCGTTAAATTTTGTCTTAACCATCTTTTCAATGCAATCATAATTTTGTTTTTTAATTACATAGAACATTTAGACTGGAAACACATTGCTTCGTTAATCTTAATGCTCGTCAGAACATCTCAAATACGTCTGCTTGCTCCGGATTTTCCACTTGGACAGTCAACTTTAAATCAATCATCCAACGTCACTTTCGCCAAATCCGCTGTAGGCTGATTTGCCCCAAAAGATCAACCACCTGAACTTTGTTGACCCCTGTCTACAATACATCCTGTTTATGATTTGTGTTAGTTTCTCCCTACAAATATTTTTCATACAAATAAACACTAACCGATGCACCATCAATATCCAACATGTGTTTTAAGAACATTTAAAAAAATTTATTTTTTAAATATTTATATGTAATAACCTTGAAATTAAAGTATTGTTTACATTGTCTTCAGACTATTATCTCCATCACTTGATATTTATATATAACTGGCTTTGCTATTGCTTTGCAAAGTTTGCTACTTGAAACATTAATTGAAAATAATAAACATTTCATTCATAACTGTTGTAAATATGAAACAAAATCTTTCATTTATTCATATAGATAAACAATAACATTTTGGTAATTTTAATACAAATTTATTTATTGGTCTCCCGATTTATAAAATCTGGAGAGCGTCCGGATTTTTCTCCGCAACCATCTATTGAATTTCTCTGAAATTTTGCATGAAATTGTAAATTTGGTCAGGTTAGAAAGTGACATTCTCCAATTTTTGAAAAAAAATCTGGTTAGCCCCCCAGGGGGTCAAATGACAGAATTTGGGTTAAGTGTAACGTCCAAGAAATTACAGTTTATTTTTCTCGGGGTCAATGGTGATAGAGAGGCCAAATAGATCATTATTTAATAATATTATCTTTAAATTTTCATTCAATTTATTTATATATATATATCAGGGATGCGAGTATTGATTTACTCCTCTCCAGGAGTTAGGCACAAGGCCAGTTTTTATCCTACTCCCACAAGTAAGATGTGACCCAAGGTCGGGTCGGGAAAGTGGGGTTTGAAAAGCCAGCGCCCGAGAGGTGAGCACTCTGGCCATTTAAAAATTGCCTGGGCAGCCCCGTCGGCATTCCCCGGTAGGGGCGCCTCAGACAGTAAGCAATAAACTTACTCCTCCCCAAAGAGGGGAGGCAAAGCCTGGGAGGGTGGACCTCCTAGAACTGCACAGGACAGACCCATTGACCGGTGTAAGTCAAGCCCCGAAGGACAAGACAATACCAGTATGGGGTGCAGTATCCATCGGAACAGATACTACACTTTGATCTTAGCAAAAGAAAAAAAAAAAAAAACGCTGAAAGCAAGATAATTCCCCCCCCCCCCCGTATGTGTGTATGGAGAGAGGGCAGAGTAAAAATAACTTTTTTCCAAGACAAAAGTCAAAATTAAGAGAAAGACACTGAGTGCGCATACGGGGGAGAGAAACAGGAAGTAATTCTTTGATGAAACGAAAGTCATCTAACACTCCGACTCCATCCACAAATCGTTTGAAGTCTTTGCCTTCACAGTAAAACATTTTCAGCAAAACTGTCATAAGAAAGGAAGGCAAGACAAGGGAAGAGGAAGACAGAAATCGCAGGAAAAGAAAAAGATAGATAAAGCAAGAGAGATAAAGAAAAAAAAAGAGAAAAAAATAAACTCCAGTCAAATAGCGATGAGAAAAAAAAAAGAAATAAGGCTTTAAAGATTTGGCAGAAATCAGTCTTTTCTTATTTAAAAAAATATGCATATTGCGATCAAAAAGTGGAGAACTCTGGCGATTTAAGTGGAAATCTGCTTTTTTATAAATAATAAAAAAAGCAGAATTCTGCTAAAAAGCAGAGAATTCGCATATACATAGTTTTATTTATTTACGTCAACCTCTTACTGTCCATCGCTTTTCTTTTTTTCTTGATGTAGAAATCTTCAATACCACAGCAGCAGGTAATTGTAAACTAACAATACATACACATTGAGTATATTTAGGCCTAAAATAATGATCTAAAATTGCTATAAAATGGATAAACCAAATTTGCCCTTCAAGCCAATCACGCAAAGAGGAAGTTAAATTTTAAAACTTTATGAACATGACACCCCTCCCCTTCCCCAAAATAAAAGAAAACTACTTACAGTCGAAGAACTTGTCTCTTGGCAATCGCTTTCAAAGTACTGATGTAAAATCTCACGAGACCTGTGTTGTTCGGATTTGTAGTCAGACTCAAGTACGCTGCCTGCAAACAGTAAAACACAATTTTTTAAAAAATTATTCAAAGTTATACTTATGCTCCAAACTTCTATTGTAGTAGTACAAGCAGTATATTATTTATAGAAAAGACCGAGACTAGCTATATCACATCTGTGAGACAGGGTGTGTAGAGAAGAAAGGGTAGGGCCAATCAATTGCAGATACATTTCTGCACCTCATCAAGAACCCTCAAATGGGACAGAGATTCACCAGCCCAAATATGACAACAGTACTCCATACATGGTCTGATTGTGGATTCGTAGATAGAGAATATCCTCAGGTGTGAGAAAGTGTTTGGAGCGATAGAGAGAACAAACTTTACGAGAAGCAGAAAGAGAAATGGATCTATTGTATGAACTCCAAGAAAGATTTGATGAAAGAGAAAGACCAAGAAGTTTCAGAGTCGATTTATTATTTAAGAAGAAAAGGGACACGCCTACGATTGAAAGTTTCGGCAACTCTCGGGCACTTCCGAGACCTAGACGAAACATTTTTGTTCTTTTTTCGATGTATACTTACCCCCCCCCCCCGAATGATTAATCTAAAATATTTAAAGAACACCCATCGCCCCCCCCCCCAAAAAAACGGAATTTTCTGGCGACCTGGTAATTGTACACCGAAAAAAAAGTTGATCCATAAGGACAACACATGCAACATGGTCAAAACTGATCCCCCTCCTAAAATCTCAAATATTCGGTGGAGGGGGGGTAGGTAAGTGTACACCGAAAAAAAAAAAAAAAAATGTTCAGTAAAAAGTTGTGAAAAACGGACAATGGTAAAAGACGAACAAGATTGATCCCCCGTCTTAAAATCTAAAGTTTTTGTTCCAAAAAACCCCGGAATTCTCTCGCGACATGATAGGTAATTGTAAGCAGAAGAAGAATTCTAAAAATTCGAGATGATCAAAAAGAGGGGGGTCAGTCTACGTTGAATTTACATTGAAAACTTATCTCCCTCCTAAAATGTAAAATATTTGAAAAACATTTCCAAAAACCCCGGAATTCTCTAGCAGCCTGATAGGTAAGTGTACACCGAAAAAAGAACAAAAAAATGGTCAGTAAAAAGTTGTGAAAAACAGACTATGGTAAAAGACGAACAAGTACCATTTTCTTTTTAAGAGAGGCCTCACATGTCATTGTGAAACTGCAGAAGCACCAAAATAAATAATCAAATAGTTGTTTTGGGCATTTTCACAGATTAGGACCCACGCTAACGTCGTAAGAGTGGCGCTTATAGAGACGTTGTTGCAATATTAGAGGGAAATAACTTTTTTGCATGTACGGATGGACAGAGGGGTAAAAAAAATTTAAAAGTTTTAGAGGGGGGGGTCTACTTTTTCAGGTAATTACGTGTGCTTTTACAACCTGGAACCACTACATACACAGAACTGAGATGTTCCACCTTCATCTCATTGAGTTCCTTTGGCAGAAAAGAGAAATGGGAAAAGTACTCCCGCGTATAATTCTTGCAATCAGGGAGCAATATGTGATATAATTTCATTTTTCGTTAGGTAACAAGTTTATTTAATTTTTGTATTTGGTTAATTAACAAATTTTATTTTTCCAGTTTATAATTAACGTTATTTTCACCTAACATTGTTTCATTTTTAGTTCGTTAATTAACTCGTTTCATTTATCGATTTATTATGTTTTTACTAATTTACGATTTATTATTTTTTTTATTAAAGGTAATTATACGTTTAAAAATATGTAGTGGTTCTAGGTTGTAAAAGGACACGTAATTACCTGAAAAGGTAAAATACCCCTCACTCTATAAAAAATAATGTTAATTTTTACACCTCTGTCCATCCGTACATGTATTTGATTTTTTATGTCAAACGTAGTTATCTCCATTGGATTTTGAAAAAGTTATTTCTCTCTGTATTTGCAACTTTTCCATAAGCGCCCTTTTTTTTAGCGCTTCTTCCTTATTTTCCACCACCCGTTTTTCTCAACTTTTTTTTTTCGGTGTACAATTACCTATCATGTCGCTAGAGAATTCCGTATTTTTTAACGAATATTTTTGATTTTAGAAGGGGAATCAGTTTCCCCATATAAATTTAACGTAAACTGATCATCCACTTTATGACCATCACCAATTTTGTTTTATTTATTACTTTTTTATAACGGTAACCATTTCTGGTGGGGGATATTTCTTGGTATTGGTTCTTTTTCATAGTCCGTGTTTCACAACTTTTTATTGACCATTTTTTTTTTTTTTGGTGTACACTTACCTATCAGGCTGCTAGAGAATTCCGGGGTTTCAAATATTTTACATTTGAGGTGGGGGGGGGGGGGGATCAGTATCCAATGTAAATTAAACGTAGACTGATCCTCCTCTTTTTGACCATCTCAATTTAAAAAAAATAAAATCTTTTTCTATGTACAATTACCTATGATAGAGAATTCCGGGGGTTTGCTTATCTTTAATATTGAATATTCTTTATTTTTAAATAACTGCGATTGAGTCACTTGAGCCATTTGGCGGCCGGGAAAAGTGCCACCCATTACGATATTGTCTGTTGGAACGAAAAACACGTGCAATCTCGATAATCGCTTAAAAACAAATTCAACAAAAATACTGGTAATAAAAATAAAGAATTCGAAACATTTAGAAAAAAAATTTACAAGGGTCACAAATGAATATTTTTCTTCTATCACGATGTCTTTTGTTTTTTTTTCTATTTATAAGAGTTACAAACAAATACCTTTTGCTTTTTTTTTTTTATTTATGAAAATATATGGCGCTTGTAATGATGGTGTCCGGACCGAAAATAAATAATGAAGACTGTAATGTAAAAAGAAGACACGAATAGAAAAACCTTTTCTAAGGCTTTATTCAATTAATTCAAAACTACAATGCCAACAAGGCAAGAGGCCAAGAACGTATATATGGTAAAAGAAAGAGAACGCATTTAAATTAAAAAGTCACGTGGACAAGAAAACCCAGTAATTTTACTTTAACGGAAATATATGCAAGTGCACGTAATCCATCTCGTAATCCCAAGGTGCTGAGTTCAATCCTGGGCAAATGCAGCTGAAGAAATATAATATACATAACATTCTCCCCCACTTGTAACAGAGATTGTTATCAGAAAGTTTTATAAATCCAGACGCTGGACTGGTTTGCGAATCCTGCTAGACCGGCGGGGAAGTAGTTCACTATCAGAAGCACCATATCTCTGGGAAGGTTGATTCTCTGAATTCTGATTCACTAATTCATTTTCTGTATAACTTTCCCTAGGTGAAGGAGTATTTGTGGAACTTGTATCAGGCAAAGGGCCCATGTCAGGTAGAACGTTTTCAGCAGAATCTTGAGATCGACCTGAGCGTGGAAAACGTGCTAAATGTCTTAGTGCTACTGAATCTTCCCGGCCATCATGATATCGTATTCTTGCATGTGTAGGGTTAGCCTCGAGGAGTTCCACTACCTCAACGATCGGGTCATATTTACTCCTGTTACCAAATCGCTTTAATAACACCTCCCCAGGCTCACAGAGCCAAACAGGTAATGCAGTGCCAGTGGAAGAGCGCCTTTTAAAATTGAACATGCGTTCGTGAGGCGTAGCATTTGTGGAGGTGCATAGTAGAGAGCGAATAGTTTGTAAAACATCCTGTAGAACATCCTGCCAAGCGCTAATGGGTAACCGTTTTGATCCCAAAGCTAATAAGATGGTGTTCCAAATAATGCCGTTATAGCGCTCACATTGGCTGTTACCTCTTGGGTTATACGCAGTAGTGTTACTGGATCCAATTCCAAGTCGCAGCAAAAATTGTTTGAATTCCTCCGACATAAACGAAGTTCCTCGATCGGAATGGATGAATGAGGGAAGTCCAAAAATAGAAAAAATATTCACCAGGCACTGAATCGCGGTTTGAGAGGAGCAATCACGACAAGGGAAAGCAAACGGAAATCGACTGTATTCATCGACGACTGTAAATATGTAACGGCAACCTGATGAAGATGCCGGGATAGGTCCTTTGTAATCGACAGAAAGACGCTGGAATGGAGCAGTAGAACGGATAAGAATATTATTAGTAGAAGTAAAGAATTGGGGTTTTATTTTGGCGCAAGTAGTACATTGAGATGTCACACGTCGGATTTCATCAAGTGAATATGGCAAATTTTGTGACCTTACAAAATGCCAAAAGCGTTGTACTCCAGGATGTATTAAGGAATCATGAATTGATTTTAGTTCCTCCATGGAAGAAACAGCAGCACCACATACTCTGGATAATGTGTCAGCGACAATATTTTCATTCCCGGGACGGTGTTTTATATCATATGAAAAGGGAAGAAGTTCCATTTTCCACCGTATAATTTTATCGTTTTTAATTTTTCCACGATTAGCAGGTTTAAACACAAAAGATACGGCTTGTTGATCAGTAATAATAGTAAAATGTTTCCCAACAATGAGATCTCTCCATTTACGAACACATTCGACTATGGCATATGCTTCTTTTTCGACTATATGAAGTCGCATTTCAGAGAGGTTTAACGACCGAGAAAAGAATGCTACAGGTCTCCCAGCTTGTAAAAGAGTGCCTCCGATAGCCTTTTCTGAGGCATCGGTTTCAATAATAAACGGCAATTCATCATCAATAACTTTTACGGATGATTCAGCAATGTCTTTCTTGAGTTTTTCGAAAGAATTTACAACTATAAGAGGCATAGGGAATTGTTTATTTTCGACCAGTGGACGAATTTTGTATGAATACTTAGGTATCCATTTCGCATAGTAAGCAAACATACCAAGACACCTTTTTAACGATTTTGAATCGGAAGGGGGAGGCATTTGCAAAAGAGGTCTCAAACGCTCTGGATCAGGTTGAAGAGTTCCGTTACAAATTTGGGCGCTTGTAATGATGGTGTCCGGACCGAAAATAAATAATAAAAACATAACATGCATTAATAAAGACATATCTGCATTGTGTATGTGACCGGGATGGAATAAAGATATCGGAAACCAAAAATTACGAAAATTGATCAAGTAGTTTTTTTTTTAAAAACGATTTATGAATTCTTTCATTTCTGATAACAAATTACCTGGAACCTTCTCGTATATAGATGATATAACTATTTGCGGTAAAACCCAGGAGGAGCATGACGTCAATTTGGAGTATTTCTTAAAAGCTGCCTCGACATACAACCTCGAAATAAACCGGGAAAAATCAAAGTTTTCACTTCGTTCTATTAACGTGCTTGGATCCGGGATGGAACAAAGATATCATACACCAAAAATTACGAAAATTGATCAAGTAGTTTTTTTTATCACAAAAACAAAAATTTTGTTTTTCTGTTTCGATGTTCGATTTTCAAGATGCATCACCGCTAAACAACGGAGATAAAAGGGCCAAAACTTGTGGATTTGGCCTTTTTCAAGCATTCTTGACTTTTACCTATATTTTTTGGGAGAGTTACTCTAAGGGGCCATAACAAATCTTCTACAGAATTACAAAAAAAGAAAATGAACGTCAATCAACTAAACATGGGGAAGCTTTGCTATTTATTACGCAGTAAAAATAAAGTAGTGGACTTCATGCACTCGCAGAATTTGCTTTCTGGCTCTCAAACCTGTTCTTGTGGAAGAGAAATGGTGTTTTGTCCAGAAGAAAATATAGATGGGTTCCGTTGGCGATGCCCGAAATTGTATCCTGTACATACATAAAATATATTGTTTTTTAATACCAGTTGACTTAAATAAATGTTTAAAAATATTTTATTATATTGGTTGTTATTGGTTCGTATTTTATTGGTTCGTATTGAACTGTTCGTAGTGAAACCGCTCAAAAAAGCCAAATCCACAAAATTTGACGGGTTTCTGGCGGTTTTTTAGCGTTTTTTTTCTAACGCTCGGTTGCCTGCCCTTAGTTGCAGCCCTTTGACGTATGGTGGCGTATGTGTAATTGCCAAGATGGCGTCTCGAACAACAAGAATCGTAAAATGTGGTTTTTCTGTGATTAAAAAAAAACTACTTGATCAATTTTCGTAATTTTTGGTTTCCGATATCTTTATTCGGTGCTATTTTACTTATAGGCCAATCAAGTTAATTGTGTTCATGTAAAAGCATTATTTTGTACTTACTCAGTCATATTTTATCTCTCACGCCCCGAAAAAGAATTTAAAAATATCAAGCAGAACTTTAATTAGAACGATTTTTCCATTTTCATAAGGGCGATGTGAAATGTCGAATTTGACATTTTCGGAGTGGCCGGTTAGCGAACTAAGGGCAGATAAGTGTCGCGAAATTGGGTCCCCTAGGTAGGCACGTCGTGGAAAGTATCCCGTTGAACAAATTAAAAATAATTATTTAATTTTCTATTTTTTTTATTTAATACATATATATTTTATTATCCATATTTGGTCGCTGTTACCATGTAAATATGAAAAAAAAAAACAAAACAAAAAAAAAACAAGAAAATTATATCGTGGAAAGTATCCCGGTGAACAAAGTAAAAATAATTATTTAATTTTCTATTTTTTTATTTAATAAATATATATTTTATTACTATTGCTTATGTGTTTCTTTCTCTTTATAATTCTAAAAATAAAAACGGAGTTAATGCCCTTGTCTATTCTACCAACCGCTCACAGCCCAAAATGTCGGCTCGCTCACAAATACAGGTTGTTTATGAAAATGGAAAAATCGTTCTAATTAAAGTTCTGCTTGATATTTTTAAATTCTTTTTCGGGGCGTGAGAGATAAAATATGACTGAGTAAGTACAAAATAATGCTTTTACATGAACACAATTAACTTGATTGGCCTATAAGTAAAATAGCACCCTTTATTCCATCCCGGTCACATACACAATGCAGATATGTCTTTATTAATGCATGTTATGTTTATATTATTTATTTTCGGTCCGGACACCATCATTACAAGCGCCAAATATATTGTTTTAAAAATATTTTTTATGAAATCATTTAAGAATAATTTGTAATCAGCGACGTAAGAGAAACTTTTGCAGGTAACTGTCGAAGTTTTTCGCGGTTAGATTTCCGATGCATAAATTTACGTTACCAAAACCGAGGCAAGATTTGCAGCCACGGGGGCTGACCTATTCTTTTCATACAGTAAGAAAAAAAAAGAAAAACATTAAGGATTTTCAAAATGACAAGCCATAGTCACATGAATTTGATTTATCTATGAAATTCCAAACAAAACTTTACCTGGTATAAAAAGTTAATACGTTGAAAAACTTCTTTGTAGGGAATAGATTTATCAGATTTCCCCATGCTGGTTTGCAGTGGTGGAACTGTTTTTCGTATAACACCGGGCGGCGTCAATTCTGACGGTGAAGGTGGAAAAATGTACCCAGTTCAATTTTATTCTTTTTCTCAACCACATATATATTATTATGCATTTAGTTAAGTGCACATTTCTATTGATAAAACGCTGTCACCACATATGTTTTGTCTGTTTTTCTCGCATCTGCGTTATTTACACATTATTATTTTATTATTTACTATTTTATTTTTACGATTATTTATTGAAATCAAAAATGCAATAACTTAAAGTATTGAAACGAACTTTCAAAAACCTTATTGTTTAAATTATACCAGAATGCATGTCCGTTTCTGGTTATTTTTAACTTTTAAGCTTTAAGATGACTGCCATTGAAACAACATTATATTAATCAAATTAGTTATAGCTTTATTTGATTTATGTGGTTTAAGATACTGTGATAATTTGCCTCGGTGACAATATTTGTTAAGTGAGATGGCCAAGTCCTCAATTGAGTTATCTCCCTTTGCAGATATTATTGGCGGTTTATCTGGCGATTTTGATTTGAATCTGGCTAGTAAAATTTCGATCTAGCGGCTAGCGATTTTTTTCTTTAAAATCTGGCGATTTCGTTTGCCACATACACACACGCAGTTTCAGATTTCAGTAAAGCTATTTTCCGTATTCATTTTCTCTTTAGTCATCATGAGATTATTTCTCAAGCTACCTTCCATACATGATATATGCAAACATGCAGTAGTTTTACATGTCAATAAAAATGTTCTAAAATGTGTCGAAAAAATCTTTCGACTGGTTGAAGTGTAAGAATAGTAGAAGTGCTGTTGTCTTGCGAAACACTGCCGATTCGCGACTTCCCACCGAATTCGGGGAGTCAGTTAACAAATAACTAAAGATGGGGAAGGGGGTAGCTGTAAGCTTGGTAACAAATCAAACGATTAACTGATAACTGGTTAACACAGAAGCAAGTCCAAAATGTTCATCCGCTCTCCGGTATAAGAGGAAGACTTTATAACCACTGAATGCCTTCCCTATTAGTATAAATAGATGGAAGGCATCGGGTTTTACCTTCCGGTCCTCTGATTTTCTTCACGTGAGTATCGTCACCTCTTTTTTTCACACACTCCCGAACAAGAGGAAGGAAAAAAAAAGAAAGAAAAAAAGAGGTGAGGTAGGCTATAGTTTGAAGTCGTACTCAGGACCTTTAATTTATGCTGGAAGTAAGCTGGGTCTACCCCGCCGGCGTTTGCGGGGAACGCATTCAGGACAGTACCATTTCTGTCTCTGCGGTGGAGCCCTTTCCACACCCGCGCATCTAAAATGGAACCATTCGTTGCACCGATCACAGGCAATCATGTTCTCCTCTCCTTGAGGGGAATTGCATTTTGGGCATAACCACAGTGTGGCCTCCTCTCCTATGGAGCTGCTCGGAATGTTGGGAGGGGACGATGAGTCTGCGGTTTGTCCAGCCTCTTCTGGTGAAAGGGAAAGCTCCAATGGAAATAGATTCTTGAGAGAATGCACCACCACTGCACCATCACTCTGCCTGATACGTGCCGATCTGACGACACCCCTGTCAGATTCCAAAAGTTCTAAGACGGACCCCAATAGCCAAAATGGTCTTGGTTTAAGGGGGCTCTTGATGAGGACAACATCATTTACCCTTATTCGGTTAGTGAAGGACTCCTGTGATCGGCCTTGAGGCCTCTCTCTAAGACAGAGGAGATATTCCTCATACCACAAATGCCGGAAATTTTCCAACCATTCATTCCGCAGCATCATTGTCTCAACTAATTTTCTGCGACCAGAGGGAGCTGTATTTGTCAGGTCACTTGCTCCTAGCTTCAACATCAATCCAGGGTTTTTCTTGGGTCCCAGGAACATACTAGGGGTCACAGCTTCTAGTCCTCGGTCTGCAAATTCCCAGTAGGTTAGAGGACGATTATTGACTGCCCTCTGGATGTCCGAAACGATAGTTATTAGCGAGAAGTAATCCACTCGTCCCCTGCCTATGGTTTTGTGCAGGCATGTTTTGACAGTTTGTATGCATCTCTCCCACACACCTCCATACCAGGGAGAATACAGAGGAATAGTGCGCAGCTGGATATTGGAGGTGGCAAATTTCTGCTGGTATTCGTGAAACAGGGAGAGTCGGGAAAACAGTTTGCCGCTGCCTACAAATGTCTTAGCATTATCAGAATAAAGTGCTTGAGGAACACCATACAGGTTAGTGAACCTAACCAAGGCCTGCACGAAAGATAACATTCCCATGTCAGGAACCACCTCCACATGTATAGCTCTGATGGACATGCAAGTAAAGAGTAAAAGGTACACTTTTTCTTCCGTAGATCCGCTCTTGATCCAAAAATGTCCAGTAAAATCAACAGTGTTTTGGAAAGGCTCCGTGAACTCGACTGGAAGACTAGCCGAATTAGTGGGGAGAACAGCTCTTGAGTTGTACCTCTTACATAAATGGCAAGATGCCAAAGCCTTAGTGACCGCCTGTCTCCCTTGAGGAATCCAAAACCCACAACGCCTGAGCTCAGCTAGAGTAGACCCCACTCCTAAATGGGCGCTCCGGTAATGACAATCCATAATAATGAGTCTAGTGACGAGGTTGTCCTTGCCCAATAAGATGGGGTTTTTTACCTCGAAACTGAGGTGCGCTGATCTGTCTATTCGGCCTCGAGAACGGATGAGGCCATCCTGGTCCAGAAACAAGTCAAGAGAATGGATCAGTGGGGGGACCGATTTTCCAGAGGGATCCTGCAAGTAATGCAATTCCACCACGCAGGATTGGGCCTGCAAGTTTTTTAACAGATATATTTTGGCCTTTCCTCCCGCATCTTCATTGCGCCCCCTAAGCCTATTGATGAACGTGAACACCAATGTAACCACTCTGAGAAGGCGGGAAAATTGAGAGAAACGTCCAAAGTTGATGCAGGGAGTACATTCTGTCTCGAGGGCCACGGAAACACCTACACAAGCAGATGCCATTTGTTGGGAATGTTTGCTGAGACATGGCATATCCTGTACCGGCCAGGCAGAACTTCCTCCCCCCAACCAAGACAGAATCCATGACAAGACCACTTGTGCATCCGTTGCCACATATAACTTGGTGAGGATCAAATCCCTGCAGCCCAGTAACACTGAGGGCAAGCATTTTAGAGCCAAGTATATGGCCATTAGCTCCAATGTCGGGAGCGACTTCGTCTTAGAGGGGGCCACTTTGGCTTTGGCAAAAATCAATCGGGGACAACCCTGCTGTAAGACGTATGCTGCAAACCCATACGCATCTGCAGAGGCATCACAAAAAACGAATAACTCTCCTTCTTGACCTCCCTGGAAGGCGCAACGGTCAAATGGTAAGTCACTCAGTTCAGACAGGTCCCGAGCAAGAGTCCTCCATAGCATCTGATATTCACCTGGGATTTGTTCATCCCATCCTAATCCTCTTTTCCATAATTTGGCCATTAATACTCGGCTCCGCAGGGTCACAGGGAGGCAAAGAGACAAAGGATCAAAGATTTTAGCGGCTTCAGCCAGTATTCTTCGCTTAGTCGAAGCATCCGACTGGCATTTCACCGGGTTGACACTCATTTCTTCTGTAAGTGGAGCATAGCGATAACCTAATACTCTCTCCCAACTGCCTCCATGGGTGCTGAGAGTGCCGTCCTGACTCATTTTTTCTCTGAGGGTGGCACAATTGGAGTTGCAGGCCTGCAACTCAAAACCTCCCTCCTGCAGGCGAGCTTTGGAGGTAGAATACAATTCGGTAATGATTCCTGGTTCTGTTCCTGTAATTACCAGGTTGTCCACGTAAAATCGCTCCTCCATCATAGATCGACAACGGTCCTGAGGAAATCGTGCTGCATGGAACTTCAATATGCAACTCAGGATGAAGGGACTTGACACAAACCCAAAAATGATCGTTGTGTATCTGTAACATCGAAGTTGATCCCCATCCCGGAGGAAGAAGCAAAACTTGTTTTTATCAGACTCCAGTTTCAGACGAATCATCAAAAATGCCTTTCTAATATCTGCTAACAACACATATTTGTTAGACCGAAATGCAAGTAAGAGATTCAGCATATCGCAGTTCAGATTAATCCCGGGATAGGCTGCCTCGTTTAAAGAAACAGAGTTTCCAACCTTTAAACTGCAATTAAAGACAGGTCGAATCTTCGTAGTACAAGTTGGGTCTGTCTTCATGACGGGTCGGTGAGGGATCCATATGTAATCTTTGAATTGGTGAGGAAGTACCTTGATCTCCTCAATGGTGCCATCTAGCTCCTGTTGACGAAATACCTCCCGGTACTCTTCATACACACCCTCTTTCGTTAGTTTCTTAACTACCCGGTCCAAAATGCGGAGAGAGACAGCGTGATTGGAACGAACACGAGATAATTTCTCCATATGCCAAGGCAGTTCCACATAATATTTGTTGTCCTTTAGTATAATGGCCTCCTGAAAATATTTTATCTTCTCCTGGTCAATTTCAGCAAGAGATTCCTCATTGGGGAGCCCTAGCGATTCCATGCTGAACATGAGCTCCAATCCCCTCTGCACCTGGCTGTCCGGGAAGAAATCTCCTAAAGGATCTGTATAAGTTGATTCAGACTCCAACGCAAAACACAAAAGAGATGACTCAACATTCTCCGTAGAATCCAATACCCTGCGGAAAGAGAGGCCTACATTTTCCTGAAGAGATGGGTTTTGCTCGGGGAGGAAAGCATCTTCTCTTCCAAAAGGAATGAGTCCGGATGGCACTGAAAAGGCTTGGCCCCGAACGCAGGGCACAATTTGAAGGGGTCTCAAATATTGGATGACATCCAGTCCAAGAATACCTTCAATTTTAATTCTGTTGGTGCCCCTCGCGAAATCTCCGGCTAGTGTATATCCCATTCCCCTGAAATTATCCAACAGGTCATCCAGGTGTTCCAAATGTGACGAAAGATCCAAGTTCTCGTGAATTAGAATGGGTAGTATCAGTAGTTGTTCTATTCCCAGACTGGTCTTCAGAGCGACCTCTCGATAGCACTTCCTATGTTGTCCCTGGAATGTGGTGAGCGAAAGCTCATACTCGCGACCCTCAGAATCAGGGATGTACAGAGGCTGTAGAGCTTCTTTCGAAACAAAAGTACGCCCACTTCCGGTGTCCAGCAGGCAGTTAACTTGTACAGTCTTGTTTCCCCAAGAGAAGGAAACGCGCATGACAGGAGGAATACTTCCTATGGTTTCAGTCGAGGTAAGGAAGGAGGTATCTTTACGAGGGGTAGAACCTTCTGGTTTCCGTGAGGGGGGACCTTGAGAGCTGTAGAACCTCGGGAAGGTAGGACGGGTGGATCTGCCCTCCTTGACACACAGTCGTTTGATTGCTTCTCCAGTGTCACGAAGTAAAGAGGACAAAGTAGGGATTCTACGTCCGGTTAGCAGGATAACTTCACTCTTTATTTCCTTGGGGAACTTGATGAACAGAATCTGGGCCATTAAGCGAGCACCTGCTGAATGATCATCGGTAAAGTCACAACCAAAGGAATCTGCCAGTTCAGTGAGGAGGGCAGCGGTTTTTGCTAGGAATTCCCCTAAATCCATAGAAGGGTCATCACGTCGAACCTTATAATCCAGGATATCTTGAAATATTTGCTGTATGATTTCCTCTTCATCCAAATACTCCGACTTAAGGATGTCTACCGCTGTTTTGTAGTTCAAGTCGCATACACTCAGGTGTTTGATGAGCAGAAGAGGTCGGCCAGTTACCGAACACTTAAGAAAGTTAAGTCTTTCGGCATCGTTCGCCATTCCTGCGACGCAATTCTCAAATCGAGAGAGAAAGCTACGAAAGCTCATAATGTGCTCTCCCATCTCTCGACCACTAAAGGTAGGCGCGTTTACATGTACCTGAGGAGGGTTCACTACAAAGGAAGAACGAGTCCTGCGAGGAAAGGAGTCAGATGGGGGAGAGTGTGGAGGTAGGCCAAATGCGTTATCAGAATTGGAGGGGGGATGAGTTATACGGAGTTGGTGGAGAGAATCCAAAAACCCTGCGTATTCAGAAGACCAACTCTCCATCTCGTCACGAGAGGAGGGGTCGTGAAGTCTTATGTGGCTAATGTGAGAGTCAATCTCCACCAGATAGTTAATAATCTGTTCCTCGAACACGGAAAATGTAAGTGAAGAAGTCCTTCTAGCATGCAAACTTGCAAGTTTCGTCTGAACCATATCCTTAATGACCGAAATTTTGTTGCGTACTGTATCAATAGTTTCCGCCATTTCGCCTAAGGGGGTGATAAGTAGCTGTAACGGTAATTCTAAAAAAAAAGCTATGAATGGGCAGTAATCAGACAACCAAAAAAGGTCCAGCCAACTTCACACTGTTGCAGAATTGTTTCGCAATGTGTCGAAAAAATCTTTCGACTGGTTGAAGTGTAAGAATAGTAGAAGTGCTGTTGTCTTGCGAAACACTGCCGATTCGCGACTTCCCACCGAAATCGGGGAGTCAGTTAACAAATAACTAAAGATGGGGAAGGGGGTAGCTGTAAGCTTGGTAACAAATCAAACGATTAACTGATAACTGGTTAACACAGAAGCAAGTCCAAAATGTTCATCCGCTCTCCGGTATAAGAGGAAGACTTTATAACCACTGAATGCCTTCCCTATTAGTATAAATAGATGGAAGGCATCGGGTTTTACCTTCCGGTCCTCTGATTTTCTTCACGTGAGTATCGTCACCTCTTTTTTTCACAAATGTTCTAAAAATAAAATGGTGGTCGCGACCGGACAAAAGCTCACCGGACAAAAGGCCATCAAAATAATTCAAACACGGACAAAAGCCCACGAACGTAAAAATAAATTTAAAAAAAACAATTCTAGGGCATTTATAACGAGAGCGAACAGAACGAAAAATAGGTTAAAAAAAACCCAAAAACAACAAATAAATGTGCAACAAATAAATGTTACCAAAGGCAAGATAAGTTACTATTCTACCTACCTGGATAAGTTTATTTGCGTTTTAACTTATTTTAAAGCATATTTTTGTTAAAAACAAACATGGTGTCGACTGTTCAGTTCATACTCAAAAAGAAAATGGCGTCGATAAGACGTCGACGATGATCACTCGGATAATCGCTAAAAATCGAAAATTAAACAAAATGCTGGTAGAAACACATCCAATAAATGTCACCAATCGTGCGAAAATGTAATGTTCTTCCAGCATTTTATTTAATTTTCGATTTTTAACATTACAACTTTGAAATGTTTACTTTGCATCCCCATAATTTACCAATAAAAATATTCGACTTACACTCTGAGAACCAATGTTAACTAAATTCTTTTACCTACTAAGTTAGAATAGCCCGGAAAGGGGGGATCATTTTATGTTACAAGTATATGCAAAACTTATGCATTCTGAAATAATTGTTGTTGTTTTCTTTCCGCGAAAGATAAGTGATACAATACAACGGTTTATTTAATATAAATAAATAACACAACAACAAAAATAACTTTAATATTCAATTAATTGACTATTAACAGCCCCGTTACACCCACGTCGCACGCACTGTTTTCGACTTTTGTTAAATTTATTCTTTATTTATTTTTCGTATTACCACCCGGACTTAGGGTTAGTAGTAGGAAGGGTGCGTGTTTTTGTCAAGGTAGGAAAATTAGAAAATTAGGTAAGTATGGAATAAATATCGAAGTAATTCAATCATTAACAAAATATTAAAATGGCCGACTTTCTTGCGAAGAAACCGAAATGCATTATAATGGATAATCTCGTAATAGGATTTTAATTTAATATTTTTTTATCAAAATAATAATTGGAAAAGATAATACCAGAACAGTGTTCTTAGAACAAACATAATTCGATTTTATATTCTATATTTAGATACGTTATTATTGTGATGTTAAATTTGTAATATATTTCAATTTTTAATAAACACTGTTTGATTTTATGATTTGTTTCTTACAAAACAAAATATACACTCCATTAAACCTCCCACTAACCCTAGGTCCAGGTGGCAACAAATTAATATTTATGAAAACAATTTAACTTTTATTTACAAAATAATCCGCAAAAGTCAGACAAATTAATATTTGCAAAATAATTTTTTTAAGTAATAGACAAAAACAGACAAATTAATATTTGTGCAGTGGATATATTTTAGCTGTCATAGCTTTGAAAAACAGACAAAAGTAGTCGATAAAATTTGGCAGTCATTTTGATAGGTATATATATATATATATATATATATATATATGGTACAAAGTTAAAATCTAGTGGGTTTTTTTTAGCGATTTTATTGTTTTCAATCTAGCGGGTTTTGAAAATCTCAGTTGGCAACACTGCATAGATGTCTCAGGTTGGTAGGCAATTTACATATGGGGTGGGTTTATTAGTATGAAAACTGTAATCTTTTGGATTGAAGAGTTCGGTTGATTTTTCGTTCAGACAGTTGTTTTTCAATTGTTTTGGAGCTGCCAGCTACTAAAACGACCGAGGACTCTCTCTGTCCCTTTGTCTAGCCCCTGTTGGGCAATTTGTTCTTCTTTTTGGTGACTTTTTTGTACCCCTTTTGGGACATTAACTGTTTGCTTTTCTTTTTCTTTCAGGTATTCAACCTCTGAGCTCGACTTAAGCAGCTGGCAGGTTTCGGGGAGACTGACGAACCCGTAAAACGGTGAAAGTCTCCTCGTCTCCAGGGGTTGGATGAGGGATGCAGAGAGGACTAGTCCAGGTTCTGGTGCAAACTTAGTGTCTAACCCGGGCTCTGGTTCCCAGATGAGGCTGGAGCAGACCAGGAACAAATGCACAAAGGCGGAGAGGGGAGGACCAGTCAGAGTTCTGGTGAAGGCTTAGTACCTAACTCGTTTCCAAAGGAGCTTCGGTCCACTCCAGCGCCTCGAGCAGGCCAGAAAAAGGAGCATGGGGTGTTGCCCTAAGCGACACTTCCAGTAGTACTGGTGCTGCTCTCCTCGGCAGTGCAGGTAGTTCATGCCCAACTGTTAGCTTAGCACTACCTAGAAGGAGGATTGCCTCAACCAGCTCTCCTGCCTCACCGAAGTACATTGATTTAAAAGACGTGGGGAAATGTAGGTCTTTAAACCTGCTTAACCAGAAACCTATAGACCTTAGTCAAGTTGGACCATCTCCATCAGCTTTTTTGGAGAAACTTTCTTTTGAAGGATGCTCCCATGACGGGGGAACTGCTGAAGAGTTGAAAATACGAGCGCCCATCCTGTCTGACCTAGAAATAAACAGCTCATCAGAAGCTGAATCCAGTGAGCCTGTAGCACCGGTCACAAGAAAATCAAGACCAAGGACCAAAAAGGAGGTTGCTTATACGCCTTCCAAGGAAGGAGCAGCTGGTACCACCGGCCAGAGAGAACTACCGTCATCTCCGGCACATTGGCCATCTTTACCAATAACCTAAGACTACATGAAAAGTGGCAATATGGATAATACTATTCCGGTCGCTCAGAGACCAAAATTAGTGGCAACAACTTCTAGACCCATTTCATTCTCATCGAAGACACCCATGGAGAAGGGAGCAGCATAGGGGCCCCAGCCCCAGTTGTTGCCAGAGGCATATCAGGAGCTTTTCAGATCAAAATATGTTGAATTAACTGATGGCAACACGCTGAAGACAGCACATGGAGCCATGGAGGAGCTTCAGAAAAGAATTGTGTCGCTGGTAACAACCGACGCAAAGAAAAAGGGACTAACTGGGGTCCCCAAAGAAAATATGGCGCAACTCCTTTGGGATTTGAAAATTCCAGCTGCATATATCTGCAAAGGAAATTATGCAAGTTCGAACATGCTGCTCCCAAACCAAGAAATAGCGGAAAAGCTGGCGAAGTACGAATTAAGATGGAAGCATTTAAAGATCAAACCTGAGTACCTAAGCAGATAATATACAACCATAACCATCCACGGCGTCCCCTGTTATATCGGTTCAAGACATTTAGGAGCCGTGATGTCACAATATAGGGAACGTCGAAGCGGTTATCCCAGTCTGTGGACCCAGAAATATAATAATGGGTGATTATCAACTGAAAATGAGATTGGACGAGCCGGATTTTACAATATTCCGCCTCTGCTTAGGTACGAACAATGGACTTAGGTCGGTCATTGTCGAGGGCAGGAGGCCCCACTGTTGGCACTGTTAGGAGTTAAGGCATATGGCTAAAAATTGCCCAAAGCGCCAACCCCAGAAGACCCTGGCTGGAAAGAAGGTTGACACTGCGGTACTAGCGACTCCTGTAGCAGAGAATTCTAAGGAAGGGGGCACAACTGATAAAAAAGGCTGGAGCACGGTGGCAAAAAAGGGGAAAGCCAAACAAACTATTTCCCCTAACTCCAGTCAATAGAAGACCTCCACTCAAGATAAGCGACCCCTGGATGTACAAAGGGTGCAGACTCCACAATCGCTGTGCCAAACCCAAATACCCACGGAGAAGTTGCAACCAGAGTCACAGAAAGCAGCAGCAGTTAAGAGAAAAAATTCGGTCCTCTTATCTGAATGTAGTAAAAGCAGTGAGGAAGAAGGGAATGCTAAGATGATCGTCAATAATACAAATGTAGAGGAGAAAAGACAAAGTCGTAAAAAAGTGAAAGGGGTCGGGCCCCAATCCCCTCCAAAAGAAAAAGAACCCTCTCAAAAGACTGGTGATATTGTGCAGCCTTCTAAACTTCAAATTCCAACCCTCACCCAGGCTGAGCAAGTCTCCCCTCCCGTTTTTGATACACCCCCAGTCGTTCCATGCTCTTTTTCCTGCAAAACTAGGAGAAAAGAAGAATTGGAACAGAATAAACGCAGTCAGTCTGCATCACCTCCTCCCCCGACAGTAAGAACAAAAAACCCCAGAAAACTGTCATTTTTACCGGGGGGGGGGGATCTGTGAGGCTGATCCTCTTCATGCCACAGCAGATCTTACACCAAGACAACGAAAGTTACTTTGTCCGCTGCAACTTCTGATGCAGGTCCGAGGTTTGGATACGAACAACCCCAAGAATTTCAGCAATGCCCCCTTACTAGTGACTTTCCTGTGGCAAGACAAATGTGACAGGACCAAGTGCTTATTGAAGATAGTGGAAGCCGTGAAGGGAGCAATCCCGGACCTGAGTCTTGTGGATGAGGGGCATCCTTTACTTAAACAGCTGGGCGTGAAGTATGGAGGGAGGGTCCCTGTATACGTCCACCCTTATTTTTATAGGGTCCTCAAATTAACATTCCCGCTGGAGACGGACGATATACGTCCGACCTACTTTCCCTGCAGTCTTGGCACAGCCTGTGCCATCCGAGGATTTTAGGCCGGTGATCGACACTGCATAGAACGATGGATACATACTTGAATTTGGCTAGTTTAAATGCTAGGGGCATGAGGTCTCGAAGCAAATCTGCTCGTGTACTGAAGGACCTCATGGCCCGTGACATAGATGTGGCTGAGACACAAGAAACTCACTATGATTTGATTGACGACTGTCGTGTGCTGTTTGGACATTTTTATGTCTTTTCAGCATTTGGCAGCTGTCATGCTAGGGGAGTTTCTTTGTTAGTGAGACGCACCCTGTCCACAGAGGTTAACATTGTACACTCGGATGCTGAAGGCAGGCTCATCGTGGCCAATGTTGCCGTTAGCAATAGCAAGTTTCAGATCGTCGCAGTTTATGCGCTCAACATTGCTCAGGAGACGGTTTCCCTTTTTCAGTCATTGGAGGTGTTTTTCACGGGTTCGGAGCGGTTAGTATTAATGGGATATTGGAATGCCATCCTTGATCCCAAGATAGACAGGGTGGGTGGGATTAGAGGATCGGATGAGTTTGAGAGCAGTCTGTCTGACCTGGTGGCCTCATGCGATCTTGTTGACAGATTTTGTCTCCATCACCCGGGGCAAGAGATGTGGATGTGGAATTCTATACGTGCCCTCTGCTCCAAGTTCTTAGTTGGATCGGTTGTTAGTTAGAAGAGGCAACGTAGATTTTGTATCTTGTCCACGTTCCACTGGTTAGCTCATTCAGACCACAAAATACTCGAGGCCTGTCTGAATTTAGCGAGTAGGCCTTAGCTAGCTGGGTAATGGAAGTTAAATACCTTCTTATTGGAGATACATGACTTCCAGGAAAGGCTAGAAACTCTTATTTAGCGGGATATAGCGGGGAAGGTTACCGGGAATAAGTGGTGGGATAACTTCAAACCTAAAATTAGACACTTTACTGTTCAATATAGCCAGCGCCTTGCTTTAAATAAGACTAGGACAGAAAAGCTATTAGAGGATAAGTTGGCCCGGGAGACCTGAAACGTTCGGCTAACAAGCGGTATGAGGGTCAAGTAATCAGTGCTAGGTTAGAAAGAATGTCTAATGAAGCCGTGAATGTTGACGTCAGAAGGTGTAGAGCTGTAGTCAGTTGTAGGTCGGATAATTACATTCGTAAAGTGCAAGACATGGAAGGACACACCCTCGTGCTGACTCGGGAGATCTGTGAGGGGTTTCGGAAGCATTTTCGGATCGCTTCACCAAACTGTCCAGACTTCACGTCCAGGAGTTTGACAGCTATTTGGCTGACTCACCCTGCCTGAAGGCGGCTTGAGCAGCTAGCTGTGATGGTCGGATTAGAGTGTGAGGTCTTGGCTACGTTGAAGCAAGTTGGCTACAACAAATCATCGAGACTCAATAGTTCTACTAGCTAAGAGATTTTGCTTATTTGAGATGGTCTTTCCTTTGTCAGAACTTAGGTCGGCATGCGCCATGCCTATGCAGGGAACACAAACTCAAACTGGTTTCGCCTAAATACACATACGCTAGCAGTGTGTATCCACCTAGGATTAAACAATGATGGGTGTAATCTCCTCCTATCACATCTAATTTTGACTTCAAGCTGATGCTTAAAGCACGAAATCAGATCATAATCAGAAGGAGGCATCAATTATCTTTGTTACTACATTCTCCCCCATCTATCTTCTTATTCGTAGGGAACAAAATCATCCCATCGACCTGGCCTCCTGCGGGTTCTTTGAGGGCGTCTTGGTTGTTCGTGCCCGACATCCATTTCTAATCTAGACTCCTCGGGACCTGACGACGTTTCGGGACTGTCTTGTGTGGCTGGTTTAGGGCTAAAATATCTTGCTCCAAATCGCTCTCGTTTTCTACGGCGCTTCGGTCGCATGGTGTCTGAAGATTGAGTATCTTTCTCAGATATTGGGTGAAACCGCTTTCGTGGTACCCATCTGTCGTCCGAACTAGAGTCAGAGACGACTCTGTTAGTATATTCAGATTCGTTTTGTTGGGACTCTGAACTTGACGTATCTGGCACACGATCACCTAAGTGGGCCGGACTTGTTCCACGAACCGGAGCTGTATACCCATCTGAAGCAGTTCTATGTTCATATACATTTCCTGCTGGGGCTAGATCCCTTAAGGAGACAGTAGATTGCCTTCCTTCTGAATTTCTGACCAGTGCATACTGAGGGTTCGCTTCGATTAATTCTACCTCGCTTACCAATGGGTCATGTTTACTATGATGAACATGGCGTTTTAATAAAACTGTGCCAGGTTGTGTAAGCCACGAGGGAAGTGATGTGCTTGCTGAGCTTCGTCGTGGGAACGAGAAGAATCTCTCATGTGGGGTAGCGTTTGTCGCTGTACATAATAGAGTCCTAATAGCGTATAAGGCCATGGGGATGAGACTTTCCCAATCGGAGATCGGACTATTGCGATTTGCTGCCACCAACTGTACTGTCTTCCATATTATACCATTGTATCTTTCGCACTGTCCGTTTCCTTGAGGATTGTGAGGAGTTGTTCTACTTACAGCTACTCTTCGTTCATGCAGAAACTGCTTGAGTTCGTCCGACATAAAAGCAGACCCACGATCTGAATGTATATATGCAGGCACTCCAAAAACGGCAAAAATGGAGCAGAGGCCTTGAATTACTGTTGCAGCCGTTACGTCTGGGCAGGGGATGACGAACGGAAATCTTGAGTACTCGTCTATTATTGTGAGCATGTATTTATTTTTAGTTTTAGAGGGTAAAGGGCCCTTAAAATCCAGGTTAAGTCTTTCAAAAGGCTGTGTGGCCTTAATGAGTGTTGCTGGAGGAGGTTTGTAGAATCTGGGCTTATTTTCTGCGCATATCCGACAAGAGTTCGTAATTCTTTTTACGTCTTCAACAGAATATGGCAAGTTTCTGCTCCTGACTACGTGAATCATTCTTGTGATACCTGGGTGACACAATTCCCTGTGTATATACTGAAGATCATCTGAGCCAGTTACCAGGCCACATACCCTTGAAAGCGCATCGACCGCGGCATTCTCCTTACCAGGGCGGTAAGTGACGTCAAAGGAGTAGCAAGAAAGCTCCATTCTCCATCTCGCTATTTTACTCGTTGTTTTTGGGTTAAACATAAACGAGACCGACTTTTGGTCAGTGATTTTCAGTGGCTGTTACGAGGACCTGGGCTCGCCATGGAGATTCATTTGGCTCTATAATTCCTTCCTTAAGTAGTTTTGTTACTTCTGCTGCTATGAACTGTTTGTCCGTTTCTGAATAGCGTCTTGATTTTATTGCTACTGGTTTGCAGTCAGGAGTTAAGTTTGTAAAAAGTGACGGGTGCCGCACTTTGACAGCTGCTAGTCCACATACGCTTAGGACCGGCTTGGGGCCACCAAAAGGAATTTCAACGCATTAATGTTGTTTTAGAAAATTGTGACCTAAAATCACTTCGCAGCAGAGGTTTTTCATTACTGATAATTTGATCCCTTGATAGGAGTTTCCTTTTAGTTTCAGGTTAACCATGCAATATCCAATTACATGGGACGATAAAGATTGATATTTGGTTGGAACAAGGAAATATTTCCCATTTATTCGCTTTTACAATACTGGCATTAATAAAACTTTCGGAACTGCCTGTATCAATAAGCGCATGAATAGTCAATCCATTGATTTTTACCCTCACGATTGTTTTTGAGAGGCAACCGGGGAATGCAGTTGCTATTGTAATTGCTACAGTAGCAAGAGTAGCCGAACGTTTTTTTTGAGAAGCTGACCGGCAAACTTTCGAAAAATGTCCCTGCTTATCACACTTGTGGCATCTAACATCTCGAGCCGGGCAGGACGAACGAGCATGTATACGAAGGCCACAAAAGTAGCATGTGGATTCAGCTGAGGCGGCAGTGATAAGTTGTTCGTGATCGTTAGAAAGGGGGGTGGCAGCATCTTGAACAATGGAAGAATTTTGAACATGCAGAGGAGGGGCTACGATAGCAGCTCCCAAAATATCGGGTTGTAAATAGAAGACAGACTGCTTCTGTGCCATGTCCAACGTTAGAGCTTGTTCATAAGCTGTTGGTAAGTCTAGGTCTTTATTCTCTAGTAGTCTTTGTCTTATTTGGTTGGACTGTATTCCATTAATAAATGCGTCCCTGATAAAAACATCTTTCGCTTGGTTCGCAGTTAAGGGTGTAAATTCACACTCGCGACTTAACGTCTTTAGAATCTGAAGGTATTGTTCAAGGCTTTCTTCTGGTTGTTGACGCCGGGTAGCAAGTAAATGTCTAACAAAAATAGTATTTTTTTCTTGACAAACATGGCTTCTAAAATGTCCACCGCAGTTTCATAATTTTCACATTCAGATAAATTTCTATAAATAGCAGTAGAGACATGATGTAAAAAAGGGTATATTTCTCAGTACCTGTTAAAGCCGCGTTTGAAGATAACTGTAGAGCTGTAAGAAATCCTTCGAACATTTTTCTCCAATGCCGCCATTTGTCAGTAGATTCCGAGTCGGCCGTATCAAGGTCTAGACGATCGGGTTTCAAGTAACGTTCCATAACGAATGGTTAAATAAATTGTAATAAAAACTGGACGCCGAATATAACTTAAGGATAAGCTTTATTTAACCATTTGTGGCTTACTGTGACAAATAGTGTTTTAACATTCACTCTTAATATACACGAATGTAGAACATTCCATTATTACTTAAAGGGGGAGACGGGCATCAATTATCTTTGTTACTACAGGGTGTTTTTAGTTTTTTTCCCAGACCTCATCATCTTAAAAGATCGTAAATAGAATTAATTCAAAACACATGGGGATAGTTAAAGTAGATTAGCCAATAAAGCGAACATGGTATTGTGGTGATTGAAATTAGTTTAGAAAATAAACAAAGTGGACGACCCCTGACCCTTTTCCTCATACCCATTTTTGGCCTTGTGTCACATCGTTATTTGGTCAGCAAAAGGTTAACAGTGGAGATTGAGATTTTTTCGTGGCAGTGACACTGAACGAAAGTTAATTTAATTCAATTATCGGATTACAATTTATTTGATTCAATTAATAATTTTATGACCAAACAATGCTGTAATAATTAGGTTATATTATTATTACAATATACATGATAAAAACAAATAAAAAAATTGAAAGTCAATCAGATGCATTTCTATGAATTTATCAAATTTGCTGTTTTGATCCACCCAGAGTAAATAACAAGCCAGATTTTTCCTTCAACAAAGATGTTGAGCCGAAATTCACGACAGAGCTAACATCGACTTTTCTCCAGCTCCCTTCGACCCTCTGTCGGGCTTTCGGAAAGCTGAGACTGCCTTTTCTCAACTCACGCACATACAGTCATAAGCATACACACTCTGACACTAACGCACACAATGCATTAACTCTTTCACCCTATCGTCTGCTGATTGAAAACAAATGTATAAATTTAACCATTTTAATACTTCTAGCATTTCTCAATGAACTTTCTACAATGAAAACAAATGAACATTGACTCTTATTAATAACTTTCAATCAAATGAACATTTAATAACGATTTTTCAGACCCATGGATAATTCATTACCCTTAAATTATCGACTCAGACTTCTTCGATATCTCAGCTAATGAATCACTTTTGTTCTGCAAGGACTCTCAAAATATGAACAAACATTTGATGTTTTCCTATCTATGTAGACTTCCATTTTTAAACATATATAAATTATCTATTTTGTGAACTTATGCTTTTGAATTCATTATTTTGTTTGTGTTTATCATATAACATTTCTCTCGCTCTCTCATATTTGAGTATTAACCTGAAACGTTTTGTTTTTTTTAATGTTTCTCTAAAACTGCTTCTTCCCAAAAATGTCCCCCCAAAACTGAAATCCTAAAACGATACCCTCCAAAACAGTCGTCTTAAAGCTAAAAAGTTAAAAATAAGTCAGATATTTTAATATTTTGTTAATAGTTGAAAAAAAAGATTTAGGTCTACTTCGTGATCCTTCAAACTTTTAAAGGAATCTGAAAGCATTTAAACTGTCCGGTTATATTGAAGCCAAAATGGCTGCCAAATTTTATTGACTAGTTATCTCTGATTTCCAAGTGGTGACAGGGCAAAATTATCCACCGTATTAATTTGTTGTCCGAGTTTGGCGGATTTCTTTTTAATAAATACTATTCTAAATCGCAACTGTCTTTACTACAAATTCCTACTATATCACATGACTAAACCCAACTAATCCACTATCGACTCTCATATTATGGGAAGAGGTGAAACAAAAGTGAATTACTGTCAATAATACTCAACTAACTCTTTTGTATTTGGCAATCATTCTACCTTTAACTTTAATTTCCGTTTTCAGGTAACCTTTGCAGATGACCTTGCAGGTGTCTCTAAATCAAATCATTGGATATATTTATTTTATTTGTTGTGTTTCCATGTAAATCAGCTGTGGTTTGTTTCTTCCGACCAGGTGTGTGTGTCTTTGTCAATAAGCCAGGTTTTATTTCTTCCGGTCAGGTGCCATTTTCGGTATCCCAGACCTGATATTGAACATTAGTGGTTGGACTGTAAGGTTGAATTGATGACCATGAATGACGTAGACTATATTAGATATTATTTTATTAATTCAACTTCGACTGGTGGGTTGTGTTATTAGTTCCTCAGACTTTAAACTGGTAATTCCCTTCTCCGGGGTAACAATGGCGGGGGGGGGGGGGATTCCATCATTGCCAACTGACTTAACTGACTATTTCAAAAGTACCTTAACTCTAACATCCTGTTTTCATTTTCAACCAATCAAAACTTTGTATATCTCCCCCCTTTAACAATAAGTTCTAACGGTAAAAACTCAATCTCATATCACTTCAATCTCATATCCACATACAATCTAAACATGTATTACTACTTTTAAAACAAGAGTCAAATTGAAATTGACTTGACTTTGACTTGACTTGAGTCATTCATCAATTGACGATGAAACATTCACGAAGCTTGCGCAAACAAAGTATCAAGGGCTTTAACTTATTGAACTTAATTATGTTTTATCTAATGTCTGATTTAGGGTAGTGGGGTGGAAACATTTCCACCAACAGGAGCAGTAAGGCACCTCCTTCCCTCCGCTAGCCTGTGGGAGACCCTTGTGTAAGGTCGAGTACTCACTTAGCCCCCCCGATCAGGGTACGTGAAGTCATGGCAGGCAGGCAGGTGATGCATGGAGGGTTGAGCAGCCTAATGGATTTTAGGAACTGGTCAACCCTTCGTTTTGTGTTAGGCAGATGCTACTGATTTTTGTACAATGGCTAAGACTTTCTGCTCTGTAAGAGCACTGCCCCATAGAAGGTAATTGCAACTCACTATAGGTAACCTCTTTGCAAAGAACATCATGGTGAAACAAAATATTCAAATATATGGAGAGCCATGATCATCGATGTCTGCAAACAGACCTGATACCTGAAGAAGAAGAAGAAGAAGAAGAAGAAGAAGAAGAAGAAGAATGTCTGTGCATTCGGCACACCAAACCTGCATGTATGATACTCTACTAATTGGTGACAGAACTTGGCAGTCATCAACAAAATTCGTCTTTTGAGTACCAAGGAAAAATATAAAAAATAAGGGAAACAACAAAGATACAAAAAGGGGCAAATAATAAAATAGACTCAGGAAAGTAATTCAAACCGGTTTTTATTAAAATACAAAAAGGTGCTTGTTCTGCTTTTGCTTCACAAAACATGTTCATTAACAATTAAAAATAAGATAATATAAATCTATTTGAGTAATAAAAATATTAAAAAATGTGTATCTATGTAAGAGACAACTCTTTGAAAAATTACTATTGTTTCAAACGATAAAAGGTTATGACAAATTGTTATTCCTGTAAATATTATCGCCCAAAACGATAAAGAAAAATAGGGAGAAAAACAAGAACTAGCTTTGCTTTTCTACCAAAATAAGAAAAACAGAAGTCGTACTTGCAAAAAAAAAAAAACTGGAAAAAAGAAACATACAATAAACTTCAATAAAGATATCTTTCATAAGACTAATTCTTCGAAAGTATCTTCTCTTTTAGCCATCCAGTGTTTGCAGACCGTATTTTTCTTCTTTTTTCAAGGTAAAAAATTCATGGGGTTTTCTTATCCCTAATGGTTAATAAACAACCTCTGTTTTTTTATTTGTGCTTTTCTCTGAAAGGAATTGTTTTCTTTAAATTACTCTGAGACGTTTTCTCCAAAAGATGAAATTTTAACGTTAGTTATGTTAACCGACAGAGTTTGCTAAAACATGACTTTACTCCAAGTTTAAATGTCCGGAACTTTTGAACAGAGGCGCCAAAATCGCCAAAGCTGGGGCTATCCCCATCAACTAATCAGGACTCAGCTTCTTTTCTCCTCTTGAACTGCTATAGTCCACCATCGCCCATAGCAAGCCAGAACATGCAGGTGTAACACTGATGATGATGATGGTGGAGAAGAGGAGAGCCAAAGTGGATATATAGTGGCAAGAAATGTTGACCTCCACACCGACAAAAGCTCAAATCAGCTGTTTCTTTCAACCAATCACAGCACAAGAAATATTCAGCCCCAAAATCTCTCAGGAATTATAAAAATCCAGTGGTTCTCTTTCTTTTTGTTCCGGTATTTTTCTCTCACATGGGCACATACTTAAAAGCTAATCTCGGCCCCTGGCTGAAAGGCCCCGACAGACACAACAGGACTACTAAGCTTAGTACACAGTGCATGCCAATTTATTTACATACCCTGTAACATGTAAACGCACAAGGCACCAGCCGAAATAAACATGTTTACTCAATTTCTCCTTACAAACAAAACTCTTCTTTCACTAGAACGTTCTTGGGACTTTGAACTTTCAAAGGAGATCTGGTAGCAGCACACTACCAAATAGAAAGATGAATTTGGTGGTTGAATCGAGCCATGTGGGTTCATTACACAGCTGGACATTCTTGCGGCTAAAGAGAGTGAACAATGCCGGTGCACTCCCTTAAACAACCCTTGGGAACCAGTGCTCTGCATGCATAAGATAATATTTCTGATTGGTTAAATCTCAATCGAAATTAAGTGTTTTCTCCAATCACTGCCAAACTTATAATTCAAGCAGATATTTCAGACTGACGCTGTTGCTGTTATTTCCGTTGTAGTAGGAACTACTACTGCTACAGGCATGTGTTGGACAAACTAATTGTGTGTTATGCAGTAAACTGAATTGAGTATTAAAAGATAGAACAATAGTACAATTAATTGGAGAATTAGTCTAATTTCAGCCTCAGACAGACAGTTATCAAATCTCCATTAGTAATAGATATAGAAGTTAAGAGATTTAATATTATGCCATCTAATTTACATACATGTTTGTGGTATGTACATAAATATGTAAATTTACCTAAATTACATAGTCACACTAAAAAAAGAGAGTCACTCTTTCTTTAAATGCTCACAGAGACATTCAGGAATATTAGAAAGTGGTTGAATCAACATAAATTGGGGGGGGGGAGAAATACATAGATAGCTAAGAGAGTCACTCAGTTAAATATAAATTACGGCTAATTAATCAGTTACAAATTTGTGAAAACAATCAAGTAGTTTATTTTTATTTAAGATTTTCTAAATTTTCTCATATTTTGGAAAAGACTTCTTAAATGGCTACCATTTTAACTACAATAAATACGATTAAAATTATGCAAACTTGTCATTGTGTAGGAAAGTAATATTTCAAGTTTGTGAAAACAAACGAGTTTTTTAGTTTTTTTAATTCAAGATTTCAAGGACGATAACTCGATTCGACTAAAACTCTTGATCGAGTTATTGCCCTTAGTCGTTTCTATGTTCTATGTACGTGCAAAATCAATGGCCGATCACCAAAATGTAAAAACATTTTGACCCTCCCTTCACTTAAAAATTCGCAAAAATTCAGAAAATCAACCAATTTTAATGAAAATTTCAGTATTTATTAATTAATGATCACGTAATATAATGAAACCATTTTTTTTTTAAATGTTAGCGAAAAAGTATTATTTTTTTAAAACAAAATACACCTTTACTAAAGTTATATTTTTATATATTAATAAAAAAAATGCACTAATTAAAATTTTTTTTAATGAAAATAAAGCACTATAGATGTTTAAAACAATTTTCTTTGAATTATTTCGTATATATTACGAAAAAGGCCCGTAAATTTCGTGTTAATAAAATCACTATAACTCGAAGAAAAATTAATTTCTTGGCGATGTTATTGAATAAAGCATTGTTTAATCAATATTTTCACGCAAAAAAAATATAATTGCAAAAAATATTTCATGTGATTTTAATGATAAGAGTTTCTGGGAAAATATAAAATGCGATGTAATTATATTTCTCTTTCGCACATGAACGTGTCATCATTAGCGTAAGAAATGTTTTTATAATCTTGAAAATAAACAAAAAATTGAAAAATTTGAGAATCAGGATCATAACGAAAAAAAGAATTTAAAAAATTGGATAATTTCTACTAACGATTGACTTGTATAGGTATGGTAGCCCTGTTCTGTAATAAACAGGCGGGATTAGCTAACCAACAACCACTCACTCCCCCACACTGTCCTCAAAATTTTATTTTCAGAGATTCAACAATTTCGTTAATTTCACAATCTATCGTCAGTTATTTGGAAAGATAAAACGCAAGTTTGTATTTGCTTTGTCATTTTTTTCATTAATAAATATTATTTAAAAAGTTTCAAACAATTATTATAAATAGAATTCAAATATGAGATTTTCTTTCAAAATTTAATTCTATTTATTTATTAATAAATAATTTTTAATGTTTTAACTTTTTTTCAATGAATATTGTCAGTGTAGTCATTGACTTTAATTGACTTTTTCACACTTAAAATAAAAAACACTATTTTAGCTTTATTTTAAAAGAATTAATGTAATTTATCGTTACGACACATGTAAGAAATTCTTACATATGTCGTAACAATAAATTAGTTATTTATTCTTTAAGAATCAATGCAATGAATCCTTAAAGAATAAATCGAGTAATGTAATTGTTCAAGATTTTAATCAATCATCATGTTAAAATAATAAAATTGACGCAGTTCGTAACGTAAATTAAAAAAAACAAACTATTATGGCAGTTCGAGTCTTCCATACTTAGAGATTTTGTAGCCATATTTTCTGTTTACAATTACAACACGGGTTCCGGACATGTTTTAGCTAACTTTCACTTTTTTTGTTGTTGATAATTAGGCAATTTTTAGTAAAAATAAAGAGGTACATTCTTTTGTAATTCACTCTCTTAAGACTTTAATTTAATAATTATCTTTGAAACAGTTCCAGAAAACTGATATTTACCTTTCCAGCGAATTTTAAACATGTTTTATTTAATCTGCAGTTTTAACTGACTTTTCGCCTTTTTTATAAAATTTTCCATTCTATTTTTTTTTCACATATAAATATAAATTTGTTTCCTTTTAGATATTAACTTAATGCTTTTATCTTTCAAACACAATCAAAAGTTAAACGAAAACTACTTTAAAAAATTAAGAAAAGACACTTTTAAGAAGTATAGTCAGTACAAGCGGCGGCCATTTTGCACGTACCTAGAAGAAATAATTGCTGTGGGTGAACTTCTGTTTTACACAATAAGAAACTCTGAAAATCTCTCTATATATAAATGTCAAGGTTAGAGAATCTACATAAAAACTAAAGATGTATTGATATGTAAAATTTTCCGAGGAAGACAATGGAAGTGGTCCCGAATTTCTAAGTACATCCCTAAATGCAGAACCCCGTTAAAACTTCAAATATATCATATTTTGATGAAATTTAAATCTATACAATTTTCTGGATAAGACAATGCAAGTGGTCCCGAATCTCTACCTGCCCCCCCCCCTCCAAGGGAGCTATGAGGTCAAAATTCCATTAAAACTTCAAATACGTATATCCGATATTTATGAAATCTAAATCATATGTATAAGACAATAATTCATAGAGTTCTCTAACATTTCAGTTTCTTCTGGCTACATTAGGGTCGAAACGGGTGCGGGGGGGGGGGTTGCAGTTATAAAAAAAAAAGATAAAAATTAATATAGTGTTATGAGCATAATAGTGTTCCTCATTCACTTCCGGGGTCTTACTTCCAGCCTTAACATAAACATTAAAAAATAAATAAATAAATAAAAATGGACGTTACTTTTAATCTTCATAACATAAAATTAGAATCGTATTTACAAATTTAAGTTTGGGTCGTTAAAGCCAAAAAGCAACCATAATGGCGTATCGCCCTTTGTTTTTGTAAATAAATGTGGAATTAAAAGAAGTCGGATACAAGTGTGACCCCCCCCCCTCAACACACACACAAAAACAAAGCATTTGTGATATTCCTGTCCTCTCTTGTGTCACAGTTATCACGTTTAAAGTTGTTTTGTCAATGTAGAAAAAAAACAAAAACAAAGATCGGTTATTATTTGATTTTGATGACGCAAGGTGCGGTTGGCACACACACAAAAATGGGGTTGGTGATAACGACGAGAAAGATGAAGTATGCCCACCTGTTCTTTGGGCTTTTTTACCTAATGTCGTGTCCGCAAAGATGCCTGTCTAAAATGACTAGTAAGTTAATAATAATAATATTTCTACTATTTTTGAATTCAATGTTTTTATTTTATCGACAGTTTTTGTTTTAAACTTATTTACCCCAAACATTTTTATACGCACCTGTCAATTGACATAATTAAAGTTGAAAACACCGCCTCAGGTATTTCCGCATTTTAACATTCTGAGTTTATTTATTTATTTATTTATTTTTATGTATTAACATTTAAAAATAGTTTTTACAATAGTAATTACGACTTATTTTATTTAGTTAATTAAATTATTCGACCATCGGCCTAAACTGAACCCGAACTGAGTTAAATCGGCCCGTGTCACGGGTTCAGGTGTGTGAACACACAAAACATTGTTGTTTGTAAATTAAAACTTAAAAGTTTACCTTTTAAAATATAAAATAAATAATATTGTTTTTCTATTTTAAGAGAAACAGCTTCTTTGAGTTAATTTTAATTCAACGTTTCGGTCGCTGTAACCTCCGTCCTTCTTTAGATACATCTTTTCGAACTTGGCAACGTTCTAGTCGAACTCAGGAAGCTGTACGGAATTTCAAACTGAATCATTTAATTAATTCACGAGAGTAGATTTTTCTCACTTCGTCAGATCAAGTAGAAGTGTTAATTTATGATTCTTAGTTAGTATCGCCTGTAGTAAGGATTGAACCTTTAACTCCCAGAAGACTCGCTGAGTTTTCACCCACTCTATAAACCGTTACGCCATGGACCCATGTTTGAAATTCCGTCCAGGTTTCGAGTTAAAGTAAAAGGTTCTGGTTCCCAAGTTCGCAAAGATATATATGAAGAAGGTCGGGGGTTACATCGGCCGAAACGTTTCGAATATAACAACTAAGATTGAGAATAGTAGTCCGAATAATGCTTTAGTTTAGGACTAATGTATCTGAATAACAAGAAAATTGGAATATAAAATATATATATATGTAGTTAAAGTTACATTTTTTGTTTTTGTTTTAATTAATTTCGGTTACTTAAGTGGTGGGTTAAAATGGAATAATGTCCGTCTATTGGTTCGGTATGAGAAAAGGTTGTGGCTTATTTTTAGCAATTTGTCAGAATTGAAAAAAAAAATTTTTTTCAACTAAATGATGGAAAATTGTAAGTGTTCGTTGTATAATGGTGTGTGGGAATAAATCCCTATGTAAGAAAAGATCCACTTCAAAGTCAATATCCTGAAAGGGGCCGCGGCAGCAGTTGGGGGTGGGTTGCAAAAGGAATTGCTCCCTTAGCGACCAACCAATAGGTCCGGTAACAATATGTAATGGGGCAGAGAACGGATTTCTCTGCAGGAGTAACGATCCAGTGTCTGGTTTATAGTGAGTCGAATTCTGTACTAATTCTATTCTCCACCAAGCTCTGGAACACAATAACACTTCAGCTCTCATCAACTAATATTTATTTGTAAAATATTACAAAATGCGGCACAAGGCCAAAGAAAGGGGAAGGGGAAAGCGATCGGTCCGAATCTAACTTTTTAACCTAGCTAGTTCCATGCAGGACCATCATTCACCAAAATACCACATTTATACTGTACATCCTTCTTAATCACCAAAAGAAATCACTCCATGAATAACCTACTTAAAACCCATATTTACAAATATGCGACGGGGGGGGGGGGGGGTATGATAAAACACTATATACAAAAAGAATAAATGAAAATATATACAATGAGAAAAAAAAGTTAGTAAAAGACCCACCGTTACTAAACTGTGGCAGATGCACAGATTTGCCAGTCAAAACGAAAAACTCGAAAAAAGGTTTGATGCAGGCCCCAACGCTTTATTTAACAACACCTCCTTCGAAAATTCCGAAGGGTGACCTGCATCCTGACAAATCTAGTGCTCTGTCACCTAGGTGGGGATGGGCTGAAAAAAAAAAAAGAAAAAAAAAAGGGGGCCATAATGAAATCTTTCACGCCCTAGCTAAGTTATTAAACTTATAATAACTAAAACCTGTCTTAGTCTTAACTTAAAATGTCAATGTTCGGTTTTGCAACCCAAAATCCTCTACCTAAGGTACGTCTAAATACCACTCTATTCTAGCACCACTCACTCTACACAGTCGTGCACCTCGCACCCACCTTTCACCAAAATCTGCCGAAGAGAGTCTCACTCTCTCGGCCCAAATGCGTGCTTTCAGATAATATTTGGAAATTGCAATAAGGTCGAGAGGAGCGTAGGTCTCAGCTCCGTAGACTGTCTTCATTCGAGTCTTCCATATCGTATCTCTCATGACTGCTAGTAAGCTTAAAAATAAAAATCGTTTTATCCTATCACCTGTCGGAGCCCAATTGCTACATACATTAATAGGTTCCAGGTTGAAAGAAGATACGCCAAGAATGCGAACCATGAATCGAGAAACAAGCCTGATCAGTGGCACGACTATACGGCAAGTAACGAAGGCGTGAACCACGGTCTCGTCCTCGTCACCACACCTAAGACAAGTCGGCGAATTTGCCAAGCGAGCTGAATGAAGCTTCTTCTGGACCCAGAGGGCATTTCTTATCATCAGCCAGATCAATGATGCCTCGTCATTATCGAAGCACCTTAACCCAGGCGTCCAAGGCCAGATTGAGCGTAGCTCCCCCCTCGACAAACCGAGCCCCTCAATCCTAACATCTCGAAAGGTTCCCCTCACCATGACCCGATATATTGCCTTCCGGGACATCAGCAGGGTGTCGGAGAGGCTTTCTTTCACCCTTGAGAAAAACTTCAAAGCGCGTCTACATTCGCGAAAAAATGAACACTCACCTCGGGGCAACCTGTGTGCCTCCCCCTCGTCCAAGTGCACACTTTTAAAAGCAGGGAATGCTTTCTTGGTGTCTTCCATCCAGAAGACCCCGCTTCCGTCAGTTTGTGACCTCATTCGATCTAGGTAGAATAGTCTCAGGGTGTGCTGACGGATTTCTATACATGGCATACCTAGACCGCCTTCAGACGGATGGAGATAACAAATCTCCCGACGGACCATAGGGGCCTTACCAATCCATAAGAATTTGAAAAAGACCCGCCGCATTTCCCGCAGCGTATCCGACGGGAGTGGGAGTATCGATAGACGATATAGGATGATCGGGTAGATGTGTGAGCAACACACTTCCGATCTCCCCTTTAATGAAAGATTTCTACGGGTCCACAGACTAGCTGTGCTCCGAATCGCTTTCAACACTTCCGACCAATTTTTCTCCAGCTGAAGATCGGGACCGAACCAGACGCCGAGTAGCTTGCAAGGTCAGTCTGTCCAGCTGAAGGGCCCCTGCAAGGGAACACCCTTCCAGGCGCCGATGCGCAAGCCAATAGACTTGTCACAGTTAATTTTGGCCCCTGTTATCGTTTCATACAGTCTGATTTCTCTGTCGACGACGCCTATCTCGGCACTGCTCGTTACAAGCACATTCAAATCGTTGGCAAAGGCGGAGTACTTCAACCTGGTACAACCACCAGGCAAAGTAATCCCATTAAGGGCCGGAGTCACCCTTAGCCTTTGAAGGAAGGGCTCCAACACAAGCACATAGAGCATCGGTGATAATGGACATCCCTGACGAAGAGATCTGGATAAACTGAAGGGCCTAGACCTCATACCATTCACCTCTACCAGTACCACGGGGTTCGCATACAAGAGCGAAACTGCGGGCCAAAACCGGCCGCAGACAAGACAGCCTCCAAATAACGATGGTCAACCCTATCGAATGCTTTGGACTGATCTAAATTGATCAGCGCGGCTTCAGTGTCGACTTTATCTAAGATCAAGCGTATCGAGTGCAAATTGTCTTGAATCGTCCTGCCCTTTACAGCACAAGTCTGTTCCGGGCTTATAAGACGAGCCAATACAAGCTGTAGTCGATTGGCTAAGATCTTGACCAAAATCTTTAACTCTGCATTTAGCATCGTTAAGGGCCGAAAATTATCTAACCCATCCCCACCAGTTTTGCTTTTACGTAACAACTTCACAATACCCATGGTTAAGTGCTGGGGAATGATCCCATTCCTAAACCACGAGTTAAATAAAGCAGTCAGTAAGGGAACAAAAAAGGGCGACAACCTCAAATACACCTCGTAGGGCAAACCATCGATCCCGGGAGACTTGTTAAGGACTACCCGCCCCAAGGCTTCCCGAACTTCATCCTTTGTTATACAACCTTCGCACCTAGCCGCTTCAGTCGCCTCGAGACGAGGAAAGTCAACTAAATAGGGGTCGAATTGTACTAATGACAACCTGGGCTCCCTGGTAAAGAGATCCTGGAAATGAGAACGAAACGCCTCCAGAATACCTTCGTTTGTAGTCACGAGACGCCCATCCGGCAATGAGACACGGGCGATATGTCGATCGGTAGCTTGTCTACGTTCTTCTGCATGCAGTTGAGCGGCCATATTTGATGTTTCCATGGGCAATCTTTTTATCCTAGCCCTAATTACTAATGCTTGGTGTTCTTTAGTAGTCAAGGACGCCAGCTTTGCCTTAATTATGGTAACTTTAACGCTGTCACCCACCTCCACCGCCCGATCTAATCTAGATTCTAGAGTCACTTTAACTGCCCTAGTTGTTAGATTGAGTCGTCTGCTAAAATCGGCAGAAAAGGACCTAATTAAATCCTTAAGAATATTCCACCTCTTATTCCCAATGATAGCCCCCGTCAATTCCCGCTGTAGGGTTAGTTCTAATTGTTCCTGGAAGCCCTTCACCTCGAACAACGAAGTGTTGAGCTTCCAGTAACCCGCTAATTTAGGCTTAGGTCTATCTAAGTTTACTCGAACCCGAACGAGTCTGTGATCCGAGTAAACTATATTATGAAAACTTGGACATTGTAATAATTCTACGTCGACTCTCCTAATTAAGAACCGGTCGAGATAACTCGAGAGCTGTCCCGAACCGGAGCCGTGCCTAGTTGTCCAAGTCCATACTCTATCAAGGGGCTTCTCATTCCGGAATTTATCGATAAGATCAAACCTATCGAGGAATTCGCGAAATACTTTAGCATCCCCATCATCGTTAGTTCCCCTATCCGTGTTACGATCTAAATCAGGGTCCAAGACCGCGTTCCAGTCCCCTGCTAAAATAACCGTCCGAGATGTATTCATGAATTGATCAATCCGCCGAAAAAAGGGAGCACGCTCACTGGGGCGATTGGGCGCATAAACCCCGATGAGCCGAAATGCCTTATTTTTTATGGTAATATTCAAAACACATATCCTTCCTTCCGGATCCGTGAAGCAAGGGTCACACGACACATCTAATGATTTACTTACCAGCCAGGATACACCTCTTGAGCGAGAATCGAAGTACGCTGAATAGACATAAAAACGCCTAGCCAACGCACCCAAATGGTCGCCTGAAACCAAGTGGGTTTCCTGAATGCAACATACATTCACTCCAAGCTGCTGAAGATCCAGTGCAGTACGAAATTTACGTAAGTGGGCCCTCAGCCCCTGGACATTCACACTTGCTAGAAGGAGAGCCATTGAGAATATCTTAGGGTTGGGTTCCAGAAACGAACATGGACGAGGTCAGGATGCCGACGGTTCCCCAAAAGAATGCATGGCCATCTGTTCTGTAATCTCTCCGGTGTATGAGATACCGCCAACATCCAAAGGATATGTTAGCTTTGCTATTCGGTAGAGGGATGGGTGTAACCAAACGGGGGCCCTCCCAACACAATCTTTGCTCATGCAATCCAGTTCCTCATTTTTAAAAATTGCCATAGGCTTATTTATTTTTTAAATATTGTTTGCCTCACCCAGCATTTGCCAAAGTCCCTTGGCCTCAGGTTTCTTTCTGATTACAGTCAGTACATGATTTGCATTGGGAAAGTTGAGGGGATCTTCTATGGATTTACCCCCCACTTCTCTAAAGTCAAGCAACTTTTTTAGATTAGTATGTTTAATGTTGTTTGCGGCATTCACCAGGCCTTCAGTGACAACACACAAATCTTTGCCAGGCAGAATTGCCGTTTTTTTTCTAGTCCTCTCGAGTGAGGGGCTTCTTTGCCTCTTCTGGGTTGCAGGGGTTGATGGAGGAGGCATTTCTTCCATTGGGGAGGGGGAGGGTGATGGGATGGGAGAAGGCTGTTTCCTAGGGGAAGTAGGGGGAGTACTTTTAGGGGTATGCTGAGGGGAGACAAAGGGGGAAGGTCTTGGAGACATATTTTTTTTAATTGGAGACAAAGGGATAAGTTTGTATTCCTTATCCTTAATGGAACCTGTGATTGGAGGAGGCATCGGTTTGGGGGTTGGTCTATTTTTTGATGAGGTCTTTTTGTGGGGTTTAGAGCTAGTCTGGGGGTTAATTTTTTGAGAGGCTGACCTAGTGGGGGACTGTGGGCTTGAACTTTCGTGGGGGGCCATTTTCGCTTTTTCCGTCTCAAATCTTTCTTTATCTAACTTTTTTTTTAATGCCTTAGCTGCGATGTAGCTGTCTTTGCCGGGATCCTTTGAGAGCATTTCTTCTTCTCTTAATTTTTCTAAAGTTTCCCGGCCAGGTGTTTTTTTCCAGTTGCTATGGACCATTCACCTCCATCCAAATCGGACTCCTCCTCGCAAAGTGGGGCATGAACAGGTGACTTTGGGGGTGACGCTATTTTTTGGGTCAGTGGTGCCCCCAAGTGCTGGCCGACTCTTGTTTTAGTTACCGTTGGTTTGGTATTTGTAATTACCGGCTTCCTCTGCGGGCAGTCATATGTGAGATGACCTATTTGTTCACACGTCCAGCAAACTGGCTTCCTGCCGGCCACTATTACGTGTAAATTGTCCTCCCCAATTTTAATATAATACGGCATCGAATCAAAACCTTTCTTATCCAGCAGTATCTCAAAAATCCAGGTTCCTGGATATTCGTCGAAGTTGACGCTAGTTATTTCGCCGAATTTCATCAAGAAGGCCCCCAGATGTTCTCCATCTACGTGAAATGGAACATTAAAAATAGTTACCGCCGTTCGTCGTTTTCCCATGTATTCAGTTCTTAAGATATAGTCCGGAGTTATTATCTCTGTCTGCGATAGTTTTAAGCACGTGTCTTCGTCGGGAAACAGCGCGTTCCACGTATTGTAACCGCGGCATTTAATAATACGTTGCGGTTTAAATCCAACAGTGGCCAACAATTTACAAATTAAATCAGCAGACGCACAAATCGTTTTTTTTAGTTTTTTATCCATGACAAACATAACCATACTTCTTTTTTTAATCTGTTCCAATTTTGGGAGGTCAATTAATAATCCATTATCGGTAATTAAGTGTGCATAAGTTTTAGCTTTCTCTATAAATTCTTTTACATTAATAATTATTTTTGGTGGTTTGATCCACCCAACTTCAGTCGCATCATCATTTTCCATGTTATTAGCAGGTTGGCCAGACGTAGCCATAATGACTAATAACTTTAACAAAGGAGAAAAAAAAAACGAAAAAAAAAAGTGAAAAAAAAAAAAAAAAACGTGGGGGAAAAAAACTTCAATAAACTTTAACTATAATAATAACAGTCTGTGGTAACAATTTTAACAAATAAAACAAGGTAACAAGAAAAAGAAAATCGCCAAAATAATATCCAAACGCAGTCTAATAACACTTCAGCTCTCATCAACTGAACTGATCACAACAGTGAGAGGTAGAACCTCTATTTATAGGTTTGTAACAACCTGCCACCCCCATCTTAACACATATAAGTATCACCTCTTTATTTCTGCTCTTGTTGGTGTTTCCCCACTCCCTTGAAGGCTGGCTCCAGCAACGGTATGTATCACTTTCTTTTTTTTTTCTTACACACTCCCAACAAAGACAAAATAAAAAGTTAGAAGAAAAAAAAAAGAAGTATCGAAATCCGATTTTTCAACTTCCAAACTCTAATCCGGTATGCGAAAAAATAAAAATGTAAGCCATGCAAAACGGCTCTCTGGGGTCATGTTCACACAACGGAACTGCCCGCTGTCGAGAGGAACGCTAATCGTATACAAACTCCAATTTTAACCTTTTAGTCAGTTTAAAGTCCTCTCTTAGAACCTCCACCAGTAAATTCTGGTTTCTTTTTAGACCCCCAATAAACTGGGTCTACTCGGTCGCCGAGGCCTGCAAAATTGACAGAACCACTGTTCCTCTTCAGGTGGTGCAACAACTAAGCCCACACAGTCAAAATGGAACCAATCATTGCATTGATCACAGGCAATCATTGATCTCGAATCTTCAGGTCTGTTGCAAGTTGGACATATCCAGATCCTGGTGCTTTCATGTGGTTGGGAAGATAGGGTTTGGTCTTGTGAGTCAACTGGTTCTTCATTTAAGACTTCCTCTGCAGGTTCCTTTGATTGCGGATAGATTTCCAGTGAAAACAGATGCTTAATGGAATGAATAAGTACAGAACCGTTCCCCTTTCTCACTTTGGCGGAACGTACCAATCCGTCACTACCTTCGATCAGTTCAAGGACTTCGCCTATAGACCAAAATGGCCTAGTCTTGAGGGGGTCCTTAATTAACACTATATCACCCTTCTTGATGATGTTCTCAAAAGAAGGGCCTGATAACCTGAGATTTCTTTCTCTTAGACTATTGGTATTTTCCAAATTCTTGGTTTTCAAATTGGCCAAATGTTTGGTCAGTTCATCTTGGGACGAGTTAGCCGCTGCGCCAGTGGCATTCATAGCCAAATTCTTTTGGTTGTTTTTCTCGACCATGTTTGCTGTCATTTTCGATGCCGCTTCCTGATGCTTCTTGGACTGTTCATGATTCTGAAACGCCTTCTCTGTACTAAATTGTTTCTTACACAATTGACAATAGGCATCTTGTTTTTTCTGTTCTTCAGCTATCTGTGCTCTCCTCTCCGTGCCTGGAGTGGGTAATTTGCGCACCTGCTGCCTTCCTTGGATGTGGTAGCCGTTTCGCATGCTCCCTCTCCGGAATTGAACCCCTCTTCTTTGTTCGTTTCTTGTTTTTATTTGATTTTCATACAAGAACTGCCGGCTGTTACCAAAGGGGACTAGTCCTTTCGGCGTTGCAAAAGCCGCTCCGTACATGCATGGTACTATTTTAAACGGTTCCAGGAATTGAATGGCGTCAATTCCCAATAGCCCCTCAATGTTGATATAATTGTCGTGGGGACTGTGTTGGGTTGCCAGTTTGTGTCTCTTTAGATTTTTGAGTATCTGAGGAAGTTCCTGCAATCTATAAGAAAGGTTCAATTTGCTGGAAGAATAGGGAGGGTGTGAACCCTTTCAGGAACCAGCCTCAAATCGAAAGAGGTTTCTTTAAAAGACCTTGTCGCCGAGCCCAAAAAAGTTTTAACTTCCAACACCTTTTCCTTTGCTGAAGAAAACAATTCAATCTTGCTAGAACCGAGGTGTCCATGTAGGTTCTTTGGCTTCCCGTATCCAGCAGGCAGTTTATTTCAATACCTTTCTCTCTCGTTCCTACCACCACGCTGATTACGGGAGACATGTAACTGTATTGGTAATCATTAACGTGAAGGCAGATGTCCACACTCACTCCACTTCTGACTGTTGGGCACATTGCTGTTATATGGCCTTTAGCTTCGCAGCCACTACAGCTATTCTTCGTTTTTAGTGGACACATATTTCCCATGTGGGTCCTTTTTAGGCATCTAAAACACAACCAGAGTTCTTTGCACCTTGTAAATCTGGCTTCATGTGAAGTGTAATAGGGGCAATATCCAGGAGAATGTCCATTCCACCTACAAAATCCACAACTCTGTGATTTTGAGTCCACCTTTGTGTTAAAGGTTTTCAGGGAAGAATAGGGTTCATCTTCCTCTTCTACCCTAAGCCTTGGAGGGCGCCATAGCTTTTCCATTTGGGTCCTTTCAGGTTTTCTAATTATCAAAAACCTCTTCACTATTTCTGGAGTTTCTGACAAGATGGCTGATAATGTCGGGTAGGTCCTTCCAGAAATTCTGATTAGCTCGCCCTTTATCTCGGATGGTAGTTTGGCGAACAACACCTGTGATATTATGATTGCTCCCGCAGATGTATCATCATACAGGTCACAGTTGTATGAAGCCCTGAGTTCCCACACATCTGCCTGGGTTTTTATTATAAAGTCCTTCACTTGCTTCACATCTTTCGGACTCTTAAGGCGAAAATCCAGCATTTCTTGGATAATTTCTCCCCTTATTTCTTCTTCATCCAGGTACTGGTCCTTCAATAATTTTAGAGCCACTGGGTAGCTGCTTTCAGAAACAGAAATATGGTCGATAAGCTGAAGGGCTCTACCTTCTAGGGAACACCTAAAAAAATATAACTTACTAGTGGCAGATGGTATCGATGCTGCACAGTTTTCAAACTTAGTAAGAAAGTCTTTGAAACTTCTCTTATTTGTTTCAAATTCCTTTCCACTGAAACGTGGCCCATTCAACCTTATTTTAGACGAATGGGCTGTTGGGTTGAAGTGGAAGGATCTACCTGGTTCAGGGGTATCAGCTGCCTCCTGACTTTGAGGGTTTAATGGCTGGTCTACATTGGGGGATTATTGATTTTTAGAAGGGACCACTGGAGTTTTTCCTTCTCTTGTTTCCCTCAAATTATTTATTTGCTGACGCACATCTATCTTAAATTTGAAAGATGTCTGAAACAATTCGGCTAACTCTTTAGACTCCTCCTCGGCAGCCAGTTGTTCTTCCATTGTCCAGGACACTGCCTCTAGATCTTCTAGCCATCCTTCGATATCCTTTTCAAAGGACAAAAACACTTTCATCGACATTTGTTCCTTTTCTAGACACCTTATGGTCGATCTTATCTTCCGTTGAAGATGAGTCCTTCGTTTCTCTATCTCCCTCATGCTGACTGGGTCCGCCATTTGGTTGTTAAAGGGAAAGGCAAGTTCGTATCACAGCAACGTTCTTTTCCGTTGGTTGCAAATCCAAACCTTTCTGGTCAAATCATTTCCTTTTGCAATGTGTGGGAATAAATCCCTATGTAAGAAAAGATCCACTTCAAAGTCAATACCCTGAAAAGGGGCCGACGCAGCAGTTGGGGGTGGGTTGCAAAAGGAATTGCTCCCTTAGCGACCCAACCAATAGGTCCGGTAACAATATGTAATGGGGCAGAGAACGGATTTCTCTGCAGGAGTAACGATCTTAAGTCGGATATTTCGACCGGTGTTAGCGAAAAAAAAAAAAACATAAATATAAAATACAATTTCTTCTGCAATATTTTGTATTGGATATGTCATTACTATGATGTTTACTTTATGTAAATTTGTAATATATTTAAATTTTGTTAATAAAAATTTCCATCTATAAAAAAAAACGTTCGAGACACACTGTAACGATGTTATCGTTTCGTTTTGTGACCAACTCTAGTTTTGTAACAACCGCGCATGCGCACTTCAATAAAAGTTTTCCATGTATATTTTTAAAACCAACAACACGCGTCTCTCGTTTGTCTCTACTAATAAACCACTCAATACGAGCAAACACAGTGTGACATGGTGGCAGCGGTGGGATATAAAGAAAAATAAGAGAAAACAACGATAAAAGTAAGACATTATATTTTTTCTTTTCGAACCAAAACTTCGTAAAACTTCACACACACATGCTCGTCGAAGCTCGGAACAGAACTCTCGCACACACATAACAACACTACTACTACTATGGCTAATATATCTATACCAGTTCCCATTCTTGACTGGGACTCTTTGCCTAACATTGCAGAGTCATTCAAGATATTCCAACAACGTTTGGAACTTTATTTCACAGCGTAGGGAACTAAAGAAGAAGAGAAAGTGCCTATCGTTCTACTCGCAACTGGCGAGGAAGGAATTCGTAGATACAACAGTTGGTCTATGTCAAGCGAAGACCGGAGAGACGCCGACAAAATTTTCAACGCATTTATGGAGCAGCTGGAACCGGCAACCAACCACCGTATATGTAGGCTCGAACTCGGTAGATACCAACAAAAGCCTACCGAGACGACCGACATATTTCTAAACAGGTGTCGCTTACAGGCGAAGAAATGTGACTTCACAGCCCATGAAATGAACGAACGTTTAGTAGAAATACTGATAGCCAACACGCCCATACCGGACTTACAAAAAGAACTGTTAAACAAACCGAAGGGCTACACAATAGAAGAGGCTGTGAAATTAGCACGCACATATGAGGCTTCAGCCGTGTATATAAACAAAATACACCAACTACATGGCCTGTCACAGATAGAGACCATAAATCGCGGTGGTCGCAAACGCCAGGAAGGCAACAGAAATACCAGCAACTTATGTAAAAATTGTGGATGGGACCATCGTTTTGGCAAGGAGCATTGCCCTGCCAAGAACGACATATGCAGTTCCTGCGGAAAAATGGGCCATTGGGCCAAATTGTGCTTCTCAGTGAGACTCAGACCCAGAAAACAAGGAAAATCCTGGCACAAAAGCCGTAGCCAGTCAAGGCACAGACAACATGAAACAGGCCGAAAAGTCGACAGCGTTGCTGAACATGACGACCGAGCCATAACAAACCTACATGCGGCGATGGAGCACCTCACATTCAGCACTATTAACAGTGAACATCCACTGCATAAACAAAAAACAACACAAAATGAAGCATTTGTCAATATCAACGTTATATTGACAGACCACCCAGGTATGCACAGCCTCAAACTGAAGGTAGACACAGGTGCACAAGCAAACACACTACCTTTACGCATATTCTGCAGTATGTGCCCCTCCGCCATAAATGAAGACGGAAACCCAATACCTGGATCACTAAACCCAACGAAATGCGTACTGACAGCATACAACAACACTGAAATAAAATGCCATGGCACCACAAACATCAGGTGCAAATACAAGGACTCCTCATGGCTCAACACTCAATTTTATGTGGTCAACACTCCAGGACCAGCTATACTGGGCCTGCCAACATCTGTAGCATTTAACGTTGTGACAATGAACTGTGCCATATCCGTTCAGCAACAACCTATCAACAGCATAGATGATCTGATGCGTTTACACCCCGACAGATTCGACTGCATTGGCGAGTTCAAGAAAACACACAAGCTCACTGTCAACCCTAACATCCCATGCCACATAGACACACCGAGAAGAACGCCAATAGTCATGCGTGAAAAGATCAAGGCTGAACTAGACAAGATGGAGTCACAGAATGTCATTCGTCGTATTGAGGAGCCAACAGACTGGGTAAGCTCCCTTACATATGTAACCAAACGCGACAACACAATAAGGGTCTGCTTAGACCCAAGGGCACTAAACAAAGCCCTAATGCGGCCATATCATCAAATTCCAACAGTTGAGGAACTCAATCCCCGGTTTGCAGGTGCAAAATACTTCTCAAAACTGAATGCTAAGGCAGGATACTGGTCTATAAAGCTTGACCAGGAAAGCCAGATCCTGACCACTTTTCAAACACCATTTAGAAGGTACTGCTTCCAAAGACTTCCATTTGGTTTAAACGTGAGCCAAGACATCTACCAGCTTGAGATGGACAGAATACTTGAGAAGTGCACAGGAGCATGCAGTATAGCGGATGATATTGTTGTATATGGCTCAACAGAACGCGAACATGACAACAACCTAAGGCACCTCATGGAAGTCGCCACACAAGAGGGCCTCACAATGAATTCCAAGAAATGCGAGATAAAACGCCAGGAAATCTCCTTCTTCGGAAATATATACACCCATACTGGGATGAAACCTGACCCAGCAAAGGTACGAGACCTACAGGAAATGCCAGAACCACGCAATAAAACAGAACTGCAACAGTTCTTAGGTGTAATGACATACCTATCCCGTTTTATTAAGGATTTCAGCTCAAAAACCACTGTATTACGTGACTTACTTCACAAAGGGTCAGAATTCAAATGGGAGCCACACCACCAGACGGTTTTCAAAAACCTGAAGAGTGAAGTATCTGAAACATCCCTACTTCACTACTTTGACCCCAAGCGCCCAATCTACATGCACTGTGACGCAAGTCTTCATGGAATAGGCGCAGCGCTTCTACAACCAGACGCAGCTGGCAATTTAATGCCTGTCTTATACGCAAGCAAGAGTCTGACACAAACAGAACAAAGATACGCATGTATCGAGCGGGAACTACTGGCAATCGTGTTTGGCACACATAGATTCCACACATATTTATACGGTCATGGTTTCCAAATTATCACTGACCATAAACCTCTTGTCATGATCATTGACAAACCTCTCACCCCAGCTCCAGCTCGCCTACAACGAATGCTTATCCAGCTACAGGGATATAATTTCAGATTATCCTACAACAAGGGATCCGAAAACATATTGGCTGATGGGTTATCACGCCTGCCATCACCTGGTAATTCGGACCCTATCGATCTGGATGTTCGAGTTGACACCATTCGTTTCTCTGCTGACCGCATTGAAAAACTGAGAGACTGCACAACAGCCGACCCTCTGCTTAACCAGCTAAGAGATACCATTGTCACGGGATGGCCTGAGACAATCAAGCAACTGCCTACCGATATCAGAGAATTCTGGAGCCTAAGAGATCAGCTATCAATTGATGACGGCCTTATCCTTAAAGGACAACAAATTGTCATTCCTCAGACCCTCCAAGAAGATATCCTAAAGCAACTCCACACTGCTCACTTAGGACAGGAGAAAACCAAACTCCTAGCCAAAGACACTGTCTATTGGAAAAATATAAACAGAGAGATCGAGCAATTCACAAGCTCATGTAGCATCTGTCAACAACATCAGCCATCACAAATGTCAGAGCCTCTTCTGCAGCACGACATTTCAACAAAGCCATGGGACGTAGTTGGAACAGACTTGTTCGAGCTCCATGGACATCAATGGCTGTCATCAAACAGTTACCTGCCCAATCACCAAACAGTGTTATCGTAAAAATAACGCAACAAACCTTCGCGGAGTTTGGCATACCGTCAAAAGTGGTTAGTGACAACGGGCCGCACTTCTCAAGCGCCCTTTACCACGAATTTGCCACAGAATGGGGTTTCAACCATCAGACCACCTCACCTCGAAGACCACAGGGAAATGGTTTCATAGAGCGCCAGATAAGGACCATCAAGACCATCCTCAAAAAGGCCAAGCAATCTGGGACAACACCCGAAATTGCATTGTTGCACTGGCGCTGCACACCTATCTCAAACGCCATATCCAGCCCCGCACAGCTACTCATGGGTAGACGAATCCAATCCCCAATTGCAACAAAAATAGAAAACAACCACCAAGATCAGGATCAAATATATGATGCTTTTAAACAAAGGCAACATAAGCAAAAGAAATATTTTGACCAGCATGCACGCAAGGAAGACCTACCACCTTTATATCCTGGCCAGAGGGTAAGAGCACAAAACCCTACACACGGAAACTGGGACCTAGCAACCGTAGTATCTCAAGCAAATGGTCCCCGATCATATCTCCTAAAAACTGCAAACGGATATGTGCTACGGAGAAACCGGCAGCATATTAGGAGTGCTCCAATAAGGCCAACCCCACCACAAACGCCAAAGCATGTAACATTTGCAGAACCACCTGTATGTACAACTCAGTCTTCACAAAGAGACTCCCAACAATACACTCGCAGTGGCAGGATGGTACGACCACCATCAAAAATGAACTTGTGAACATTTTCTAGAGAATTATAGCAAGCAATTCATGGGGCAGAATAATCCCCTGCTTCGCTGTAGCTATTCAGGCAGTCTACCTTGAATTAGCCCTTACCTTTTTATTATATATTGAATATGCTCAATATCATAATCTTCATATTGGTAAAGGGGGGATGTAACGATGTTATCGTTTCGTTTTGTGACCAACTCTAGTTTTGTAACAACCGCGCATGCGCACTTCATTAAAAGTTTTCCATGTATATTTTTAAAACCAACAACACGCGTCTCTCGTTTGTCTCTACTAATAAACCACTCAATACGAGCAAACACAGTGTGACACACACGAGTGAAATATGACAGTTAGAAATTAAATAACAGAAACACTTTAGGAAATACTTACTTGTGATGGAAAAATCTTAACTTGTTAGTGTTTCATTCCTTAAAAATAGTTATAAAAAAATGACTTCCCTTACCATTAATCCTAAGTCCTACTCCCCTCCCCGGGACTTTTTTTTTACTATCTTTTAAGTGTGAAATTAGCGACCATCTCCAAACAAAATCGACCGCCATTTTTTATTTACTCGTCTTTGGCTAAAGTGACGATAACATATTCAGAGATAATAAACCTTACAATCAGTTTCCACACTTTAAAATGATACAGTCAGTAGAAAATTAAATTTTCTTGTGTTTGATAAAAGTTATTTGCTGTATATTTTGTTTGTTTTCGATTTCTCGGGTGTTAACTATACTGAACCACTCACACTTCTTGGCCTTTTGGCTAGGAGCGGGGTGTAGTACCTGTTCTGATACTACATTTCATCATTTCTGTCAATTTAAATTTTTGTCCCAATCCAGAGTACCCCTGCATTTTTCCCCACATTAAAAACCGACCTTGTGTCTAACTGCCTTCATAGGGAGACAAGCAAATGAACACACAGTAAACCGGTTGTAAAAAAAATAGATTCTCCTTTTTTATTTTATTTTAATGTGATTACATGTGAAAAATTTGGAAAAAAACAAAACAAAACAATTATTTTAAAATTTATGGTGCGGTATCAGTTTCGCATATAACTTTAATGAAAATGATCAGTCATTGTCTAACCGGATAGCTTTTAGGGCATCAGAATCTTTTTTTTTTGTTTTTGTGTGTGTTTTGGGGAACGGGATTATACTAAAAAGTTAGTAATGAAAATGAAATAATTATTTTTCAGCATTTAAAAAAAACCCAGTTATTTTGACAAAAGATTATTTTAGAAAAAGAAACTGTTGATAGGTGTATCATCATCATCATCATCATCATCATCATCATCATCATCATCATCATCATCATCATCATCATCATCATCATTATATAGTACATACACAAGACAATTAGTGTCGCCCAGTTATTTCCCTTGTTACAGAGACAATTGGAACTCTCCTGTTTGTGTAAACTTGAGTCTAATAAAAAATCTCTTGTCTTATAGCATGTCTTTACATCTCCCTCTCTTGTTCTCGATCTTTCAATACTACTGCTTTCCATTCATGCTTGATACATATATATATATATATATATATATATATATATATATATATATATGTATATATATATATATGTATAGCAACAACAGAAACTAGAAAATAAAACACAAGTTATAAGGAAAAAAATCCACCCGTAAGCCTACCACTTACTCCAAGTCCAGGTGGCAAGCCCCCCCCCCTCCTCCAAAAAGAACATGGTTACATCTAAGATTTGACTAAAACGGTTACATGTTGTTCAAACACTATCTGGTTGGAAAGTAGGTGATCATTTTACATTAAATTTATATGTGAAACTCATATATTAAAAGATTCAAAGTTTTGGAAGCTATTTATTTCTAATAATATTTTAAATAGAGATTAAAGCAACATTACTTGAATAAAATTAGTTAAAGTTTTATAATAATTTGGTTAAATTTATAATTTAATGACCAAACGATACTGTAATAATTAAATTTAACCTTCAAAATCCTATTTAAAAAAAAACATTCCTGGGCAACACATCATTCAATAAGTCCTGAGCTAACTAATAAAACAACTTTTAGGTAAAATTCGACTTTATTCATCAACATAGTCTCCTTCTAGGGTGATTCACCGATTCCAACGCTTCTCTAACAATTCAATACCTTTTTTGTAGAACGATTTGTCTTTGGCCTCAAAATATGCTTCAGTTTCTAATATCACTTCTTCATTGGAGCATTCTTTTGAGATCTGCAAACAGGCAGTAATCGCTGGGGGGACAGATCTGTAGAAGCAATTCGAAGTGTAATTCATGTAGTTTTCTCATTGTTGCAATCAGCTTGTGATACGGTGCATTGTCTTGGTGAAAGAGCACTTTTTTCTTCATTTGTGGCCGTTTGTTTTTTTTTGGGCGATTTCTTCTTTCAAACGCACCAATAATGCTATATAATTTTCGCTATTCATGGTTCTTTCTTTCTCAAGGTAATCGATGACCAAAATACCTTACATATCCTAAAATATGGAGGTCGAAACTTTGCTAATGTCTGCGTTTTTAGTTGCTTTGGAAGGCTTTGACCTTCAGCTGTCCACTCAGTTGAGTGCTGGTTTGACTCCGAATTGAGATGGTGGGTATAGAGTCGATGCTTAGGGCTCAACTGTATGACCAGTTGAGCAGCAAGATAAGTCAAACTGTTGAGCACATCAAAATGCCTGTTTATAACAAGGCTAGAATGTTCCATTATGCTCAGAAGGGAAAGTCCATTCTCTGTGTTCTGATTGGCTGAGATTCATATGTGGCTATTTTAGTGTATAAATGTTCATTCATTCTAACAAGCACTCCTCCATGAGATGGATACCAATTGAGGCCCTTATGCCAGTAAGTGTTAGTTTAATTCTATATCTCCCCTCCCCCCTCAGTACGCGAATGCAATGGTCTTTGGGGAAGAATGAGTTCCTTCTGACCTGGTTGATTGTGGGGGAGTAACCTGGACAATGCCCGGGCAGATTTCACTGGCATTGGTTTAGCAGTGGCGGGTGATGTTGGATGCCTCGGCGATGTCATTACATCTCCTCTGTTATGCGGCAATGGTGTACCAGGTGTATGGGAATCACAAGGTGTTGGATTGGGAGATTTAGTCGAAGCACTGGGAAGAGGGACTAGAATTACAGGTGTTGCAAGTTTTCTGAGGAATCTGCGGTTTCGCAAAGTGATTCTGCCTGACCCATCAATCCTGATCCGATACTGATGGTTAGGGAGAGTTTCGACAACACGACCTGTTGTGTCCCATCGACGATTGTGTGCACGTTGTATTGATACTCTTTCTCCTTCTTGGAGTGGGCATAAAGTATGCGCTGTGCGATTGTACCGCTCGGTGAGGTGAGCATTGCGCTGAGATAAGCTTATCTCACGGTTCCTAGCTGCAGCTATCCATTTTGCATGTGGTTTATATAGTGCGGGTTGGGATGGTATGAAGTCACGAAGTCGGCGGTGGAGCAAGGGTTGTGCTGGGGATAGACTAATGCCTTGGATAGGGGTGTTGCGATATTGTAGGATGGCTCTGGCAACAATCATTATTCAATGAGCCCTGGGGACCTGTATTTCCATGAATTATCCTCTTCGAACTCATTCTTCCCCAAAGACCATTGCGTTCGCGTACTGAGGGGAGGAGGGAGATATAGAATTAAACTAACACTTACCGGCATAAGGGCCTCAATTGGTATCCATCTCATGGAGGAGTGCTTGTTCCTGGGATACCATGATAATGACTACCACAACCCATGCAAGCTTGAAAGTTATCACGTTTGGCGGAGTTGCTGATACTAACATGACCTTTATTAGCTTGAGCACTGGTTTTCTGCTTGCGGTAAATAGATATCCGTGCAATAGCCATGTCAGATATTCGTGCAATAGCCATGTTCTGCTATCTCGAGCCATTTAAATTTACGATCGACCAAAACGAGTTTGTAGACTTTTTTATGTTTTCCGAGACAACTGCCGAATTTGGGCGACATGAGCATTCAGCATCATTTGTATCTGTATGACCGCATTTAAAGTCAGCATAACACTTTAACTGTGGTTTCCGGCAGAGCAGAGTCTAAATAAAACTTATCAAGCCATTGCTTTGTTTGAACAGTATTTTTTCCCCATCAAAAAGCAATGCTTTATCAACGCACAAAATTCAGATTTTTCTATTGTTTTGAAAATTTGCAACAGTATCTTCACTTAAATAACTGTAAGTTGTAAGCTAAATTCGATTGAGCTCAAAGTTTGACATGCGCCATTAGAATGTTAATACTTTATAAAAATCATATGATTTTTTTTTTTTAATTTGTTATTAGTGCTGCCATCTATATATCAGGTCTACGGCTTATTGAGTGATGTGTTATAGAACAGAAGCGATCGTCCCCACTAGAGTTCAAAGTCCTTTTTAATTGCATCAAACATATATTGTCACAATCCATGCATTATAACAAGCTTTCTTTCCTTTTTTTTTTAATATATTGTGCTTATCGCATACATACAGTGTCAGAGTGATGGGTTCAATCTATGATCCGCTAGAAGACTACAACAATTTATAAAAAACATGCACTATTTTTTCTAATAATCAAAAATCAGAATTGTCAAATTTGAATGAATTTTTTAGCATTTATTTGTAAGGTTATACTCCGTTTTTTACTTCACGTTCTTGGCCTTTTGGCTAAGATCAAAGTGTAGTATCTGTTCCGATGGATACTGCACCCCATACTGGTGTTGTCTTGGCCTTCGGGTCTTGATTTACGCCGGTCAATGGGTCTGTCCTGTGCAGTTCTGGGAGGTCCACCTTCCCAGGCTTTGCCTCCCCTCTTTGGGGAGGAGTAAGTTTATTGCTTACTACCTGAGGCGCCCCTACCGGGGAATGCCGACGGGGCTGCCCAGGCAATTTTTAAACCCCACTTTCCCGACCCGACCTTGGGTCACATCTTACTTGTGGGAGTAAGATAAAAACTGGCCTTGTGCCTAACTCCTGGAGAGGAGTAAATCAATACTCCGTTTTTTACTTCTTTCTTCTATTCATTTAATGTCATTTTTCCCTTGTTCAGAGGTCAGACGTTTTCTGGTATTAGCTCACTCTCCAATTCTCTCGCTTCAGCAGGTCAGCTGTCTCCAACTTCCACTCTGTGCTGTCTTGTGTAATCACTTGGTTCCAAGTTTTCCTTGGCTGGCACACCTTTCTATGATTTAAGGCATCACTGCTTCTGCAACGATGTATCCAGGAGAATGAATGTTCCACATTACCAAACCAGCACACTCGATTAATCCTTAGGACAATAGTAGTTCTTTCAACAAATCTTCTGATGTGTTGAGTTTGGTCAGATTTCGCATTGCAGATTTATCTGATCGTGGATCTGTCGTTGTGCTACAGTCGGGCAAAAGGGGATTGGGTTAAGGTTCAGCATTCACTGCCATATATATGACGATATATCATGACGATCCTGACACAGCTGCTATACAGTTTACCCCTACAGGTCCCCAAAATAAAAAGGGGTTGCAGCAAAACCGAAAAAAACGAAAACAAAATTTTCTTTATATAATTTGGATTATTCGGACTACTGTTCTCATCTTGAGTGTTATTCTCACAACGTTTCGGCCGATGAAACCTCTGACCTTCTTCAGGTGTATCTTGTTGAACTCGGGAATCTTTTTGTCGAACTCGAAATCTTTCTGTCGAACTCGGGAATGTGCATGGAATTTCGAACGGGACCCTTCATTTAATCCACAGGGCTAGCATGCTCTCGTTCTGTCAGCCATGACCGGGTAGAAATCGCAAGGAGCCGTTGCATGACAGATAAAATACTAAGTAAAATTCGCTTCTAGGTGCAGTCTTCTGAAGGTTGAAGGTTCAATCCTCAGTACCGGCGATACTAGGAATTGCAAATTACTGAAGACGTCTACCCGATCATGGCTGACGGAACGAGAGCTTGCTATGTCCATGGATTAAATAAAGGGTTCCGTTCGAAATTCCGTGCAGATTCCCGAGTTCGACAGAAAGATTCCCGAGTTCGATAAGATACACCTGAAGAAGGTTGGGGGTTACATCAGTCGAAACGTTGTGAGAATAACAACCAAGATAAGAACAATAGTCCGAATAATGCAAATTATACAAATTCAGAAACAAAATTTTCTTTATTGCTTGCACTTTATTGTAGTAGAATGCCATCATTCTTTTAGCACTCCCAGCTTCACATATACCATCAGCTCCCCAGCCCCTATGGAGGGAGAAAAAGGAAAAACGTCTGCTCACTTCGATTTACTCTTGCTCTGATCTTTTTTCAGATTCTCTCTCAATCGGTGACATAACTCTGAAAAATTGTTTTTAACACATTCCTCAAATCGGCATATCTCAAAATACAAAACAATAAAATGTTCATATTTTAATTTTTGTTTCAACCATGAAACTTTCTGAGTTAAACAAGACACATCTGAAGAAGGTCAGAGGTTACATTGGCCAAAACAGCCAAGATGAGAACAGTAGTCCGAATAAACCAAATAATACAATTACTATTTATTACTATAGAAGTACTATTGTGTAGTTATTTTTTTTTCAGTTGTGAGAATAACATCCAAGATGAGAACAGTAATCCAAATAATCCAAATTCTCGATCCTCATCTCAAAGATTCTGAAACAAAATATTTTGTTTATAATGTTGTGTATTTTTGTGGTATGATTGTGACTCGAGGGCCACCCCCATATAGAATCTTTGTTTGAGGCACGATTGTGACGCTATCCAGGCACGGACTTGACACTATTATGGGACCACAAAAGTCACATTCATTCTGGCCAGTTCTTTGTCCATAGTTTTGAGCCAAAGCTGTGATTCAGATTTAGTTTGAATGAGTGAGTAAGCGTTTGTTAGCATTAATTCTCTGTAGCGTTAGAGAGAATGTCTTGAATTGAGGAACCAGGGGTCATTGAATTCTGCAGCTGAAAAACTTGCCGTTGTGTGCAAAACTGACTCTTTATCGCTAAAACAGAAAGAAAGAAAAACAGTAAGCTTTGACTGCCTGTCACTTAAAGCAACTCCCATCGCCATTTCTTGTTGTAGATGCATGCTAGTGACAGGCCTAAGCTCTGTCTTATTTGCACTTTGGGACTTTTAGTTATTTCAAAACAAGGCTGATGTTTCCAATCGACTGACAGTCTGGCAGTTTTTGGAATCAAGAAAAATCTTGCAGGGCCACGCAAACAAAGTACCTTGAAACTCTGTGTACAACATTTTAATAGTAACTGTAATTTTTATTCATTTATTTTTTTGATTTATTTAAAATTTTCTTTGCAGTTGACTTGGAGAGTTATGATTGTGTCCACATGGAACCGTTTCGTGTTTCTGATACTGAACTTGTAAGTGTTATGGCCAGACCCCGAATTGATGTATTCTCCAGAACAAATTGTATAATCCGTCTACAAGCACTGCCAAACCGCAAATTCATCATCTACCTGCATGACATATACATCAGAGACTGTGGAGTCACACTAGAATTTTTTGACAAAGATGTTCATCTCAGAAATCCTTTTGTAAGTATGTTGTATCTAAGGAATCGATTTACCTCCTGTCTTTGTCATCCTGTTGGATATTACTAGTGTACACCCTCCGTCAAAAATGACAGGTAAATAAAAAAAATTATGCTTCACCAATATTCATATAAAATCATAGAATTATGTCATCAATTTAATTTTTCATAAATCAATTATCATTTCTGATGACCTAAAGAAAAGAAAATACCATTGAATTCATTTCAGACGACCGTTGACTTTTTTTTTGTTTTATTTTCTCCCTTTAATTTTCTTCCTTTAATTATTTATTTTATTATTAGGTGGGGGTGGGGGCTAGACATAAAAAACTGATGCCGGACTTTTTAAACAGGAAAGTTAAAACATAAAATGAAAAAAAAAACGTAAAAAAAGCAGAAAGGAAAAAACATTGTTTAAACATTATGGAAATGGTTTTGTATTCTCTTTTCCCTAATTCATCGGTCAGACTTTTGTGTGACAGGGTAAATATATATTTACAAATAAATGCACATTGCTCTTACTGTGGCCAGATGTGATCGCCTAGGTTCACGCTAAAATAAATCAGCACAAGACAAATGTTTGTATATCTTGATTGAGTCTGGGAGGTGTGCTTTTTCTCAGTCCGCGCGAAAATAGGTACCCCAGTCGTGGTTGTTGCTATCTCTCTGGTCAGTTGTCGGTCCGATCTGTCCCGATCCGCTCTCTGTCCAGGTTTGATCCTAACTGCTCGGCTTCTCCACGAAAACTCAACTCGTCAACCTTTTGTCATAAACCTTACTGTCGTCAACTGTCGTAAAACTAACCTACCTTACTGTAGTCAGGTGTCGTAAAACACTGTCACTCCTAAAATGTCGTGTCCAGTGTTATTTTCTTAGTGACCTGAACAATGGAAATTGACCACTCCCAAATTGTCTATTGTCTCTTTCGATGAGTCATTTTCTATCCCGTATTTTCTTTTGTCTTTGTCGATTAGTCACTTCCTATCCTGACCGGGCCCCGACCTTTGCGGCAGCCATAGTGTCACATTACTGATAGAGTGGAGGATTAAATTCTATTTGTTTTTTGTTTCTGTAGGTGGAGTTATATCCCTTTGAACCAGAGTAACATAACTTGGTCGAATCTTTTTTTTTATATATTTATCTAAGTGATCTCATTTTAACATTGAAGAATAATTTTAGCTGAGTTGAAATTCAAAGAAACATTTGCTGTGCAATAAATATATGTGACCTGAAATGAACAAAAATTAACATTTTTACACATTGGGTGTTCAGGTATGTGAAGTTACATCCCTTGAAACCAGAGTTACCTACCTTTGTTGAATCTGTTTTTCTTCAGTTTATTATCTTTAGTAGTCTTATGTTAATGGTGGTGGTTGCCTCTGATATTTTCTTTGTCATGCCATGGATAACCACCTAGTATTTGCATATTTTCTAAGACTTCAAATTTAAGTCAATCCTTTTAATTTGTTAATTTCCACTCCCCACTAAGCAAAGGGTACAAGTGCGGTGTTATACCATTAAGAAAAGGGATGATGGATTAACAAGCCTGGATCAAATAGAAGTTATGGGGAACCCTATTTGATCGTAGATTCTGATGTTGTTATGCTGGTGATCCCGTTGTTATCCTAGTGGCCTCGGAGGGAAGTTAACAGCAAAACACAAAGAAACACAATTTAAAAATCATATATTTTTTATTTTATTCAACTTTGGACATTGTTGTAATGATGAGTATTCATTTAGTGAATGTGTGACTCACTAATGTGTGTATGAGTAGTGTGTGTTTTTTTATGGAAATCGTTCCAGACAAGGCATGAAGCCACTTGATGTAAGGAGCTAAAAAAACACTTCAAGATCAAAAACTAGCGAACGATAAGTGTTTTATGGATAGATTACGACCCAGAAAACAGCAATTCTTCTCCCCTTTGTCAGAAACATCGCTCATGTAATGTGAGGACTAAAGAACAAAATAAAAGCATGTAGCATATAGTAAAAACCTCGTGCCCAAAAAGGGACATTTAGTGATTTTTTGGACAAATTTTAAAGTTATTTATTACATTCAAGACCTAGTTTCCCATTTAGACCTATCATTTCGGATTACTTTCCTGCAAAAATGGACCAAAAACCTTTAATATGCTCCTCGTGGCGGTTAATTGCATTATGACCATTGGGTAAAAAATCGCTCATATCTTAGTTCCTTATCTAGGTTCTATTCTGCACAAAAAATTGTCTCATATTTGCTATCAGGTATTCCAATTGCTCCCACTAGCTTAATGCTAGGATTTTTCCATTGAAAATGGACAGGTATTCGGGGGTTTTCTCGAAAAATGTATATTTTCGGGGTACAATTTTTTATGTTTTTTTAATATTATGACCAAATTTTTCCTCTAATTTCTCTGAAAATGATTTTCATTCCTTGCCAATCATAATTATTCAGCTACAGGATGTCAGGAAGTGAGAAAAGTCCATTGGTATAGCTACCATAGACTAAAGGTAAAAAAATTTTGATTTTTTGAACATGCTGTATTTCCGTCCACCCGTCACAAAAAGTCTGAGAATCAAATTTTCATTCTTTATAGTTATAGTAATGAGAATTGAAATAGAAAGAAAACTGCAACCAGCAAAAATTAGTAATTGACACAATATTTAAAGACATAATGCCTCTTTTTGTTCAAATAGCATGGCACAATTTGATATAAAGGGTATTCTCAGATAATATTTGTCATGACTTAAGGAGGAATTTAATCAGCCACAAAGATGTTTACGACGATGCAGTTGCGTACTTAATGAAACCAGTAGTACTGAAAGTCATGGACTTTTCTACAAAACTACACATGTTTGTTGCTTGAGGAAATTATGAGTATTCACTGGCAGCAGAATACAGTCACCGTGTACCCCGTTGTCGTGCTTCGTATGGTGGATGGAAACATCAGAGAGGACCATTTTGTCTTCTACAGTGAAGATAAGAAAAAAGACCCATGGTTCGTGGAACTCTGCAACCAGAAGATAATTGATTTTTATGCAGAGAAGTCAATCCATATCAAAGAAGACATTGAATTCACCGATGGTTGTGGGAGTCAATTTAAATGCAAGGAAGCAGCAAGATTGTTTGTGAATCGAACCATCAAAGGAACCCGGGTGTACTTCGAGACAGCTCATGGAAAAAGTAAGAGTGATGGATTAGGAGGAGTTGTGAAATCGTACTGCCTGGGAGCCGTTGTCAGTGGAGACGCCACCATACGGGACTGCAAAGAGTTGTTCAATTTTTCACTTAAAGCTCTTACAGTGAAAGATCGTTCCAAAGAAGAAGGGCCAATGATGAATCGAACATTTTATGAGGTAACTGTGGAGGAAGCGGAACAATATCGTGCCAACAATACCATAAAGAAATATTATCATCTACCCCAAACACTGAAGATCCACCAAACTTCAAACAAAGTCAGCAATTCTCATGGTATTTACACACAACACTTTGCATGTTGTTGCTTCCCATGTTTAGAAGGAAATTCAGACTTTTGCAAGCACCGCTTGAACAAAGAAGGTATATTCTCTGATGATATGTCTGCCATTTGTCCAAAGTGGACTCTATTTAAGGAGAAAGGTGCTGGGCAGAAGGATGCCGGTGATTCCAGCAGCAGTGAAGATGAAGGTGAAGATGAGTTCATCGACATCAACCAGGAAGAGGACTATGAAGAGGGTGAAGCATACAGCATGCTGCAAGAAGGAAACATCGCCGTTATACGATCAGGGGATGATCATCCATACTATCTTCTCAAGTTGGATTCACCTCCATTCGAAACAACTGTTGACGTGAGTGACGATTACCACCACAACTTTCCTCGTTGTCATCGTGTTATCCGGGGACATTACCTTGAAATTTTCAAGGAACTCAAAGACGGTGATTTGTACTATTTGGAGAGGAAGAAGTTTGCCTATGTCTCAAGTTTGTGCATTGTTGGTATCTCTCCAGAATTGCAAACTGTGATGCAAATGAGAAGAGGAAAAGAAGAAACCATGTTCATGGTAGACGAGGAACTTCACCAGGCATTGAGTGAGCTGGTCACCTCACCAACCAATTGAGGCATTTATTAAATGTGAACATTTGAACAGTACTAGTAAGAACATGCAGCCTTTTATTTCTGTTTGTTAGTCCTCCGATTTATTGAGGGGGCTATAGTTTTGAGGCATGTCGTCCGTCCGTCCGATCGGATTTTTCTCCACGACCATCAATTGAATTTCTCTGAAATTTTGCATGAAGTTGTAACTTTGGTCAGGTTAGAAAGTGATATTCTTCAATTTTGAAAAAAAAATCTCGTTAGCCCCCCAGGCGGTCAAAAGGGGTAAAAAAAAAAATTTAAAAAATGCCCCGAAATGACATTTTTTGCCCCATAACTTTGATCCATCCATCCAATTCAGGGGCAGGGTATGATATTTTGTGACAGAAAGACAAGGGATGGGCTTATCTCACATGGATATCCATTTAAATCCCACTTTTTCCAGTTTCGAAAAATCCTGACTTTTTGTGACGGGTGGACGGAAAACGAATCAACTGGCCTTGCAGGAGAAGGCCTCATGAAAAAAATCTGACCAACTGGTATGAAGAAGCCTTTCATAGTGCCTTCAATTTTAGGTATTAGCCATTCTCACCAAATCAATGTAAATGCATTAATTCTGAGGTCCTTACTTTTTGTGACGGGTGGACGGAATTTTAATGGCCAACACAGATTGCACCCAGTGAGCAAGAAAAATGTATTAGCAATGAAAAAAAATGACTGAGTTCCAATCCAAATTAGATAAATTAATGAGAAATCATGTTAGGGGCATTTTCCAGAGTACTTAGGGTACCCAAAGAGAAAGATCAAGACATAAATTGAAATTTTTGTGCAAAATGTTCCCTACCAACCAGTTAAGTAAATGCATACGTGACTCCATGTTGCTTGAATTTTTGGCCAATTAATGAGTTATTCATCATTACTCATTAATAGAAGATGCCAAAAAACCACCTATATAATATACCTCTATACTTCAAGTAGTATTTTAGATGGAGTATCTCTTTTTAAAAAATTCCAAAAAACAAGCGTTCCCGCCCCAAAAGTGCTATATTTACCTATAAATGACCAATTTTCCCTACATTCCCTTGTTCAAACATATGACATGTTATATACTGTCGGAAAGGAAATTTCGAGGGGATTAAGAATATGGTGTCCATTTATTCATTCCAATAACATGGTGGCCACAAGAAAAGAAAAACTGTCTGGGCACGAGGTTTTTATTTAATGCTTTGTGTGGGTTTCGCTTGCTTGTCTTGTCTCAATCTGCGACAATCACTAACTCTCTCTCTCCCTCTCTCTCTGTATGTATTTCTTTTCCTTATATAAACATTTTGTGTCATTGTTCTTTTTGTTTTCGGCAATTTATTTTTCATTGTATATTCTGACGCCGATTTTATATAAATTAATTAAATGTGTCTCGAACTGACAATATGTTGTTTTTTTTTTTCAATTTCTCTCTAACCTAATTCTTTTCTGTCGATCAGCAACTTCCTTTAGTTTCTGATCTCTATTTTGGGTTAAATTCCTTAATTCTAAAATTATTTGTGTCAGGATGTTATTTCCAAATGCGTAATTTTAAATTTCTGTTTTCTATCATCACTATCACATTTGAAACAGTTATCCTCATTTTTATTGTTTTCCCTACTTTATAACGTTACATAAATCACACACACACTCTATTTTGTTACTGACTTGTAAATACATGTGAAATGTCTCTTCACTTTCATTAAATGTAAACTTTATCTCTTATTGTGACTGTTTTTAATTATTTCACAGAAAACATTTGGTTGTCATACTAGTCCTGGTGTTTTATTCAGTACGCATACCAACATGTTAACGATCAAACTAAGTAAATTATCAAGTGCAGCTAGAAGGTATCGAATACAAATCGAACTGGCTACAGATAAGGGTAAGTCTATATTCATCATCATATTCAATTTAATGTCCGTTATACATGCTCGTATGTGTTGGATGACTTTTAGAAATTGACTTCCAAACTAACCTATCTCTGACCAGGTCTTTATTTATCCATCTTTCTCTCAACTCCATCCTTATCACTTCCTACCATGTTTTCCTCGGCCTTCCCCTGCCAACTGACTCTGCTACCTGATCTGTCGTACGTTTACTCACCAAAGAAGTCTCATTCATCCTTTCAATGTGCCAATAACATCAAAGTCTCCTGTTATGCATAACTCTCCCTATACTGTCCAGATTTAATCTCCCTCTGAGGTGATCAGATCTAAGCCTGTCTTTAACACTCACATTACACATCCATATTTTTCTCCATACAACGCATATCCTCAACCCTCACTGGCCAGCTTTCACTTCCAAGCAAAGTCTATATTAATAATCTTTAAAATCTGCATCCAGTATTGAAACAGCATTGAACTATGCATGCACCTGCAAACACAACACCTCCCAACACTTTGTTTTCCACAATAAAATCTGGGTATCAAATAATTGATATTATAAAACCATTGGTTTCTTTTGTAGGTCCCAAACTTGGAGCTGCCATAAACAACCATTCAAAAAATCAACCATTAACCATAACAGCCTTATGTACAGTCCTCTTAATTTCTTGGCTTCTTATTTGAGAAGGAATGTTGGTAAGTAAATTCAAAGTTTCTTCAAAACTTTAAAAGAAAAGTAAAGATGTTTATATATAAATCGTAAAAATATTAATCTGTGTTCATTAACTTGTCTGATTAATTTTTAATAAATTATGACAAAGTGAAAAAATATTGTCTATTGTAAAATCTCTATCTTTCTCTCTCTCTCTGGTATTTTGTGAATTTTCCAGTGGTGAAATCGATTTATACAAGTTCTAAGTCTACAATATGAAGATTTAGTTAGTATCTCAAGATTCAAACTCCTTGGAAGCTGTAGATGAGTGTTAGTATAGTACTGCTGTCACTAGGAATACAAAAAAGAGGAATGCTTCTGCATTGTTAGCAGTGGGGGCTGTTTCTGTGGATGGCGTTTCTTGTGGATTGCCTATATAAATTAAGGATTTTATTAATGTACATGCATTTATGTACCCCACTAAAAATGCAGCCTTGCGTATGTGTACAATATGTTGTGTAAACAGTGGCTAACCTGTTCTTGCAGTTTCAGAAATGTGATGTGGAACACTGTCTCAGGTGATTAGAAACGAGACGGAACAATTAATAGACAAGTGCATTTTTTTTGTACAAATCCTATTCTCTTCTTGCATTTATTACTTGTTACTGAGCAACAATAAAATCCACTCAAACTCATCCCCATTAGTGACTTTTTTTTATCTCCCCAACTACTTCCCCATAATTCATCAAATTTTTATTGTTTATTTTATTAAATCTCCCTTTTTCCCCAGCCTGCTGCTTTTTCTTTTTTGTTTCAGATAAAGCCGAGCTGGTAATTATATGTATTCTTAATAGCACAAAGTTTTCTTTTTTTGTGTGTCTGTACTAACTCCCATTTACAACAGTGTGTGCATGTGTGCGTGAGCATTCCTTGAATTTTTATTTTTCATTTATTTTATTTATTTTTTTATTTTTAGATTCATTGACGCTGGTTTGGGTCACAAAAAGGAATAAAATGTACATCATCTGAAAACAAAAACATTTACTTTTTTTAAACCTGATCTCGTATTTAACCGATATTTTTTAATGAGAAAAAAGCAATTGCAATGTCCTTTTTTTTTCAAGTTTCGGAAAGAGACAAGGTTAGATTTAAACAAAAAAAACAAACAAACAAAAAATCAGAAACCACCGCTGTGTTCATATAATCTTAACAAACCTGCAAAATATCGTCAATCGATACAACATAATCACGGAAGCGTTATTGATATTATTATCTGCCTCCTCGCATCTGGGAATAATTTATTATTTTGAAATATTTATAAGATGCAACTTGTTGCTAAGTAAAATTAACTTAAAAATTTGGTAGCTGATATATAAGCACCTATGTATCAGAAAAGAAAGAAGGGAGCTTATTGATTTGAAATCAACAAACATTTCATTTGGGAGGGGGGGGGGAGTATAATCTACAACTTCTCTCCAATAAATTGTTGTAGATGGATGTGTTTTCATATTGCTGAGTGGGTGCGTGATTGGCCTAATCCTAACCATCTCAAATTTCATGATCAGCGATGGCGAGTTCAAATCCTGTTCGATCTATTACATTGAATTATGCACTCCTACACCAATATCATTGGGGAAATCTGACCAAAAAGCAGAGAAATCACATTTATGGAAGGCTCTAGTGATTTAAGCGGGAATCTGATTTTTCTGGATTAAAAAATAAAAGAAAAAAAAGCAGAGAACTCACATCCCTGTAAGACACATTCCAATTTTATGTTGATTTTTTTTTACTGAGTAAAAAGTCGAAACTACCTCTTTGCACTCATTCTCCGATCTGGACAACAAAGAATCATCCATATAAACAATATGAGTTTAATGTGGAATTAAATGACAGTGAACTATTCTCTAAAAATTTGTTATTCAAGTTTTTGGAAAAGAATCTTTATATAGCCAACAGAAATTTCCTGCTAAAAATCGAAAAATTTAAACAGGGATGCCTCCCTCCAAGACTCCTCCCCTCTTGCGTGTGAAATTTAACGTAAAATGATCCCTTATTTCCAGGCCATTCTAGCTTTTTAGGTCAGTTAACCAAAAGATATTTTTGCTATGAGAGATAAATTCTATGTATTTTTTTTTTTGGTGGGGGGGGGTCATGGTGAAAGGTTGGTAAAAAAAAAAATAGTAATTACTTACCACTCGAACCTAGGGTTAGTAGTAGGGTAAGCCCCCTTTCCTAAAAAAACTTCCTAAACCCTACCATTAACCCTAAGTTGGAGTGGCATCCCCCCCCCCAACAATTTATCTTCCATAGCAAAAAGAATTGGTTAATGTCCCAAAACGCTAAAATGGCCTGGAAATTAGGTCATTTTATGTTAGTTTCATATGCAAAACTGATCTCCCACGCAAATTTCTAAAATGTTTTTTTTCTTTATGCCAAGTTCTTCAGGGTGTTCCCACATAACTGCCTAAAAGAAGTAGAATCTCATGTTTTGTTTTTTAGCGAAGGGTGTTTATCTACAATACTTGTATTTCATACTGAAAGTATGGACTGATTGTTTTAACTTCAGTTTTGCTTTTAAATTCGTTAAATTCTGTTAAAATGAGCTTTTTGTGTAAAAAGAATGTCTCAAGTTTATTTTATGAAAATAAAGAAAAAACATGACAATTAGCAAGAGAAGACTCTAAATGCTTATGTGGGGAGGGGAGGGGGTCAGGAAGTCATTCTTTGATTAAACAAAGTCTTCTACCTCTCCCTACCCGCATTGTGAATCTTTTGAAAGTATTGTATGAGGCAAAGCAAAACAAATCAAATCGAGATGAGAGAAAACAGGAAAAGAGAAAGAGAAATAAAATCAGCCAAATGACGAGACAAAAGACGTTTAGAAAAACGAGACAAAAAATGTTTTTTCTGATTTACAAAAAAAGCAGGATTCTGCTAAAAAGCAGAGGTTTCACACCCCTGTTTTAATGTGGACATCACATCTTTATAACTGGCTATGTTGGTCACTTAACCTCTTCACTTTTTTTTTTTTTTTTTATTACCCGTCCAAAACAAGACAGGTTTTTTATTTATTTATCTCATTTATATTTGTCTTTCCATGGTGCTTTCTATTAGGTCGTTACAAAAATAATGTCTGATTTCAGAAACATATTTATTCATGAACATTTTTAAATCTTTCCGATACTCTGTAAATGACACAAAACTGATGTAGTGCTGACAGCTAGTGCCTGAGACATTTCTTTGACACTTTGACGTGGATGTTGCTCAACAATGGCTTGCAATTGTTCATTGTCAAGATTACACGGCCGTCCTCTACTTTCTTCATCTTCAAGGCTCTCATTTCCACTACAGAATTTCTGGAACCACCTTCATACTATGGATCCATCTCCGCATGCTCTATATTGGCAGAAGTTTCTAAGGCATTGTGCCCCAGTTTGAACTCATACAACATAAGAAGGCGAAGGTCATGTTTTGGCATGTTTATCACTGAGGGTCTTCTATGCTTCAAAAATACTTTCTATCTGAAAAATGTTACACATTATTATTGAGAACACATTAATTATTATATATGTTAACATTTACAAGAAATAAACTACAAATTCTATGTTAAAATTATTTTTTTTTAACCTAGCGCTTCAGGCGGCCATTATTTTTGTAACAATCTAATACATTAATCTGTATAATTTAATGTTAATAATAATATTCCTTTTAAAATAATAAATTTCTGTTGTTATTAAAAAAAAATTACTCTTTGTTTTTTCTTCTGTGAAAATAATTGTTATTGTCAGCTAAATATTCTAAATAAAACGAATATGTCTCTTCTTTATTTCTTTATTTCTTTATACTTAAGTTAAAGGTGATCATATTATTACAATGCAAGAAAAGGTAAACCGTGGATTTGAGACTATTAAATTAATAAAAACGACATTTATATTCGACTAGACTAATCTTATCTTTCTTTTTCTTTTAAGATCTGTGCATATCATTTCATTGTAATAATATAATTTATCTTAAGTCTTTTATTGTTAAGGAGTTAAACAATAACTAAAAAAATTGTTTTTCACTCTTGTTGATTTTAAATAAATGAAAATTAAAAAGAAAAATTGCCTTAAAAATTAATTATAATTAATAATTAATTTTTAGACCGTGGATTTGAGACCATTTTTCGATTGTGTAAGTTTTAGCGTCCAAAATTCACCTTTCATTTTGGTACTGTGCTGCTATCAGAGCTCCCATTAAGCTTTTTGGATAAGGAATTCAACAAAATAGTTTTCTTTGTAAATTGGTAATAGATGGATCAAATGTTTGAAAAATTCGAGAACTTATGCAGCATTCAACTCTAAAAAGAATACTTCATTACAGAATTTAGAAATTTGATTTACAAAAGAAACATCGATCACTTGAATGGGAAGTATTCATCATCATCATCATCATCTTCAGTTTAACATGTTTTACATGCTGGCATGTGTTGGATGGTATTTAGAAATTGACTTCCAAACTAACCTATCTCTGACCAGGTTTTTTTTAATCTCTCTTTCTTTCAAATCCTTATTACTTTTTTCCGTGGCCTTCACCTGAACCTGCTACCTCAACTGTTCTACATCTCTTCACCCAAGAACTCTCATTCATTGTTTCAATCACACTAGCACCGGCTCCATCCTGTGACTCAATGGTATCATCAAATTAACAAAACTTCCCGACACCCTCATTAGCTTCACCATCCAGATATACTGTTCTGGACCTGTTAGGGGCCGGAAGAAGACACAGTCTCGGGATTAAGTGAAACAAAGTAGATTGAAGAAAGTATAAATACAGCATATAAAGAGGGTGGTTAAACGTCCGTCTGACTGCCAGTATTAGACTGGGGTAATTCCAACACCGAGAGGTATGTGCTCCCGATAATTATAGTGAAACGGAAGAGTTCATGTAGTCCATAAAGGTGAGTACCATAACACCCCCTCCCAAGAATTACCTCTGCAGGAGATTCAGTATTGTTTACTTTTTGAATTGATAATAAGATCCGGAGACTTTGGTTTTCTTTTAGATTGCCTACTGCAACAGAACAGCGACAAACTTTTTAAAGTCTGCCCAATTTTCACAATCTATTTTGGATCCTCATACTTTCTGAAATATAAAACGAAAGTTTTATCCTCGTCTGGGGAATAAGTGAAATTGTCATTTGCACTCCAAATGGCATTTTGAGAAAAAGCATTTTCATCTCAGTATTTTTGGCCTCTATTTGACATTGTTTGTAGTAATACTTCGATTTTTTGATTTTGTTCCAGTAAAAGTTTTTGAACTCTTTGTTCGTTTTTTTATTGTTGTTCCTACTATCTTTCTTCGTTTTAAGTTGTTGTTGCATTTGAAATTAAATGAGTTCTGCCATATTTGATTTGAAATCTTCCATGTTTAGATGTGTCTTTATAGAATATGGCTTTCAAAAGTTTTTTGTTTTATATTACGCTGATATTGCTTGTAAAAGAGAAAGAGTATAAAACCTTTTTGTCAAAAAAAAAAAAACACTTTTTAAGCAAGTTTTTCACATAACAGTAGTTGTTACGGTTAGCACTTTAGTCAACAGTAAAATAAGGTTATAATTTCGACGATGGTACTTTTTTCTTTTGGAGAGAAAAAGATGATGTATACCTTGTTAAAAATTAAGTGTCTAAATAGAAATAATGAAATCACTGACTTTTTTTTTTTTGAGAGAAATAATTTTTTTTTTGTCAGACAAAAGAAAAGACTTTGGCTAAAAAATCCAACTTACAAGATATTTTTTGTCTGCCGATAAAGACTATTTTAAGGAGGTTGTCGGGTAATTTCGCCATTGGTTTCTAAATGTTAGTGCTTTTTAAGGTTCTCAAATAAAAGTCCCTTAATGTACCTCGTCACTAGTTGTTGTGGACCTGTAAGAGCTCCGGAAAGAAGACACAAACTCGGGATTAAGTGAAACAAAGTATATTGAAGAAAATATAAATACAACAAATAAAGAGAGTGATTGAACGTCTGTCTGACTATCAACATTAGACTGGGGTAGTTCAACACCGAGAGGCATGTGCTCCCGGTATTTATAGTGACACAGAAGAGTTCATGTAGTCTGTAAAGGTTGGTACCATAACATATACTTTCTCCACATCTGAGTTCTCATCTATTTCCATTGTCTTACACTTCTTGCACAAAATTGGTTATTCTCTCTCAATCTACCAGTAATTCCATTGCACTTCTTCTGTAGCCAATGCTTGAAGTACCACAAAAAATTGAATGGCACCCAACTGAGCAGAGGAGCTTTCCAACACTAGAATCACTTATCACTTTGGTCTTGGTAACATTCACTTTCAGACTTTTACTTTCCATAGCATTCCTCACAGTGTTTAACTTAACAAGTGGGTCATTCATTGTTTCACAGGCAAGTATTAAATCATCAGCATACATCATCTCTTCTGGACAACCCGTACGGAATTCTCTGGACAATACTTCTAGGACACAAATGAAAAGCAAGTACAGAACTCTGATGTACTCCTACTTTAACATTAAAGCTGTCACTAAATGTGCTGTTAATTCTAAAAAGACTTTCTGCATTTCTGTACAACCTTCACCGACCACTCATTTGCCCCTAGTTTACACAAAGCCCACCAGACAACATTTCTTGGCACTCTGTCAAAAGCTTACTTCAGATCCACAAAGCAAGATACAGGTTCTTCTTCTTACCAAGGTACTTCTCTTGCATTTGTCTCAGGATAAATATAGCATAAAACCAAACTGCATTTCATTTATGCTGCTCAATTATTTTTTCAGTAACTTTCAGGACGTGATCCATCAATTTTATACCTCTGTAATTACCTCTATCATGTGCTTCCCCTTTACCCTTGTAACAATTCACAATTGTACTAATTTTCCAGTCTTTCGGGATAACCTCTTTTATGATAAGATTTGTCAATGCCTGTTTCATCTGCAACCTTCAACATTTCTGTAACAATGCCCGAGGGTCCTCTCGCCTTACACTTCTTCATCTTACTTGTACCATTTCTTTCTCAATTCTTATAGTTGGACCAGATACTGTTTCAGTAACTTCTAGATTTTAACGGTTCCATGAAAACTCAGTATTCAACAATTTCTCATAGTGGCATTTCCAAGCATCCCTCTTGTCCTGTTCATTTGTTGCTAACACTCCATTGTCATTTTGAATGCATTTCTCTCCAACAATATCCATATTTGTCTTTGCCATCTGTTTAACTATCCTGAATACTTCGTTCTTTTGGTCATCCCTTTGTAGTATATCTGGAAATCTGGATTGCTCGGCTTTGTATGTTGCTCTTCTTGCTTCCCTCTTTGCCTCCAGATACATATCCTTATTCACTAAACCTTTTATACAGACTGCTTCCGTTTTTCTTTGATACACTTCTCAAATTTCTCATTCACTTAAGGGCCCTTCCATTCACCCACAAGTATAAATCTGTTACCGCCAACAGATTTAATCTTCCTGTCCTCATCAAATTAAGCCCATATTTAAAACTTACATTATGCATCCATCATATCATTTCTCTCCATGCAACGCATGTCCTCAACCCTCACTGGCTAGGATTCACTTCCATACATCACCACACTGTGTACACATGTCTGAGACTCTTCCCTTGGTCGACAGTGATAATGCTTTGCCAGTTAGTAATGGCAGAAGTTCCCTAAACTTACTTATCCACTCCTAACTTTGAATTAGGGGTAAGTGAAGGTTGTTCAAGCAATGTACAAAAATGTGGATAGTCGTGTTAGAATTAACATTCAATGACAGCTTTAATGTTAAATTGAGAGTACATCAGGGTTCTGTACTGAGTCAGTTGGATTAGTAGATGTAGAACAGTTGAGGTAGCAAGGTCAGTTGGCTGGGAACAGCCAAGGAAAACATGAGAAGAAAGTGATAAGGATGGATTTGCGAGAAAGAGGGATAAGTAAAAACCACAGATAGGTTAGTTTGGAAGTCAATTTCTAAAAAGCGTTCAATAAATGCCCGCATGTAAAACAGACGTTAAACCAAATATGATAATGAATGTCACTCTCTGAAATGGGCCCCTAACATTAACTTACCGAATGTAGACAGGATTAATGGTATTATGTCCTGAAAAGTCTAATAATAATTTGAAATACAAAACGATACTTTTTTTCATTGAGAGATTTTCGCTGGTCATTGGATAAACCATGTAGTAGAACAAGAATAAATACCACAATTCAATGTGCCATTTTAAACTGATTTTTTTTTTTAAAAAGCAACAATATGTTAATTAACATTTTGGAGGTACTAGTACCATTTGGAAAAGTGATTATATTAGTTTTATAATAGAGTTAAATGCAGCTATGCACTCTGAATATTTGACAAGCAATAAAAAGAATTGGTTTAAAGTAATGTGATCTTTAGTATCGCCTTGCTTTAAAGTCAATAAAATAAATTGGAACTACAGTACATGGAATAATTTAAATGTAGAAAACGTGGGGTGAAATCTATAACAAGAAAAAAACAAAAACTTTCAAGCAAATATTTACAAATGGAAGAAAAAAAACTGAAATAATTAAAACATTAGTTTCTACCTGCTCTTTTAGTGGTTTTGGTACAGTACCTGGGTATGTCAATTTCCATCTTTACCTAGCTTCTACCGCTTTATAACTAGTACGAAGAAAAATATTTGTGAAATTTTGTGGAAAAAAAAAAGTATGCTACTTAGTATTTGTATGAGAGAGTAAGTAACTACGATGAATGTATTTACGTATTGTTTTTATTAGCAAAAAACATTAGAAATTATGTTTTTAAGCAAAAAAATATTCACGTTGAACTTAAATTTTTTTTTGTACTTTTATTCACCACAAACAAGGCATACTGCCACTGAAACGTAAGGGGCTACTTGATAGGAGTCAGATTTTGGGAGGTCAGCCTTGATGGGGGAGCTGGGCAGCAAGATGTTTGTTCACAAATGCTGAATACACTTTATGTCTACTTGTTGTGTGGAGCATCAAAAAAAAGAAGTTTATGTGAGATTCGAACTCGGGTATTGACATTATAAAAACTACTGCCTTAGTAATGTGTACTCTGCTTATTCCTTTTTTGTCAAACAATCAGGTTTTTATTTGCATACAAACAGAAAACTAATAGTATGTAAATTTATTGGAACTGATGAAAAGGACTTTCTAAAAAGTTTGAATGATCTTCCTGTAACCCCCCACTACTGGTTTGTAGTCTGACTGTTTATACAAGAGAATGACTGAGACATTATTTGAAGATTTATTCAAAGAGAAAAAGATTATTGTATTTTTACTATAAAATTATTGAAAATAATTATTTTGATAAACGACTAGCCACCAGGTAAAGTTTTATTTTTCTTCAAATTTTTTAAAGATAAAAAAATAAATAAATGAACAAACAGCATTGCACCAACATTTCTTTACTTGAACTGTGATTGAGTTTATGAACTGTACACCCACATGAAATTGCATCTGCATCAACGGTGCTGAACCCCTCCTATGAGGGTTGGCGGTAAAAGAAATCTTTTTCACCAGTCATTCCAAACATACATACACATTGACACCAATTTCAAAGAAAACACAGACAAGTAAATAAAGAAACAAATTTTATTTTAAATCCATGCATGAATGGAGAAAAAAAAATCATACACTCTCACAAGACATGCAAATATGAAACTTAGTGAACCAAAACAAGTGTAAATTTAAATTTTAGTATATAAAGTGTCAAAGATTATTTAAAAAAATATAAAATATACATTTTTGGGGGAGTAATAATAATGAAAAAAAAAAAATGTCAAAAAAGAAAAAAAATGTTTTGTTTTATACAAGATAATTTTAGAAACATGAGCCATTACTGAGGATCAGGTGTTCATTTTGGACTTCATTTCCTCAAACTTTGCAGATTAAAAAAAACAACTTTTTAATCAAATGGTTTATTATAATTCCATTGACATTTTTTCATCGATATAAAATAAAGAATACAACCAAATTTGGTTGTTTGTGATAAATAATATGTATTGAATCTAAAATGCTCACAGCAAAAATAGTAGAGCAGTTATAATAATATTGTATATGGCTTACATTGACAAGGTTTCAACCTAACCATCTTTTCAGAGCCAAATTAGCTTACATCGACAAGGTCTTTTCAGAGCCAAATGACTTTACTAATAAGTACTTTATTTTTATTATGTTATGATTTTAAATAAATAGGTTTATTTTGTTATATAAAGACAACAAAAACAATGTATTTAAAATATTCACCTATAAAAAGTTATTTTTGTTGTGTTAAGTCATTTGACCCTGAAGAGATGGTTAGGTCAAAACCACTGCAATATTTATGTAAGCTAATTATATATGATAGATGATCCTCCTTTTATGTTTCAGTAATGATATAGTTGTGTCTTCTTTTGTATTTTGTGAATTTTCCAATTCTAAGTCTGCAATATATGGACTTAGTTAATATCTCTAGGATTAAAACTGCATTTTTTTCCTTCATGTATAAATGACTAAAAGAGAGAGGGGTGTATGCCTTTTTCAGACTGAAGCAATAGTTATCACGACACTTTTATATAAACATTCACAATAGATAGTTTGTCCAAATATTTAAATAGGTGACTTTTCATGAGTAAATAATCTTTAATTTTTTGTTAATTTAACTGTTAGTTTTTTTAAGATATTGAAAAGTAACCATCCTTAAAAAAAAACAGAAACAAAACTTTACAATAATCAATAAAGATTCACATGTAGTCATGAGTATGGCATTAAGTTAGACCAGATTAAAATTGATACTAAATAATACAGAATTTTATTACACAGACAGTCATGGCAAATATAACTGGAATTAATGTTAAGACAATAATAATGACTTAAAATAACAATTTCACCTGTTATGTTTTTATCGTACAGACAAATTAAGAATAATGAAACTGCAGTTTTGTGATTCATCTAAACCAGATTACCCATCAGGATTCACATGGACCCCTGGGGGTTCACAAAAGCTTTAATGGGCCCCATGAAAAAATGTTGATCTAGTTTCTATTTATTTTGTTTACTAGAAGATGTACATGCGTTTATTGAAATTTTTAAGATTTGTATTTTATGTTATGAATATAACGGAATTGATTCATTGTTAGTTTTTATTAACCTAGAAACAAATATTTGATTAAAAAAAATTATATATGCATATATAGGGATCTACAAGCAAAATAAGGTCGGGTACCCCTGATTTAAACAAATGATTCTCAACCTTTTTCAGCCCATGAACCATTTTCTTTCAAAAATAAATTATTATTCTAAAGTAAGAGTGTTCATGTTCGTTTTATATTCCTATGTGACATACTTAAGGTTAAATCAAATATTTTTTATAATTTACTTGTTTATATAGATCTAGTTCATTTAATTTAATTATTTCTATGTTTATTCTTGTATATTAAAATAAAATGTTATTTATTTACAAATTCTCTGTAGACAACTAGAAACTCTATATTACATTGATTTAAACCATGTATTTCTGAGAGTCAAAATTCTTTTTTTGTATGTGTGTATTTCATCTATACTATTTTTTGTTTGTGCACTATATACTTTAAAGTGTTGCCATGTATATACTAAAAATACTGTTGAGAGAGGAGAGAGAGAGAGAGAGAGAAACAAACCTGCACTGCTGTAAAGCTTAAATAACATTAAAAAATATCAATGTAACTTTTATCTCCTTTATGATACACTGGTAATACCAGTATCTACAAGAAAAAAGGGTGCGGCTAACATTGGATATGTCAGCTATTTCTCTTGTTAGTTTATATAAAGTTAATTGTTATATAAATAGTATACGCCCACTGTTTAGATGCAAAGACATTTTATTACCTAAATATACTTAGCTTTAATCTTTTGGAATAATAGTTATACCGGTTTTAAAAGATGGGTGGCACTTGAAGGGGCATTTTGTCTGCATGGCATGCGATCACCATTTATCACTAGAACAAAACTGATGCTTATTCTTCAATGTTATAATTCTTATATACAACTATTTAATATAAACACAGGAATTGGCTTTATAAGAGATGTGGTAATATTTAATTTGCATAAACATTTTTAATCTTAGGTTCAATAAACTACCAAACTCTAATGGTTACCACGGTAACTCGGAAGGTATTACTTGAAAATCTTATTGCATCAGGTTATATATTTATACTATTTGATTGTTAAGAAAATAATCCTACCACAGCTCCATTGATATTTTTTTTTGTATATGATGTAACTATATTCATTTATTATTTTTAAAGTTTAAATATTTAATTCATTTAAAATTATTCAATATTTAATGGGATTTATTTAATATGAATATTAAAGTGTAATATATTAAGAATATATATATATATATATAAATATGTTTATTTTTAAACAATGTGATTAATTTGAATGATTATGTATTATATAATAATTAAAAAAAAATTAATTTTAAATTTGTGATTTTGTTTAATTTAATTTGGTTATTAACGTTATTTTATATTTTTCCTTTTCAACATATTCGGTTTTAATGTCTGTTTTACATGCTGGCAAGTGTTCAAAGCATAATTTACAGTTTCTGCTAATTTTAAGGATACACAATGGATGTTCTTATTCCTATATATATATATTAGATAATGTAGTACTATTTTTATATATTTCATTTCTGAATGTCATTTTATAACTATATCTACCCTTGAATAAATTTTCTGTGGATCCTATATATACTTTTCCTTCATTATTAAATTTGTTATTTATTGTTTACATTATTTGTTAAACATTTATTCATTAATGGGAAATTGTTTTGTTTTTTTATTGCATATATAAAATTATTCATTATAATAATATATTAATATTATTATAATATGTATGTATAAAAAATGGTATACTTGTTAAGTACAATGTATCTATTTTTAGAAGGTTTTATTGAATAAAATGTTATATATATATATATATATATATATATATATATAACATCTGTATGTACGTTTTAAGGAACGTACCCTCATTTAGAAAACATTATTTTTGCTTAAAAAACTCAAAACAGTGTAAAAAACAATACTTTAGTTTTTGTAAGTTTTAAGAAGTGTTTTTCGGCTAAAATTTGTTTTGTTTATTTCAAAAAATCTCGGAAGGGTCAGTCTACACACACATAAAGTTTGGTGAGTTTAACTTTTATTTTGTGGAAGTTATTCAAATTCAAGTTATTCAAATTTAAAGATAGGACCCTTATTTTGGCCCACCCTGTATTAGTGTGAAATCCAAATTAAAACTGTTTTAAGAAAATGTTCACTGCTTTTAATATAGAGCAAAATAATAAGAAATGTTATTTAAATGTTTATTCGTTACATGAGTAACACCCATTTATGTGTATGTAATATATATATATATATATATATATATATATATTTATATTGTTTCAGAAATTCATTCACACTATAAAAAACACCCCAAATACCAAATTATTTTAATATGTATTATTTAATATTCTTTTATGATTTTATTGAATTTCTGAAAAAATATAAAAAATATTTAAGCTGTTATCCTTTGAGAGAATCGAGCTTTTTACATATAAGAATTAAAACATCAACCTTTTCAAGTAGTTCTATGTTAGCTAGATCATAGGAATAAGAATACACACACACACGCGCACATGTATATATATGCAATATATGAAAAGTTTTGTGCAAAAGCAAAACATGGAATATTTAAGATTTTTCCCAAAATTATATTGATTTTGTAGTCATTATTTCCAATACATATGTATTTATTGTTTGTTTTTTTTAATAATAGGGTATTTTTTTAGAGTGCTTACTGTTTTAGCAATAGAGCAAATTATCTTAAACAATTAGAGTATTTTTTATATTTTTTTATACAGTAAAGAAAACAACAAGAAAATGCTTTCCTGCTTTGATAGTAGTCTGGCTGCGATTAAAGTATGAAACAATTGTAAAGGTTTTTACAAAACATTGTTAAATTAGTATTTCATATATATATATATATATATATATATATATATATATATATATATATATATATATATATATACTTATATTATAAAATAATATATTATGTATAGTTTTTCAGTATTTACTTTAACAGAGCTTAATAAGTAGAACTTAGTAGTAGTATAAAAACATACTTATGGCAAGTAAACTACATTTACTGTCCATAAGTATATTTTTATACTAATATATATATATATATATATATATATATATATATATATATATATATAGATAGATAGATAAGTGATGGATTTAAAACATATTTGAATATCAAGTTTCAGAAAACGATTTGTTACAGAGTTTTTATTCTAGATTCGCATAAGGCTAACAAAAGGATAACCATAATTTCATATATACTCCTCATCAGCAACTTTAAGCTATTAAAGTTGAAAAAAAAAATAGTCATATCATTTTGTAGGTAAATATTTGTTGAAGCACACACAGATGAACAAGTTCATTATAGTGAACATTCCAGAATCAATCATTATGTTTTTTTATTTATTTTAAAGCTTTTATAGCTTAAACTATCTGATATGGAGTATATACGGAAATATGTTAGCCTTATACGAACCTGGAATAAAAACTCCGAAACACGTGTAGCAAGTCTTATACAAATTTTTCTTTTGAAATATGATTTAAATGTTTTAAATCATCTTTTTTTCTGAAATATGATTTAAATGTTTTAAATCCCTCCATAATTACATACCTTATGGAACTGTTAATTTATTGAGCTTACATTTATTTCCAGATTTGGAGTATACGCATAGACAACTCTAAGGCGAGTTTTTCCTCAGCATTTGTAAATTATTTATTTTAATTACTTATATAATTCATATATCTATATCTGTTATTTAAATCTATAATACAATATAGTCCTGAAATACTGTATATATAGTAGTAGAGAGCAAAAACCCAAACACAGCTATTTGTACTTAATTTGCATAACTATTTTTTAAACAGTTTATAATAAATTAATGTTTGGTGTCATTCATTTGTAATTTTATTGTCTTATTTTCCTATATATATATATATGCAATAGCTTTGTCGATATTAACAGTAATTAATTAAAGTCATTTAACAAAAAAAAAAAAGGATAAATTACCAAAACCGTTCTTAAAATATTTATTTTCAAGGGAGGTAATTTAAATAAAAACTTAGTTTTTAAAATTACAATAAACTGATATTAAAGATATGTAATGCAAGTTTATACATTTTGGAGCTAGATTAATAGCCACCAGATGGTGAGTAGTTTTTTTGCTTATATATATATATATATATATATATATATATATATATATGTATTGTATTAGTTTCTGTAGATGTAAATCCATTGAAACTCAAGTTTTTATAAAAAGTGCTTAATAACAAGTAGAGCTGTTCTTAAGTATAAATTTTTATTTATACAAACATTATTGGTTACATATGTGCATACATGTTTCGGTTGTACTCTTCACAGAGAGTCAATCTCTTCAGACCAAGAGATTGACTGAAGAGATTGACTCTCTGTGAAGAGTACAACCGAAACATTTATGCACATATGTAACTAATAATATTTGTATAAATAAAAATTCATACTATATATATATATATATATATATATATGAGAAAGAGAGGGTTAAAAAAGACAAAGCTGAGGATAAGAGTCTGAACAAAGCCCCAAATATAAATTGTGCCGTTTACTTATTTCACAGTTATCTGTTTATCTTTTTCTCTACTGTTTGTAGATATTGTTGAGCATTTTTCTGATTTGGGTCGAGGCGTAGAGATGTTTTGTAAGTCGTCACAGCTTCAGAAAATTTTCCCCATCGATGATAAAGAATTCCTGGGGAAAAAGAAAACAAAAGAAAATATAAATTAAATGCCGGGAAAATCTTGGGAGTAACACACAAAAAAGGTTCATTCTGCATTAGAAAGTCTTGGATAGAGCTAATGTCATAAACTGAACAATGAATACATTTGTCTGAAAAGAGGGGCTCAGCTACATCATTAGATGCAAACAAAGTCAAATAAAGACAACAAACCTTGCACACATGAAGGGCTCAATATCCTTTCAGATAGAGCTTTATAACAATAATAAATGTAACTTAGATTAAAACTTTATGCAACTGGAAACAAAGTTTTAAGTCACATTTATTATTATACACATATATATTACACATGCAAAGATTAACAAGATATAGACTTATATACACACACAAGAAATTAGATTTATGCACACAGTTATTAGAAATATATATATATTATTTATAGAAATTTGAAACCAAAAATTGTGTAATTTAAAAAAAAAATGAATAAAATCATTTATTTTACAGGCTGAAACTTTCAACAAATATGTCCTTTTCAAAAACTTCTTTTGCTTTATCATTTTACTGGTATTAACCTTAGGAGAGATACCCCTCCCCCCGTATATTTAATATTAATTTGTATTTATAGAGTTTAGCTACATTTCTACCGTCATACTAAAATCTTGGGCCGAGTAAGGTCAGCTGATTTCCTGTTGGAGCTGAAACATGTCTGCAAATGTGTAGCTAAAATATCTGCATAAATAATAAGAAAAAAAATATATACTAAATATATATATAAAGCTCTACTTGCTATTGAGCATTATTATATAAACAAAGTAAGGATTCACTGGATTAACTACTATGAACAAAACCTCACCGGAATGATATTTTCAAGGATTTATAATAGCATTTAAATCAAATTTCGGAATGAAAAGTCTCTAAAGGAACACAAATTTTATGTACGTTTCAAGAAGATTTAATAGCAATTATAACTGAGTCAACATTAACTCAAGATACAGAAAAAATCCCCCATCAACAGAAAATCATGCTTCAAAATTCAGTTGACACTAAACGATTTCTTCTTATACGAATTTAACTTTAACCATATAAAATTCGTTTATATTATAATTTCTTATATATATATATATATATATATATATACATAAGAATTATAATAATATAAAAGAATCTAGAGTTAAAAATTAATATCTATTCTTTTTTGAAGTATGTGGCCATACAACATTTTTTAACTTTTTTATGTCGTCCTTTGCATTTTTCTTGTACTCTGCACTATCTTTAAGCTGCACTGGTTGGGCAGTAGAGGGCAGACAAGACAGTGTTGAATTGTATGGTCCTCCTCTCCATATTTGCAGATAGTGTGGTCAGTTTTGTAGCCCCATCTAGTCATAGCAACTTTTGATCGCCCCATTCCCGTTCTCAGGTGGTTAAGTGCTTTTCACTGGACCCAGGGTGCTTCTGAGCCGCGAGGGAGGGCTTCAGAAGGAGGGGATTCCCATATCAGTAAAATGGGGTCATTTTCTAGCCGTCTGGTCTACAGCTGTAGTCTGGTCTCTTCCTGAGATGTTAAGGGTTCGACATGGCTATAGAAACTTCTTGACTTCAGCCATTAGGCCGTTGATGCACGTTTATGAAGGAGATGGCATTCATCACTGATAGCCTTTGTGATCTCTACTCAGCTAGCAACTTCCTGCCTCACATCTGTAGGGGCGATGCCAGTGATCAAGCTGCAAGTGTTGTTAAATGCTGGATCTAATCTTTTGGCATGCGTTGATCTCTCCCAAACAGGACAAGCATACTCCACAGAGGAAATAGCACAGGGCCAAAGTGGTACATCTATCTTTTGAGCTTAAACCTTGAAAGTCTGACAACAAATAATAAATATATACACTATATATAAGAGAGAGAGAGAGACATACACATTCACATAACAGACAAAAAAATAATATGTATCAATATATATATATAAATGACAAACCTAAGTTGAGGTAATAACGAGAATTATTTGGCATGAGCTTAATTGCATGGAGGAATTTCTGTTCACTTTCTTTGTAGCGTTCCATTTTACCCAACACGCTACCCAGGTGCAAATAAAGTACGGATTCCTGGGGCAGATGATTTATGGCATTCAAACATGCCGATTCTGCTGTTTTCAAATCTGAAAAATAAAGGGAAAAGTAAAGAGAACCAATCCAAGCAATGGCAGAGAAAAGATAAAGAAAACATTTTAGTTTTAATCGTCAAACTTCATTCTTTTCTATATTTTTGTGAAGAGATTCCAATTCAACTATCTGTGAGTATATATATATATATATAGCCGCACTGATGAGCTGTGAAACAGCGAAACAGTCTGTATGTGGATGACTATAAAAAGCTCCCTCCGGGTAGAGCTTATTTTGTAAGGGTATCGTCAACGGCCATTAGCTTTAAGGCAATGCTCATTAGGTAAAACTAATTTCGAGCTCAGGCAATTGCAATGTTTACATTTCGTTACATTGAGATATTTCTTACATTCAGTCAGTGTCGCATGATGGCGTAGGGGTTAACAACGCCGACTGTCAGCTTTACGGTTGCGTTTCGATCCCGGCTTGAGGCACTAACTGGTCTAGCCGCACTGATGAGCTGTGAAACAGCGAAACAGTCTGTATGTGGATGACTATATCTATATATATATATATATATATATATATATATATATATATATATATATAATGCACTTTCTTTCCCGATAGTTGTGTTCATTTTTTAAATATATATTCAAAATATGGGAGGTTTTTATGCTGCACCATGTATACACTGTTGTAATGAACAAGGAATAAACATTGTTTATCTATTGTAAAATTCTTCAAATACAAAAGAAAAAAATATCTCTTCCTTGGCAGAAGTTAGAAGAATTACATATATTTTTGTAATATATATAAAATGTATAAAATATATCTGCACATTAGTATATTCATAAGTAAAGAAATTCTGACTCAATTTCATATTTTTGTGTAATTAATTATTTAAATAATTTATTTAAAACTCACTTAGAAAAGTTTCACGTGAAGCTTTCTAAACAGATTTTTTCACAACTTGCAGAGAAAAGTAGAAGCTCAATATTTCTTCATACAATAAGAAAAAGATTATATATATCTATATATATCTATATATATGCATGTGGGTATATGGATTTAAAATAGCATTTAAATCAAATTTCAGAAATAAGAGTTTATATAAACTCTTATTTCTGAAATTTGATTTAAATGCTATTTTAAATCCATATATATACGCACACACACATTTTTTGTTCCCTTTTTTAAAATAAATATATAATTAGCCAAGTGTATTTCTATATTTATTTTTTTATCTGTTACAAACTTTAGGGAAAGTAACTAATAAAAAAGATACTACAAAGTTGCTTCCCTTGGAAAACCTTCACCTTCAATAACTGATTCACATTTAGTTATCATGGCTATATCTCATTTTTGAATATGTGAAAGACATCACGGTAGATACACGAATAACACAGAAGGCCAGAGGACACATTGGAGGAAACAAAGTTTGAAGAGAACAAATGTCGATAATTACATTGCAGGGAGTTTTATAGCAAATGAAATTGTTATAATGGAGCTATTATACTCACCTATACGTACCTGGCACAGCTTGAGTATTGATTTACTCCTCTCCAGGAGTTAGGCACAAGGCCAGTTTTTATCTTACTCCCACAAGTAAGATGTGGCCCAAGGTCGGGTCGGGAAAGTGGGGTTTAAAAATTGCTTGGGCAGCCCCGTTGGCATTCCCGGTAGGGGTGCCTCAGGCAGTAAGCAATAAACTTACTCCTCCCCAAAGAGGGAAGGCGAAACCTGGGAGGGTGGACCTCCTAGAACTGCACAGGACAGACCCATAGACCGGCGTAAATCAAGCCCCGAAGGCCAAGACAATACCAGTCTATGGGGTGCAGTATCCATCGGAACAGATACTACACTTTGATCTTAGCCAAAAGGCACAGCTTGAGTAGGTGATGTTCATACCAGTCAGTCCTTGACAATCAGTCCGACAGTGGCTTTGTTGCTGTCGGACTGAGACAGGGTTCTGTTAAACCTCCCAGGCATTACCTTCTTATTGAAAAGGGATTTTTTTTTTTATTGTTAATCGTCTGAGGCGCCCCTAACAAGGAATACCGATGGGGCTGCTCAGGCATTTTTGTATGCCAGAGTGTGCTTATCTTAGTGCGCTGGCTTTTCAAAACAGCACCCGACTTTGTGTCTAATCTTCTGGAGTGGAGGTAAATAAAATACTTACCGATAGAATCAAGTAGGATAATCATATTGCTCCAAGAACTGAGGTGGGTGGGCTTTAGAATCGTAGCATTTCTCCACGCTTGTATTGCCAAGTCATGTTGTTTAGTTTCCAAAAACTGACAAAGACAAAGTAAAAGTACAGGTTTTAGTTATGTTTTATGACATTTCAACCCTTTTGGTGTTGTTTAATGTAGAAACATAAGTATTCATTCTAAATGAGTCATTCTAAAACAATCTATCGCAGCATCTGGACCCTAATTAAATTGATTTTGTGTCACCAGTTGTTCTCATAAAAAAACTAGTTAAGTAGCAACACATGGATTTGATAAAAGGAGCAGACATCGTTCAGAATAATAATTCAATTAAAATTCAGTTACAATTATAGATAATAGAATTCAATTGACAGTATACAAGCAAAAGAAAAAACGCAAATCAAGGGAGGCGGGAGAGCGCTCTATCCCTTAATAGACTTCAAAAACGACCTATGCTAGAAATCTCATTTCTTTGATCAGTCATAACTCAAAAACCAATAAACCAAATTATTTAAAACTTTGCACAAAAAATTTTCATTTGATAGGTTCTATAAGTGTGTAGAATTTCAGCATCATTAGTCAAGGCAACCCAGAGATCCAGAAAGGTCAGGAGTGATTTTGTGCTATCCGTGTGTACGAACGTACGTGTGTGCCATCCTGTATCTTATCAACTATTTGATGGATTCAGCTGATTTTTGGCAGAGATAGAGGTTCTAGGGTCTAGTTGATGGCATTTTAATTTCAGTTGACCATATACCTTAGTTTTCCAGAAAATTCCAAAAAACCTTAAAAATTACCATTGTCTTGAGGCATAGCCTTTACAAAAGTAGTGACATTCCATGATAAATGCCAGTATACTGAAATCATGTGCCCTTAATAGGGTTAAGATGAAAATTCATATACGCTAAATGTACAAAAGCAAGGAAATTCCCAAATTTTTGTCTTTCCATCTACAACCTACAAATTTTATATATGCTGCTTCAGTATCACCCAAAAGAGGTTTTGGTAAAAAGAAAATATCACCATAATGCATTTTAGCTATCAGTTACTTTTTCTTAAGACATTCTAGAGTTTGCAAGTTCAATCCCTGGTGAAGGCACTCAAGAAAAATTAACTGATATGAGAACATATAAAAAGGCATGGAATATGGACTGAGAGTAGTCTGTGCTAGTAGATTAAATACAGGGTTCAGTTTGAAATTCACAGAAGATTACCAACGCTAAAAGAAAAATGCACCTGAAGAAGGCTGAAGAGTACAACAGCCAAAATGTTGTGAACAACAACAAAGATGAGGACAACAGTCAGAAACATGGAAATAACAACAATGCTGTCATTTAGAACTATAAAAATATTTTCATTTGAAAAAAATAAAAACATTTATTACCAAATTGCCTAAATTATAAAAGCAGTCCGGATAATTGCGCCTGTGACGAATGGCATTGGTGTAACTAATTAGAGCTTCGTTATATTTTTTCATGGAAGCCTGGACAATGCCCAAATTCATCCAAGCTGCAGCAAATGATGGTCTGCAATTAAAAAAGAATTTGTTTAGATACTGACAGTACAATTAGTAACATTAGAGGAGGTATATGTGCATGCACACGCATACATATATATGTGTGTGTGTGTGTGTGTGTGTGTGTGTGTGCATGAATTTAAAATGGCATTTCTGTGGTGAAATTTTAATTGATATTAGACATTAATTAATAAATATTCCCAAAATATCAGTTTATATTTTGGGGTTTGGTTTTTAGGGTGGCATAATATAGGGGCAACCTCCTATTTGAAAATTCAAATATTTCAGATTTGCATTAAATTTGATCCATAGTCGTTATACACCAATTAAACAAGATTCTGTGAATTACAATTTTTTTTTTCACATAAGATTAAGCCTTAAATTTTAGACATTTTCTAGAATCAAAATCATGTAATGGATTTTGATCAAAATTGGAATAAGGATTCTAGACATAAGGCTTATTAGCATTATATCTTGATTTTAATCTTAGTAAGAGGACATAAAAGTGGTGCAAAACTGTTCTGTTCAGGGAATAAATTTTACCTGTTCTATTAAGGGCAGGTAAGACGCTCTTTAACCATGAAATGGTGTTTCGATAAAAACACTGGTCCCCATCATCTTACTGGGTTGGTGTCTGGCCTATAACATTTTTTTGCCTCACTTGATGAAAAGGACTCTCAAAGAAACCTGACTACAGATAAGTTTGGAAGTTAATTTCTAAAAGCCGTCCAACACATGCCAGCATATAAAATAGACGTAAACCGAATATGATATTGAGGACAATCATCATATCTTGTCATGTCAATACTGGATCCATTGTTGGGCATCAAGATTACAGTCTATCAAATTTGGGCCAGTACACGTTGGTCCATCGCTGCAGTTACTAAGGATGTGTTCCATTGTCTATCTGGGATTTCCACAAGAGTAGTTGCTTGTTGTTGCTAGTCCCCACCTGTGGAGGTTGCTGACTGTCTTTCTAACCTTCGCTCTCGCTTGGTTCAAGATCACCTAGTCCTTCCTTGGGAGATGTTCTCTGGGTTCTTGGATAGCTTCGCTCAAGTAGTCAGTCCAATCATTCCATCTGTCAATATGGTAGTTCTATGACCGTGCAAGGTCAAGGCTCTCTTTGGCCATGAAACTGCTTCTTGATTTCAATCTGCCTCTTGGTTGTCCATGGCACAATGGGGGGGGGGTCTTTTATCGTTTTCCTGTTTATGTTTTTGGATTCTCACATGGGCATCCCTTCGTATATGGGAAGGTGATGATGATTATGATAAGACAAGTGTTCTAATAGATACGCACACAAACATAAAACATTTAAGTGTGAGAGAGAGAGAGAGAGTGATCATTAATCGAACTTCTAGCAACTTCTTACCTGATCTGAACAGCTTTTTCAAGCAATTTCTTTGCTTCTACTTCCATGTTTCTCTCCTTCAAAATGTTGGCTAAATTATTCATCGCCTGATCGTATTCAGGATAAAGCCTGACAATGAGAAACAAAAGGACAGTAAAAAAAATAAACAAAAAAAAAAACTTTCATATTATATAAAAAAAAATATTATAATCTATCGAAGTTGGAATTTTTGGAATCCAAGGGAAGAGTCTATCAGGCATGTGTACGCAGTGTGATGATGTATGGAAGTGACACTTGGTCAGTGAGGGTTGAGGACATGCATTGCATGGAGAGAAATAATACGATGTATGTGTCCTAGAGGAAGATTAAATCTGGACAGTATAGTGAGATGTGTGCAGAACAGGAGATTTTGATCGCATGGCCACATTGAAAGAATGGATGAGAGTTCTTGGATAAGTAGGTGTAGAAAAGTTGAGGTAACAGGTACAGTTCACATGGGGGGAGGCCAAGGAAAACATGGGAGGAAGTGATAAAAATGAACCTGAGGGATAAATAAAGACTTGGCCAGAGATAGGTTAGTTTGGAAGTCAATTTCTTAAAGCCGTCCCACACATGCCAGCATGTTAAACAGGAAGTTAAACAAAATGTGATGATGACAATATCTATAATACATCTGTAAATATGTTAACCAGTTTTAACGAAATACATTGATGCCTCGGAATCCAAAGAATTTCTTTTAGAAGATTTGTAAAGGTTAAGGCAATATGAAAAGTAATGCAAAAATATATGCATACATAAACATCAACTTTAGGTAATAATGTTTTGAGAGAAGTTATAATGATACTTGTTTTCTTCTACTGAACAACAGGCTTGCAAATCAAGACAAAAGTATCTTCCAACCAGACACAGGGCTCATCTGTCTCTGAGAACCACAGAACCCCAACTGACCTCCTCTTCCAGAAATATATATATATACAGGGTGGGCAAAAATAAGGGTCCTATTTTTAAAAATTCATAACTTTTTTATTTATTGATTTTTTTAATTTTTTTTTTTAGAATAAGTAAAGGACCCCTTCCGAAGCAAGCATGAGCCGTATTAGCCCTAAGGAACGTACCCTCATTTAGAAAACATTATTTTTGCTTAAAAAACTCAAAACAGTGTAAAAAACAATACTTTAGTTTTTGTAAGTTTTAAGAAGTGTTTTTCGGCTAAAATTGGTTTTGTTTATTTCAAAAAAACTCGGAAGGGTCAGTCTACACACACATAAAGTTTGGTGAGTTTAACTTTTATTTTGTGGAAGTTATTCAAATTCAAGTTATTCAAATTTAAAGATAGGACCCTTATTTTGGCCCACCCTGTATATATATATATATATATATATATATATATATATATATAATCATTTAGACAACACTGAGAGACCACTAAAGCTGTTAATCAATGGACATAAAAAAAACTGACGAACCATGAGGTGAACATTACTTTTGGAAAATCTCAAATGGGTCATAATCACAGCATGGAATCTCGTATCCAAGAAGACATTACTATTTCAAAGGTCAGCCCATTTCTCAGATGGTCTCTGTTCTCTTAGCTGTATACTTCTCCCACCGCAGGTCTGTTGTCCGCATGCATTGCAACTATGCACCCCACTAAACATGCTGCCTTGTTTGTTTGTTTGTTTGGTTTTACAGCAATGCAACCTTTTAGGTCATTTCATGCTGAAGATTATTTAGGATTTTCCATTGGGATTGATATATAGATATTAGGGTAGTTAGAGTGGTTTTTATAACATTTTTATATCTTTCATTTCTAGGAGTTTTGTTTTTATTGTGTTGATGGGTTATTTTTGTATTATTCAAATTGTGAATTTCATCTTTTAGAAGAGTTTTGGTATTTTATTTTTGTGGTTTGGATACTTGGTGTTTATATTTTGTTGTGGTAGCACTTAGCGATTCAGTTATTTGTGATTATTATTATGCAGTTGTATATTATATTCTTAGGGGGGGGGGCAGTTATATTCTTTGGAAGAGACCTACTTCTTTGATGTAGGATAGGATTTTTCCAGTGTTGTTTTCATCGAAAATTTCTTTAAGATTTTTCTCTTTGTAGTGTTTTTCTCTTATTTTTGCGAGGTCTATACAGTTGGTTAGTATGTGCTTTACAGTGAGTGGTGTTTGGCAGGGAAAGCATTGTGGTTGTATTTCTCCTTTTAGGAGGTAGGCATGTGTTAAGTGTGTATGGCCTATTCTTAGTCTAGTAATGATGCTATTTTGTTTTCTGCTGTATGTTTTTTGTTTTTTTTGCTTTGTTATTTTTGGTGCGATTTGATAAAGTTTATTGTTGGGGAAATTATTCCAATAATTTTGCCATTTATTTTGAATATATACGTTGATACTTCTTTTGAGGTCTGTGTACGGGATTTTGAAGGTGGGGTCGATAGGTTGGTTGTGGGCTGATTTTGCTGCGATGTCAGCTAATTCATTGCCTTGTATGCCAATATGGCTGGGTACCCAACAGAGTATGATTTCATTTTTATTCTTTAGTTGCTGGAGTTTCGTGAGTAGGTTTGCAATTAGGGGGTTATTTGTTTTTTTATTTTTGATTGCTATAATGGCAGATTGAGAATCGGTAAAGATGATGAACTTCGAGGCTTTATTTTCTTTGATTAGGTCTAGGGCCAGATTTATAGCATTGATTTCTGCACTGAAGATTGAACAGCTTTTGGGGAGGCATTTTGTTATTTTGTTTTTTTTATTTATTATGGCTGCACTAGTTGTTGTGTTGTTTTGTTTAGATCCGTCTGTATAAATATGGATGTGTTCAGGGTATTTTTCTATGATTTCCCAAAATTTTGTTTTGAAGTTTATAGGATGCGTTGTTGTTTTTTTGTATTTACAGAGACTTAAGTCTATTATTGGGTTTGTTATTTTCCATGGAGGTGTTTTAAAGAGAACAGTTTTATGTATTTGTTTTGTTGCTATATTTGCTTCGTTGCAAATTGGTTTCATTCTTAGTCCAAAGGGTTTTATTGTATTTTCCTTTTGATTGAAAAGGCTTTCATAATTTGGTTTTAGGGTACTGTTATGTGCAGGATTGGTAGGGTTTGCAATTAATTTGGTATAGTATCTTAGAGCTAAGGTGAGGCATCTAAGATTTGGAGGAGCTTCATGTGCTTCAGTATAAAGGCTTTCCACAGGAGAGGTTTGAAAGGCCCCTAGTGCTAACCTTAGTCCAGAATGATATACTGGGTAAAGTGCTTTCAGGTATGATTTCCTGGCAGATTGGTATACGTAGCAGCTGTAGTCTAGTTTAGATCTAATTAATGTTCTGTGAATTTTGAGAAGAGTTTCTTTGTCGGCACCCCAGTCTGTGTGGGCTAGGACTCGCAGGATTTGTAATGATTTATTGCATTTATTTTTTATATAGTTAATGTGTGGTTTGAAAGTAAGTTTTTGGTCGAAGATAGTTCCTAGATATTTATATTCTTTTACGAAAGGGATTTTTTCCCCTTCGATTTTTAGAGATGGATCATTGTGGAGTTTTCGTTTATTGCAAAAGTGGATGCATTTGGATTTCGTTTTTGAGAATCTGAAGCCGTTTATAGTTGCCCATTCATTGATTTTATTTATGTTTTGTTGGAGTTTTCTTTCTAAGATGTGGATGTATTTGGATTTATAACTTATAGAGCAATCATCCACATATAGGGAGCTGTATATATCTGGGGATAGTTGTTTTGTTATATCATTAATTTTGATATTGAAGAGGGTAGTGGATAAAATACTGCCTTGAGGTACACCTTCCTCTTGATTTTGGGGGTCTGACATAGTTGATCCTATGCGAACTTTAAAGGTTCTATTTGTTAGAAAGTTTTGGATAAAATTTGGTAATCGGCCTTTCAATCCTATATGGTGGAGGTCTTTAATGATGCCATATTTCCACGTTGTGTCGTAAGCCTTCTCTAAGTAAAAAAATATGGTGGTTACATGTTGTTTTTTGATGAAGGCTTCCCTTATGTAAGTTTCTAAATTAATGATATGATCAATGCATCCACGATTTTTTTGGTATCCGCATTGATTTTTTGAAATTATATTGTTTGTATCTAGATACCAGATTAAGCGAGTGTTAACCATTCTTTCCAGAGTTTTGCATAAGCAGCTTGTTAAAGCTATTGGTCGGTAGTTTTCCGGATTTGATGTATCTTTTCCCGGTTTTGCTATGGGAATTATTGTGGCTTGTTTCCATGTTATGGGGAATTCTTTTTCTATCCATATTTTGTTGAACATTTGTAGGAGGAGTTGTAGTGATTCAGGAGGTATATTTTTTAAGAAACTGTAGTGGATTTCATCTGGTCCCACAGCTGAGTTGTAGGATTTTTCTATGGCATTTTTAAGTTCATCTAGTGAGAAGATATCATTGTAGGGTTCTTGGTTATTGGAGTTGAAGTGTAGTTTGTATTTTTCTTGATTTTCCTTTAGTATTTGGAATTGTTTTTTATATTGTTTCGATGATGAATTGTTAGCAAAGGTTTTGGCCTGGGTATTAGCTATGTCTTTAGTTTCAGTTATTTTGTTGTTTTTAGTGAGGAGGTGTTTGTTTGGGGCGGGGTTATCTTTCCCGGCAATTTTTCTAATCATTTTCCAGATGGTTTTAGGTTTGGTGGAGGTGTTGATTTGATTGATGAATTGTTGCCAGCAAGTTTGTTTTGATTCTTTTATTGTTTTACGTGCTTTTGCTCTTAGTTGTTTATATTGTATGAGGTTATCGCTTATGGGTTGCATTTTGAATTTTCTTAGTGCTGCTTTTCTTTTTCTGATGGCTTTTTTACATTCTTGGTTGAACCATGGTTTATTTTTTTTTTTTGGAGGACAATTTTTGGGGATGCATTCTTTAGCTATTAGGATTAGGGTTTGGGTGAAGTTTTCTATTGATTGGATTTTATGTTCTATTAATTGTTGTGAGCATAGTTGTTTGAATTTAGTCCAGTCTGCTTTGTTTGTATTCCATCTTGGTATATTGTTTTGAATAGTTTTATTGTAGTCAATTATGATGGGGAAGTGATCGCTTCCGCAGGTATCATCATAAGTTTTCCATGTATACTCTAAGAAGCTTGATGGGTCACACATGGTTAGATCAATGGCGCTGGTTGTACCATTTGTTGGGTTTATATACGTGGGTTCTTTTTGGTTGAGAAGGCATATGTTGTTATTGTTTATAAATTCTTCGATTTTGTTTCCTTTGGAGTTAGTTGATTTGCATCCCCATAAGGTGGAATGGCTGTTAAAGTCACCTAGAAGGATGAAGGGTGAGGGTAGTTGTTTCACTAGGTTTTCTAATTCGATATTGTTTATTTGTTCATTGGGGGGTAAATATAGAGAGCAAATTGTGACGGTTTTTTGTAGTGTGACTTGAACTGCAACTGCCTGAAGATTAGTTTGGACGGAGAGTTTACTTTTTTGAATGTCATTTCTCGCTAGAATAGAGGTGCCTCCATTGGCTCGTTGGCCTGTATCATGAGTGTAATGATACTGTTCATAATTTTTGGTTTTTAGCTGGTTATTGGGTTGTAAGAATGTTTCTTGTAGGCAGATGACGGTTGGGTTGAATAATGAAATGAGTATTAGGAGTTCGTTAAAATTGGGTTTGATACCTCGGCAATTCCATTGAATAATATTTTGAGCTTTTTTATTGCCTTCAGCCATTTTGTTTGTCTGGGGGGGTTTTGTCTTCTACCTCCATTTCCTCCAGTGTTTTTTTGTTTTTTTCTTTTGAAGTTGATTGGGATCTAGATCTAGGTTTGTTATTTGGTTTTTCTTCGGTTTTCGCTTTATTGGGTGATGATGGTGTTGTTTCAATTTGTTTGTTTGTAGGGGTTGCTTTCATTTGATATGTTTTTTCTTTTTTCTTATCTGGTTTAATCTGAGTTTTTTGGTTTGTTGGTTCTGTTTTTTTTGTGGGTTGGTTATTTCCAGCATTTAAGATGAGTGATTTTATTTCTTTCATTAGGTCTTTCATCTCTTTAATTAATTGGAAAAGTTCTTCAGTTTTTATTTCTGGAGGGTTTTTTGTATCTCTTTGACAACTTTGAATTTTTGTGTTTATTTCAGCTTTCTTGATTACTTCCGAGTATCTTGTGTTCATGATTTTTCTTGCCTCCGGGAAAGTTATATTTTTTGTATACTTTATTGTTGTTATTTCTTTTTCTTTTAGCCAAATTTTGCATCCTTTGAAGTTAGCGGAATGGTTTTCATTACAATTTGTGCATTTAGGGTCTTTTTTGCAATCATTATGCTGTGAGTCTTCACCACATCTTACACAGATTGGTGGTTTGGTGCATTTGGATTGGTGATGTCCAAATTGTTGACAGTTGTAGCACCTTAGAGGGGATGGTATGTATTTTTCTACATTTATTTTTAAGTATCCAATTTTAATTTCATTTGGTGTAATTGTGGAGTTAAAAGAGAGTATATATGTATTTGTTAATATAGTTTCTTCATTTCGTTTTATACTTATTCTTTTTACTTCTGTAACATTTTGGGATGAAAGGTTAGTTAAAATTTCCTCAGTGGAGCAATTTGCTAGTTCATTGCATCTGATGACTCCTTTTGAGGAGTTTAGATATGGGTGGACATAGGTTTTAATTTTAATATTGTTAAAGGTTTGCCATTTTAGAATTTCTGTTGCTTGTGATTTTTCTTTTAGTTCAATAAGTATAGTGTTGTTTTTTAAACGTTTTATCATTTTGGGTTTTATCTTTTCAGAAAAAATTTTTTCAATTGTGAAAGGTGAGATTTTATTTATTTCATTCTTTTCAAGGGTTTCCATCACTAGGAATATGGTTGAGTTTTCATTGATTGAGCATTCTTGTTCATCTTCTGAACTTGAAGAGCAGGAAACTTCTAGAAAACTTCTTTTTTTGGGGGGTATTTTGGGGGGAATGAAAGCCATAAATAAAGTGGGAATTTTTCATCATCCTTGCTCCCCACCCACCTCGGAGCCCTATATGGGAAGTGCCTGGGGGGAAACCCATTCGCCCAAGCTCAACAGGGATACTCGGATGATATACTTGATTTCAGTGTTTTCTATGAGCACCTGTTTTTCTCTGATATTACTATGGGGTTCGTAGCAGTATAAGAGGTTTGCAGCCATGTCATGGATATACTCACTTAGTCAATTGACCCTCAGCCACTGCTTTCCACCATATATGGTGGGGCTTGACGTGACCAGCCGATTGGTCGGAGCGGGCCTTTCCGACCGCCCGTCTAGCCGAGGTAAGGACCAAAGTGGTGTGTTGGGAAGGAGAGGAACTCATTTCTATCCTCTACAACCCTCAACCACCAGGATTCCGTTCCAAGGTTTCACAGGTCGCCACCCACGGCCAACAGGTGGCCCCATTTGGGGATTTTAATCAGATTTAGTTATTTGGGGAAATAAGTTTTCATGCTTCAAGTTGTTTATATCTTCAAATATCTGCTTGTACAGTTGTTTGGTTTGGTTATCTCAAGTTATGAAGCAGGTAGAGAAGTGGGGGAGAAAGGAAAGGAGAAGGGAGGGGATGGGGGAATGTTGTTTTCGTTTATCGTTTTGCAGAACATGATTAGGTTTTGCAAAAGGGAATAGAAAAAACAAAAAACAAAAAGATATCTATGTAGGTGCATTTCGTCTCAGGAAGCCAGTAGACAGCCTGATCTGGTAGCACCAGATGCTGCCTTGTGTATGTTTACAGATGTTTACAATATAGAGAACAATGTTCTCTATATTGGTAAGTTATACAATTGGATAATTACTTCTGCCAAGAAGGTTATGTTTTCAGTTGAGTTTGTAACTATATTTGTTTACATTGCTTGACGAAACGTCATCAAACTTGTCATAATCTAACTTAAAACTGATTTAATTTTGGGATATCTAGGTCAAGGTCATGAAAAAGGTGAAAGTTACACTTTTGCCGATAATTTTGGTTCTGTTTATTGTCGAGACTCACTATTTGATTCATATTGTAACCAATGAAGTCTGCATCTTATATCACCTTGACCTTTGATCTTAGAAAAGTTCGGTCATGATCAAAATTTTGATGGAATTTCAACTTTTCCAAATCTGATAGTCTTTAACAGTAATCGCCATGCAAAATTTCAGCCTGATCAGAGAAATAGTTTTTGAGTTATCAACGTTTCCATGGCATAACTCTGGGAATACCTTCTACAATATAGAGAAGTAAAGCTCAGATAAGTCTTTGGCCCATCTTTACATTGTCAGACAGGTATGCAGTCTCACGACTGACTTATGCTCTTGTTACTGATTTAATTTTAAAAATGTAAACAAATTTGCTAATAATGTGAATTTTGTTTCCCCTCTCAAAAAAGCCAAAGATCGATTGTTGCATTTTTTCATAACTAACTCTATATACCCGGCATCGCTCAGGAATCTTTTTTACTTTCATTTTTATTTTGCTTATTGACACCCAACCCCACACACACACACACTTCTCTTTTGCCTTTTTTTCTTAATTTTTAGAATGATAATTAAGCGAAGGAATTTTACTGACAATCAGTTTTTCAATGAAATGTTTAAATCTAAATCCCATAAATACTTTTGATTTTTTTTTAACTGTTAAATTAATAAATAACTAGCTTGGGTGAAGGGTTTAGACAAAAACAATTAAAAATAGAGTCAGGTTTATATTTTAAAAAAAATAGGCATTTTAAAAATTTGTTTTAGTTTTTCCTTATTTTATTTTTGATTTCAATAAATATTTGATCAATAGTAAATAAAAAATAATTCAATGTGTATTTATCAAAGTTACATATAGGCGAGAAACACACTAGATAAAGATTTTCTGAAATATTTTATCAGATAGGCCACCAAAATGTCATTGTATGTTCATTCATTTATGCTTATTTATGCATTTATCCAGTTCATTCTTAAAATCATTCTATTTTTAACTTGATTAGGTAATTTGTTCCAAATACTTGATTAGAAAAGAAATCTAAATATGTGGTGAATTTAGTTTTTGAAAATTTTGCAAATGCAAGGACAGATATTTAAAGTTTTCCAAATATAGAAATTTTGTGAACCCTAGGAGCCGGAGTCGGAATTTTGTGAACCCTAGGAGCCGGAGTCGGAATTTTGTGAACCCTAGGAGCCGAAGTCGGAATTTTGTGAACCCTAGGAGCCGGAGTCGGAATTTTGTGAACCCTAGGAGCCGGAGTCGGAATTTTGTGAACATCGGAGGGGCTGGTACTGGTGTGATGACAAGTGTTAAAAGTAGATGGAGTAAGTTCAGGGAATTTCTGTAATTACTAACCAGCAGAGTGTTACCACTGTTGACCAAACAAACGGTCTATCAGGAATGTGTGCTCAGTGTGATGATGTATGGAAGTGAAACCTGGCCACTGAGGGTTGAGGGCATGCGTTGCATGGAGAGAAATGATATATAAATTATATGATGGATGAGAGGCTTATATCTGATGACATGAGAGCAAGATTAAATCTGGACAGTATAGGGAGATGTGTCCAGAACAGAAAACTTTGTTGGTTTGGTCACATTGAAACAATACATGAGATTGCTTGGGTTATTAGATGTACAACAGTATATCTGACAGGAGAAGGCCAAGGAAAACATGGGAAGAAAGTGATAAGGATGGATTTGAGAGAAATACGGATAGAGTTGGGTTAGTTCGAAAATCAATTTCTAGAAGCCGTCCAACACATGCCAGCATGTAAAACAGGTGTTAAACCGATTATGATGATGCTTAATTATTTTGAATGTCTCAAATGTTTTCTAAAATATTTATTGGCAACAATGTGTGCAGTTTGAAATTTTGCAGCAAATAGAATGTTGGATTTTCTACCCTGAATTCTGAAATGCCTTTCGGCTATAGACAAACAAGGAATATTAGAACTTACTTGATAGCCAAGTGGTATTTCTCAATCGCAAAATCAATTTCACCATCATCAGATCTCACTTTAGCAATATTATAATGAACCTGAAAAAGATATTATAATCAAGAAATTAATTCAAAATGGCTTGAAGAAACAAGTTCAATTGAGTTTCGTTGTCATTTTGAAATTGCTTGGAGAAACGGGTTAATTGTTATTTGGAAATTGCTTGGAGAAAATAGCAAGCTGATCTAATACTAAGCAAAATGTGAGGTATTTCTTCAAACTCATGTATGTATGTAGTAATTGTTACGTTTTTAAACCAATCTTGGGTAATTTTCACAAATATTTTCGAGCAACCATGTATGTAGTAATTGTTACGTTTTTAAACCAATCTTGGGTAATTTTCACAAATATTTTCGAGCAACCATGTATGTAGTAATTGTTACGTTTTTAAACCAATCTTAGGTAATTTTCACAAATATTTTCGAGCAACCATGTATGTATTTTACATGCAACTCTAAAACCTATGAATCGCATCAACCAAAAAATAGAAATACTTATTTGTATCTTTTTAAATATTTTTTCTTTTATAATAATCGAGATTTTGCATGTGTAAGTTTATAACTAAAACTCAGAATCGTATTTATGTACCTGGATTATGTAACATTTTCATCTATTATATAAAGGACAGTTGTGTGTGTGTGTCCACCTAAAAGTCAGAAACTACACAAGATACACCCACAAAGCTGATATATTTTTGTCAGCATTGCCTCATACAGAATATGGACACATTTTTTTGTAATATTCGATCGTTTTGGCGATAAACAGAAACAAAATTAGTTGGGCGGGGACGGAGGTGACATTTAGAGCAATTTTTTTTCATCAACCTTTGGTGTGAAATGGTACTTTTGGTCCTAACATTTGAAAATGTAATTTGTTTTAAACGTTTATAGATGTGAGAGGTAGAGAGAGAGAGAGAGGTAGAGAGAGGAGGTTTGGTTTGTTTTTTTACGGCATATCAATCCTTTTCGGGTTATTTAATGCAAAATCAGGTCATTTTGGTGAAAATTTTTTATTCTTCAAGTTCATTATATGTTCAAGTATTTATTCATGGTGTTTGGCTGAATGAAAGGGGGAGGGAAATTGTTGTTTTTTCTTTTAGATTTTGCAGGACATTATTGAGTTTTGCAAAGAGAAAAAGAAACAATAAAACATCAATGTTTGGTGCATTTTGGGTCAGGCAGCCGATATCTTCAGACAGCCTGATCTGGTAGCACCAGAAGAGATAGGAGGGGACAGGGAGATAGAGAGAGACTTTTTAAAAGAAAGATGTTACACACAGTTTTTTAACTTTTCTATTTTATTGTCCATAACCCCAGGGTAACCATGCTAGTTTTTTTTGTTTTTTTTTAATTTAGAATTTTCATTACAAATATACACACTGAAAAACTCAATTATATAAGAATATATAAATAAAAAAATGGAAATAATATTCCAACGTAATGGAAAATGAAAAAAGAAAACAAAAAATATTATTTACATATTCATCAATGTTTTGTCTTTATTTCATCAATCTTGAAATAAAGACGAAACGTTGATGAATACATAAAAATAATATTTTTGGTTTTCCATAAGTAAATATATATATATATATGGTAAGAATTGAAAAGATTTGGCAGAGGCATGTACTCTTCAGTTGCATTTCTGTTTTAAAACCAATAAAATATCCACAATATTTATGGCCATCCCTATAACAAGTCAGATGATTGTGCAACTGGGGTCTTTTACTGGAAGCAATGTGAATTTTCTTAGATAATTGATATAGCAGTTAAAAAAGGAGAGAAATTCCCTGTGATATTAGTTTTATGTTTTTATGGTTTTTTTTTTTTTTCATACCAAATAAGAATCACAATGAGATAATTGATAACTTTGACAATTATTGACAAGATCCTATAAATGAAGAGAGAGGTAATTTTGAATAAACAATGGCAAATGCATATTTTTCAATGAGTGATTTTTATTTTAATATTGGATTTTTTTTTTAGCGAATTTGTACTTAATCATGGCTATGGTTAGAATCCTTTTTTCAGAATGAAATTTTCTCGGAGCTTGACTGTAAAGTGTAAGCAACTAACAAAATCTCTGCTGACTGATAGTAAAACTTGCCTCCAGTCAGAGACTCAAAATGTTTCATTTCTTGCCCGGTTATAGGAATGGCCATGACACTATCCAATTGAAATAACTGTAAGCTGCTTTCCAGTTAAAGAATAATAAAAAAAAGAAAACAGCTGTTCAAAACCCCCCAAAAAAGCTGTTATATTATTAAAAAGTTAATAGAAAACAAAACATGATAATAAGATCATAAAAATGTCATTATATATTTCTAGGGCATTATTGATCATTTCTCATGAAGAGAATCTTTTTAAAATCATATTTTATAAATTGTTTTGAATTTATTAGTAGACATAGCATTGTCAGCCATTGACAACTTCTGTCTCATATTTCAAATTAATTTCAGACACTTTCCATTGCAACTACCCAGTCTGTCATTCTTAGTGTAAATGGATTTGTTTGTCACAGCCAGAGATGGGAGTGTGTCGTGTCAACAATTTTTGCAGGGGTCTCCATTGCCAGTCCTGACATTGTGAGCTATCACTCTCACTACTATGGGGAAGGTATATAGCAGCTGTGTTAGGTGTGTGATGCTGTATAGAGATGAGTGCTCGGCCACCACCCAGTACACACTTGCACGTCTTCGGTATAATGACAGAGCAATGATCAGATACACCGTTGGCAAGGCTTAATATACCAAAGCTTGATGAACTGATAATCAGTTGGCTACAATGGTTTGGTCACTTGAGAGGAGTGACTCTTGGATAGGAAAATGTGGAGGTGGAAGGTCGGGGAAAACTTGGATACAAACCATCAACAAGGATCTTAGACAGTGGAATTTCACCAGAATCAATCCTCAAGACTGCAAAATTTGAAGAGTGAGATTGCAGACTGTCAGAAAATGTCAGACCCCTAACCAAGAGAAATAAGATGATAAAATGGATGATGATGATGATGATTTTTTTTAAACCAACTCCAAATTTTTCAGCAGACTGCCCACGGCGTATCATACTGAAACATAACCTACTACAAATGATACATTGAACACAAGTTGCTATTCTACTCACAGCTTGTGAGGGGGGGGGGGAATTGTGGGTTCATACCTTTCCCCAATGGTATTACTGCACAGTTAAATGCAATAGATCCAATAGGATTCAAACTCAGCATAGCCGATTCCATAGTCCTAGATGGTGTCCATTATGTCAATCACACAACCCAATCCGTGCAAACTTTTTACAAAATACACAAACTTGCTCTTTTTGGGCCTCAAGAATCCTTATTTATTGTAAATGCTGTATTTGTATGCATTTGAACTATTAAAGTTAAAGTATTGAATGATTATCGAATATAACAATTTTAAACTTAGGTTACGATTAAATCTGGGAGATGTATGTAGAACTTTGTTGGTTTGGTCACATTGAAAGAATAAATGAGAGTGCTTGAGTTAGGAAATGTAGAACAGTTGGGGTAGCAGGGGGCGCCAAGAAAAACATGGGAGGAAGTGATAAGGATGGATTTGAGAGAAAAAGGAATAAAGACCTGGTCAGAGATTGGTTAGGTTAGATTTTTTTTCTTTTTTACAGCATATAAACCCTTTTGGGTTATTTAATGCCGACTCCATTTATTTTAGTAAAAAGGGTTTTATGTTTGAGGTACTTAATATTTTCAAATATTTAACTTTGTATACAGATCATTCGCAGACCAATTTCTTTCGCAAGTTTATATTTTGTGAATATACAATCTGCAACTGATTAATTGTATTTAATCCATAGAGCAGTTTGATTTGGTTTATTGGACTTATAGATATTAAATTTGAGGAGTATAAATCCACCATCTTCCTGATATCATTAAATAATTCCTTCATAGTGCCAGTGTTGTAGTATCTTTGTCGCATACAGTCAAAATCAACACATTCTAACAAAACATCTCACCATGTATAATGATTAATAGATCATTAGATACTCATGAGTATCTCATCTCTATTAAGTAGATACAGAAAAAAAATCTGAGTAATTTTTTTTTAACCAGCTTATCAACCTGTTTAGAGTTATTTAATGCCGAATCTAGCCATTTTAATAATTTTTTCTTCAGTTTTTTTATTATTTACAAATCTATGGAGCTTATGGAGCTTGCTTTTATTATTTGTTTTGGATGAAAGTTATATTGCTCATCACAGTTTCATGTTATTCCTGGGATAGATTCGATTTAATCCATAGATGAGACCCTAACAGGTACTACCACTCTGAGCCAGAGTTGACCTGGGAGTAGTGATAACACACTCCCCAAAGCTTCCAAATTGGGGCTTCACCACTTGATGCAGTTTAATGTATTTTTAAAGACATTTTATTTTTACGGTTTATTATCGTCTTCAAGTATGATAGAATTGTCTCCATATTGGCTCTTTCTTGCTATCAGCATCAAAAAACAGTTGTCTCGTGTGAGCAAAATCACATTCCATCATGACGTGCATAACGGTGTTTGGTGTTTGACATGCCATCCACTCTTGTTTTAAGATAAATGAATGTGTTAATTATGTGGTAAGAAACATACTATTACCTGTTGCTTTCTAGATTTTCTTAAGCCTAGCTTCCATTCTCCTAAGTTGGGTTTAATGAAGAATAACTTGTTTATGTTGTGATTTCAAAGTTCTTGTTATCTTTTGTGGGTTAAATTATTGATTTTAACCTTCAGATCTGTAGAGGATATTTTAAAGTGATCCTCACTGGCCAGGCTTCACTTGCATCACTGAATTTGTGGATATATGTATATAAATCTTGTGCCTTTGTTTTTTGAAGTGACAGGTGTAAGGATTAATGTATATACATTCGACATACCAAGATTACTTCTCAAGTGTAAACTCGACTCAACCTCAAAAGGTGGAATCTAATTTATTTGGAATGCTTCTTTTATAACAGCTTTGTCTTGGAGAAAAGATTGAAATAAACTCTTTAACTCTCTCTGGGATTGAAAATCCAGGTATTTGCCCAAACGTGTTCAGACTAGCAAAAGACAAAAAACAAAAAAAACAACATATCTTTTAGAAAAACAAAATAAAATATTTACCTTTGCATTTAATGGACAAACTTTCTCTCCTTTTGTAAACAGTTTTGATTCTGTCTGCCACTCTGCACTCCTCTGTAAAATTGAATTAAAAACTTTTAAAAAAATACAACAACCACCACCACCACCATCATCATCGGTGTATTTGTCAATATTTCTGAGATACGAGTTTGCTGTTATGTATATGATTTAGGATGAGAATATAAAAAGGAGGCATATGTATGCAGTGTGATGATGTATGGAAGTGAAACCTGATCAGTGACGATTGAGGGCATGCATTGCATGGAGAGAAATGATATGAGAACGATACGATGCATGTGTAATGTGAGTGTTAAATCTGGACAGTATAAGGAGCTGTGTTCAGAACATGGCCACGTTGAAAGAATGGATGAGACTTCTTAGATTAGTAGATGTAAAATATTTGAGCTAGCAGGTTCAGTTCACAGGGGAAGAAGGCCAAGGAAAACATAGGAGGAAGTGATGAGAATGAACTTCAGAGGGATAAATAAAGACCTGACCAGACATAAATTAGTTTGAAAGTTAATTTCTAAAAGCTGTCCAACACATGCCAACATGTAAAATGGATGCTAAACTGAATATAATGATGATTGCAGGGACAAATATTAGAATACATACATCATCATTCATCATCATCATATTCAGTTTAACATCCATTTTACATGCTGGCATGTGTTGGACAGCTTTTAGAAATCTACTTCCAAACTAACTTATCTCTGGTCAGGTCTTTGCTTATCCCTATTTCTCTCAAATCCATCCTTATCACTTTCTTCCCATGTTTTCCTTGGCTTTCCCCTGTGGGCCGACTGCTACTTCGATTGTTTTACATCTACAAACCCAGGAACTCTCATCCATTCTTTTAATGTGGCCATACCATTGAAACCTCCTGTTCTGCACGCATCTCTCTATACTGTCAAGACTTAATCTTCCCCTGAGCTCATCAAATCTGAGCCTGTCTTTAGACTCACATTACATATCCATTGTAAAATTCTCATATAATTTCTCTCCATGCAACGCATATCTTCAACCCTCACTGTCCAGCTTTGTCAACAGATGTTTTACAAATAAATAAATAAAAAAAACTTACCTGGACAGATCGGCAGATGTAGATGACAATCAGGAATACAAAAAATGAAGCCACAACCTGTCGTTGGGTAAAAAACAAGACAAATGTTGAAAAAGCAATAAAATTGAATGAACAAAAAAAAAAAGAAAAGAAAAAATACATGTCAGTGTTTTCATCAGATTTTTTTTTGTCTGTATATTTTGCCAAATTTTGAACATTATTTAAAAAGGAACAGTGTGTTAAATAACAGTCATTATATTTAACGACACCCATTAAATAAATATAATGACCTGTGTTATTTAATACCATATTCCTTTTAAATAATGTTATGAGATCTTGTTACACACATACTGACACAGAATCTCCATTATAGTGGCAGAAGACATTTTGTTTGAGAAAAATAGACAATGGTACTTTACCATCACTCCACCATGAGAAAAACGCATTATTTTATTAAATAGTCTTAGATTCTCGGTGCATTTCAATAAGAAATGTTTTTTGTTTTTTTTAAATTTTTTATATAACTAGCATGGCTACTTGGTGTCGAAAAGAGTTAAAAAGAGTAACATCTTTCTTTTAAAACTCCTCCCTCTCTACCACTCTATCTATATCTCCTTCTTCCCCTCTCTATCACATATACCATTTTACACCAAAAAGGTCCCTATCTACTTGCTTCCCGACGAGGGAAAAGTTAGGCACAAGATCGTTTTTTTTTAGGGGGAGGGGTATCCAGCTCTCCAAAAGAGGAGCACTCTGGATGAAACAAAAATAAAAATTGCACCAGTCAAGAAGGATCTCCCCTTTCTCCGACTGAACAGATACAATTTGACCGAAGGCCTAGAAAGTTTATTTGAGTTCCAGTTTCACACCAAAGGTCGACAAAAAAAAAATATATATGCATGATAATAATTATGGAAGTAATAATCCAACATGATGGAAATTTTTTTTTTTTTTAAAAATATTTTCATCAACGTTTTGTCCTTATTTCAAGACTTTCTCGAGATGACTGATTTGAAGAAAAACAGTCAATATTTGAAAATCATGATGGTTTGTGATGTGAAAAGAATGTTTTTATTCTTTTTTTTGAATGAAATAACAGATGTTAGAATATATATATATATATATATATATATATATATATATAAACAAAAAACAATGCTCTAAATGTGCCCCCCCCCACTTTCAACTAATTGTAACGAATATTCAAAAAAAAAAAAATGAAAAAGAATATATAAGCTCTGTTAGTGTGTCTTGTGTAATTTGTGACTTTTAGCTAAACACACACAGACAACAGCTCTTTATATAATAGACTAGCAGGACCCGTGCCCTAGCATTGCCCTAGGAAAATATAAAATAATGATTTAATGGAGAAAATAAAATCTAGTATCAATTATAAAAAAAATCAGCAAATAACTCATATCACTAAGTAATTTAGGTGATTAAAATAGGATTCAGTCATGTTTTGGCTAATATAAAATAATGAATGCAACTGTAAACAAAGTATCAGGTCATTCTGTTATTTAGGCAATTCTGGAATGTATAAAACAAATCTCTGGAATAGCCAACCAAATTGCCGCAAAAGTAGAAGGGAGCGACTTGTATTTAGGTCATAAAATTATAGGAGGAAAAAATCAATAGTAAATCAGAAAAAATGAAATAATGACGGTGTTTACTAAGAAAAAGTATCTTATGAAGATTATTTCACGGTGTAAGGTGGTGGTGGTGATGGCAGTAGTTTTTTTGCATAGGAGTAAAAGTTACTCAGACTTCCTGTGAGTCGGAAAAAATGTAGAAATCCGTGAAAGTGAACGAAACGGGCGCATAATTTTTGAAAACGTAAGCATCGTTGAATTCTCTATATTGCTTGTGTTTATAGAGCTACAATGTCTTAATGTAAACTGGAAAAATCGATTTTACTTTATTATATAGATATGCCATTTTTACTAAACTGCAACAGCATAAAAATAGTCACTATTTTGACATTTGGGCATTTCGTGAACCTATTTTGCAAACATCTCGTTATTGCCCTTCATAAGGTTTATTTGCTGCTGATGGCCACTACTGTAACTTTAGTTCGCATAATGATTTGAGGCCATTACTGGCTTTCATTTTTGCTTGTGTTCTTAAAACCAAATGGAACTTTCATGAACATAGTTTCTTTCCAAGAACTTCCCATCTTTTGGGCACAATACCATGAGACTGCTTTCCTGCCGACTACAACATGGTCGTATTCCAGTCTAATAAATACTTGAGCAGTCCTCTTAAGTAATCAAATTCTGCCTTTTCCACCCATTGCTTAAAATCCTCTCATATTATTGTTCATCATCCAACTGACAATCTTATTACCCTTTATCCTTGAATGGCTTTTTGTCTCGGTAAGTGGTGACTCATTAGTATAAAAAAGAAACAAAAAAAAATAGTTAAAAATGAATTATTCAATGTTATTTACAATCTTGTTATTTATTAAAATACAAATAATTTTTAAATAATTTCAAACTTTCTAATCTATTGTTATGATCATTTCTCATTTACCAAAATTATGCAACTTACACAATTTTGGTAAGGTACATGATTTTGGTTAGGTACCTGACCAAAATCATGTAACTTACCAAATTAGAGAAGGCATGAAAAGTAGGTTCTAGAAACACCTAAATATAAAAATAGTGACCATTTTTTGTGTTGTTCTAGTCTAATACAGAGGCAAACAACATGCCTGAAACCCATAATGCTATCATGTATTAAGTGGAATTAAAATTAAATAAAAACTATTTGTTTGTTACTAAAAATGCACCGAAATTCTAAGAGTTTTAAGAGTTTATGACTATTGAAGTCACCACGCTCGAAATTGACCGACTTAGAAAATAATAAGGCGCCTTTTTCATAGTGAAGTGATTGCAAAGATGCACTGACCAAAACTACGACAAACACGAAAGAACTTGCCTTTCTTATCCCCGAGTTAAATTGGCAAATCATTCGAGCCCCCGTCACAACCAACATGCAGAATCCAGCACTGGGGAGGTAAAGGATTCGTTCTGCAATCACAAATCCAACTCTGAAGAACAGGTTAGAAGCAGGAAGAAATGGCACCACAAGAATGGCAAAAGCCATTGAAAGAACCCTGGAAGAAAAGAAAGATGTATTAAGTATTAATTTCAGGTATAAAAAGTTTAGTTTGGTGACTCATCAACCACAGTTGGGCTATTCAGAGCCAGAAAGGTGATTATATTTATGATGCTTCCTTTTCTGAAGGTGATTTTGAATACAAAGGAATTACAATAAATATGACACAAGATCACAACTACACACTTACCTCATAAGTGTTAAGAGGGAGGAGAAGGGGAGAGAAAGAGAATACCAGTTCTCTTCATGCCAACGTTGAGTCACTATGAAAGGTGCAAAAAATCTCTTAAGAAAAGGGTGCAACATTTTTGACAAATATGGACGTAAAATCTTTTTTGTTTGATATACTTAGGTACTGCATAGGTCAAATGAACTGTAGTGTAGTAGTTACATCATTGAAATCTATTCTATTATATTTACATGTAATCTATTACACAGCTTGGCACATGCGCTGTTATGTCCATACCTATGTGACGGCGTGTGCGATAGAACCCTTCTGCGCGTACTCAGTTTTCAGTTTCTGCCAAGAGAGTTTGTTGCCAAATATACTCAGTTCCAGTCGAAAGCTCAATGTAGACAGACGTACATTTCTTCTCACTTCAGTGATGAGAGGCGGGAATGAACCCAAGGAGAGTTACAAAATTAGGACTCAATTACTTTCCTACTATTTAATTTATCTACCTCCCACAGCGGTGAGATGTGACAAGGTCGGGAAAGTGGGATTTGATAAACCAACGCTCGAGAAGGTGAGCACTCTGGCCATTAAAAATTGCCTGTGCAGCCCCGTCGGCATTCCCCGGTATGGGCGCCTCAGGCGATTAGCAAGAATCTAACCCCTTCTCAAAGGGTGAGAAGGAGAGCCTGGGAGGGTGGACCGTCTCATAGACCGGCGTAAATCAAACCCCGAAGGCCAAGACAATACCAGTCTATGGGGTGTAGTATCCATCGGAACAGATACTACACTTTGATCTTGGCCAAAAGGCCAATATGCGCATGCCGAACAAACTTGCCTTGTTACCTTACATCTTAATGTTTCTGTATTCCTATGTTCCTGTTAAATAAAGCTGATTTTATTGTAGAGAAGATGTTGGTATTTTTATATCAAACTCTGATGACCCTATTTTCTACTTCATTCTAAGCCAGCACAGTCATCTAACTGTACTGGCTTACATACATGGCCAACTAAACAAAATGGCTATCTTCCATCTCAACATTCAACATACACCCTCCCCCCACACACACAGCAACAGGTAGTTCCAGAACATTTTAAACAAACCTTCAGCTGAAGATATAAAGAGTTATTTCTAACTAATTTGTTTTTGTAAGCTGAATAAATGATATCGTGCTCTCGTGATTTTATACACTATCAATTGAACATAAGCTACTATTTTACCACTAGCTGAGTGGGATTGTAGGTTCATACTTTTCCCAACCGTATTAGAGTGTGATTTAATCTCAATAGATTCGATAAACTCAACATAGCCAATTCCATAGTCCGAGATTGTATCCATTACGTAATTCCTGCTCACCATTGTATTTTGAAGCATTTAAACATTTCATCTATTGTTCCGGAATGTTTGAGATGAGGATTGATAATTAGTATTATTTTAACTCCTTGTCTCATCTTTGATGTTATTCACACAACGTTTCGATTGATGTAACCTTCAACTTTTTCAGGTGCGTCTTGTCCAACACGGGATTAAATAAAAGGTTCAGTTCGAAATTGTGTATGAATTCCCAAGTTCGACAAGATACATCTGAAGAAGGTCGGAGGTTACATCAGCCGAAATGTTATAAGAATAACAAACACACAAGATGAGAATAGTAATCTAAATAATCCTAAGTAACATCGATTGTTCTTTAGAGGTAAATGAAATATTTGTCTGGATATTTTTTAACGTCATTTTCTTAACAACTATTAAATTGGTTGATGTAAAAACTGTAATTCTAAAGAAACACGATTTTTGTTGGCTTTAAGATCAACAAAGAAAACTCTCCATTAAAATTATTTTGTCTCCCAGTGGGCGACTATAAATCTTGTTACATGATTTTCTTTAGTTTTATCTCTATGGTGACGTGGATATAGTAATAATTGACCCATATGTAACCAGTAATGTAATATGTTATCTCCCTTTTGGACATTATCTCCCTTGTTTTCAAACTCCAGTCTATAGGTAACTATAAATAGTAATCTATGTTTGTATCTATGTCAATGTAAGCTAAATAACGCTTAACTGTATTGTGCTCTTGTGTTTTTATTACATTGTGCTCAACATTTGAATTCAAATGCAAAGAACAAATGGAAGAAGATGATCAGTTTTATATTTAAAGATAAATGGGAAAAAAGGGAAAAAAAGAAGCAAATCTTTTAAAGTTTTACCTTTTGTATTGTTCCACTGGGTAGGTAATTGATGCCAGAATCATTATAAAGAGTCCCATCCAAAACATCATGGCCACACAGACTCTGGGATCAACAAAAGATTCGATGGTGGGAACACAACCCATGGACCAATCAAAACACAACCACCATGGATTGAGAAGCAGCCAGAAGTTCAACGCATAAAGATAACTGTAGTTCACTAACTGGAGAGAGAAAGAGAGAAGTGCATGAAATGAAATGTAACTGTAGTTCACTGAGGAGATAAATGTATAAAATACTAGCTGTCCCTACCCGGTGTTGCCCGGGATGCAGTGCAGTCATTTTAGTTTTTAATTTTTATTTACACATTTTTTAAAAACTTATACACAAAAAGAAATAAAATTTTAGTTGTAAGGGAGACAACTCTTTTTTGATATTCTTCAATTAAAGAAATAAGTTGTTCCCTTGCTGATTTTGATTTTTCGGTCATAATTGACAAATGTTTTCATATTGCTAGTTTTCCGAGCAGGACTACATTATATTTTTTTTTAATAAACTGTAGCGAATTACATTATTATAGTATCAAGAACATGGTACAACAATATTAAATAAAAATTGGCTAGTCATAATCAAAGTTTGAAATCTCAGCTTAATTGCTATTTAGGTCCAACTTTCAAAATCTCACAAGATAACTTTATATGTGAGATAACAGCATTTCTCTATTCGTCAAGGGCATAAGGATAATTGTTCCTGATTCTGTATGAAAAAAATACTAAAAGAAAACAAAATCTACTTTGGTAGTTTTGTTTTACGGCATATCAACCCTTTTTGGGTTATTTAATGCCGAATCTGGTCATTATAGTAAAAGTTTTTATGCTTCAAGTTCTTTATATCTTCAAATGTTTAATCATCGTTTTTGGTTTGGTAGTTTTGTTTTACGGCATATCAACCCTTTTTGGGTTATTTAATGCCGAATCTGGTCATTATAGTAAAAGTTTTTATGCTTCAAGTTCTTTATATCTTCAAATGTTTAATCATCGTTTTTGGTTTGGTAGTTTTGTTTTACGGCATATCAACCCTTTCTGGGTTATTCAATGCCGAATCTGGTCATTATAGTAAAAGTTTTTATGCTTCAAGTTCTAAAAATAAAATAAAAAAGGGGAGGGAGAAAGGGAGAGGGGCTGTTGTTTTTGTTTTTGGTTTTGTAGAACATAATTAAGTTTTACAAAAAAACAAAAACAAAAAAAAAACGTCAATGTAGGTGAATTTCGTCTCAGGGAGCCACAGGGCAGCCTGATCTGGTTTCACCAGAAAATCTACTTTGGAATCGAAAAATGTACAGCTAAAGGAACAAAATGAACACATGCCTTTTCACGTCTTCATTCATATTACTAAGCATTATTGATCTAACCCAGACTTGGTTGATGGCATGATTAAAGTACCGCACTGCGACTTATTTCAAAATAGTAAAAAAAAAGTTTTTAAAAAGTAATATCAGTTTTGTTTATTTCTTTTATTAGTTGTTTCCTTTTCATTAAGTTTATTTTCAGGGGATTTAAGTAATTTGTTGTTGCAAATGAAAATAAAAGTTGTATTCTTACTACCACATGTCACCTAATCATAAACGTTGACTTGAACTTCTAAGCCTTTGGACTGGGATCAAGGTGTAGTGTCTGTTCTGTCATCAGTTAGTGAAGGGGGGAGATCCTTATAGACTGAGGTAAGTTTTATTTATATCCCAATCTAGAATACTCTTTTTGGGGAGCTGGATTTTTCCCACATTAAAAACCGACCTTGTGTCTAACTCTACTCTTATAGGGGGGGGGGAGATAAATTCGGACTTAAAAAGGTGAGAAAAAACATTTCTGCTCCTTCCTCATTTCCTATGAAAATACAAAGAGAAATAAAGTGCAAAGATATTGTAGGACGAATTTGAGTTAACATAACAAATTTGATAATTTTATATAAAATTGTATGACACATCTGAACTTGTGTATTATTAAAAAAAATGACATATGGAATATTAATGACCGATTCTAACCCATATCATCAAATCAAAAGTATAACAAATCAGCAAGTTTTGTGAATACAATTCATAAGAAATATATCATTACATTCCTGTTGTCAATTATGGGCAACAAAAGGTTGCCACGGAAACTGGAAGATTATGCTGGATAAAGAAGTGATACAGAGAAAGTTTCCTTCAAATGAAGGCAATTTAAGTTATTGAGAAATTGAAAAAAATTAGGCACCGCAACAATTTTAGAACGGAATTCATAGTGATCTAATTGTATCCTGACAAATTTTAGATGAACATAATTTTTTTATATTTCCAAGAGAACAAGCAGTTTGATCGCTCATTCCAATAAACATTAATTACAGGGACAAGTTGCCAAGTATGTAATCAATGGAGTATGCCAATGATGCAGCAATTCACTGTATCCTCTTATGTGTAAATTCTTGCCCCTCTTTCCCCAATTGAAGCATGCTAGTTTCATTTTTTGCCAAATTTATTGAATTGAATGGAAAACAAACTAGATTGAATAGTTATTGTTAAATAATTTTAATGGATTTTGTGATTAAGGTATAAAGAATTGATTGAATAGACAGTATTGTGAGCTTTTAGATGAGTTATTAAAGAAAACAATCTGAAATTACTGAAAGTTATAGCGATGTGTTATAGGAAATAGAAGTAAAATATAAAAATACAATTTTTGTCGATGTTGAATTTTTTATTTTTTTTTTCATGAAAACATAAATAAAATTAAGACTATTAAATATTTACACCTGGAAAGTGCATATCACAAATTGGTTTTGTATTTTTAAAAATGTCTTAAAAAGGAATTAAAAAAATATATACTAGAATAAAAAATTAAAATAAAAAAATGAATATATTATTAATTATTTAAAAACAAAAAAAAAACAAAAAAAACAGTCTCACCCTAAGGAAAACATTTGAAATGAATGAATGGGGGTTATCAGCATGTTGAAATGTTGGGGCCTTAGACCCCATCAATCTCCACCGAATCCCCAACAGCAGAAGACCACATATTAACAGGATAAGTTGTCGAAGAATTAGTGATTTCCACCAAGAATTCTTTGCCTAAAAACAAAAAGAAACACATTTACTTCTTAATTTACTTTTTTTTCTTCTAATCTTTTTAAAATTTGTAGTTTGCAACAAAATGTTTCTTTTATGCAACAGTCTTAGACCAAATAAATTGACTGTCATCTGCAATAGTGACACCCTTGTTAGTCGAGACGCTAATGAAACAAGGTCAACGAGAAAAAAATGAAAGATTGAATATATATTGACAAAAAAATATAAAAAAACGATTGGCTCAAAAATAATAAATAGAACTAAAATGAAATTTACAAAAGTCCCCAATGAGGATTGACTATGGGATAACTGATGGCATGATTAGAAGTACTGCACTTTTTATATAACACCTAACTAAAGTAATGGCTTATAAAATAGGAATGTCGGGCCCAAAAGTGTTTGTTTATGCTTGTTTTTACTATACAAAACAACAAAACAACTCCCTGCTCAAATTGTCAAGTTTGGCCCATCTGGCTTAAACAAGAAAAAGTCAAGAGAGTATTTGGCACTACATGGCAAATTAGTACTGTGAAGTAGCAACATACCACCTTGAAAATAAATAAATATGGAAAAGTTTTTGTATTTTAAAGGGAAGTAACTCTTGCCCTTGCCTCAAAGATATTTTGAGAAGAGTTACGGAACGTAACTCTTTGTTGCATTTGATTGGAGAGAGAGCAGATTTCAATGGGCGTACGTTGCACAGCGGCTTCAATGTCCTCATTACAAAAGAAGTGGGGAATAGATCACATAATTCTGAAGAACACATGCCATAATAGTATTTATAGAAAAGACTGAGACTAGCAACATCACGTCTGTGAGAGAAGGGGTTCAGAGAAGAAAAAAAGGTAGGGCCAATCAAATTACAGACACGTTTCTGCACCTTATAAAGAACCCTCAAATGGGGCGGAGATTTACCAGCCCAATATGACAACAGTACTGCATACATGGTCTGATTGTAGATTTGTAGAGATAGAGGATAGTCTCAGGTGTGAGAAAGTGTTTGGAGCGATAGAGAGAACCGATTTTACGAGAAGCAGAAAGAGCAATGGATCTAATGTATGAACTCTAAGAAAGATTTGATGAGAGAGAAAGACTAAGAAGTTTTAGAGTTGATTTCTTCTAAAGAACAGACCCATCCATGAGAATCTCAGGAAGAAAACGGACACACCTACGATTGAAAGACACAAGCTCAGTCTTAACTGGATTAAATGAAACAAGCCATTTCGTACCCCAATCCAGAACTGAACCCATGTCAACTTCTAGATCAGCTGCATATTTCAACTGATCCGAGGGAGATGGGCGAGAAGCAACACCAGAATAGAGAGTGGTATCATTAGCATAGATGTTAATTTTCTGAATAATATTCTCTGGAAGATAATTTATATAGAGGAGAAACAGTGTTGGACCAAGAATAGCGCCGTGAGGAACACCAGCATTGATAGGAAAAGAGAATGATGAGACACCGCCCAAAGTTACTCGCAAGCTTCGATCAGAAAGAATAGATCTAATAATGTCAAGAACCTTACTACTAATACCATAACCCTAAAGTTTGTGCAGAAGACCAGAATGCTACACTCTGTTTAACGCTTCAAAATGTCAAGCGCAATGGTTCTTCCCTCTCCTGAATTATCCATAAACTGACAGATCTGCTCAGTTACAACAGTTAAAAGATCAGCAGTTGAACGAAAACCACATCACTAAAGAGGACCAGACTTTCCAGAAAATGAACAAACTTGTCGTTGACCAACCTTTCAAAAACTTTGCTAATAACACAGATGGAGACTAACAGGATGATACTTATTTGGGTCAGACCAATCACCAGCATCTTTAAAAATAGGGACAAAAGAGGACTCCTTCCAACAAGAAGGGAAACAGGACTTAGACAAACAGAGATTGAACAATTTAGAGAGGCTAGAAGAAAGTTCAGGAGCACAACGCTTGAGAATGACAACAGGAATTGAATCAAGATCGGAAGCCTTAGACTGGTCAAGATCAGAAAGAACCCTAGCACTCATCTTTGGAGTGACAATGACAAATTCAAGAGACTGATCAGTTTTCAAAGGAAAATCAGAAATAACAGAACCAGAATCATCACGAGAAGAATTGTCAGCAAGAAGAGGAGAAAAGAGATCAGTCTTATCCTGAGAAGATGAAATAACCTGAAGACCATTAAAAAGAGGAATAGCGAACTTGTCACTATTAATAACACTATTGTAGTTTCTCCAAAAATCATGAGAGCCAACCCTTTGAGATGAGATAGAGTCACAAATCCTTTGAGAGTAGCTAGATTTAGCCTCAGAGATTACTCTCTTGCAGACATTGCTAGCTCTTCTGTAGGATTGTCTAGAATTCTCAGAACCATCCTGTTGATACTGATTAAAGTAATGGTTATGATGGGCAATGGCAAAAACACAAACAGATGAAAACCATGGAGGAGAATGAGGTTTGGTTTGAAACTTACAATGAGGAATGAAGATGCCAATTCCAATAAGAAACCAGTCAGTAACCTCCCTAGCAGCAGCATTTGGAGACATACCAAAGATAGGACCCCATGGAACGTCACATAGGAAGCTGCGAAGCTCATCCCAATCAGCCTTCTTGTAGTTGAACGTCTTTCTATGGAAGGGATGATCAATAGAAGACTTAACCGAAAGATTAACCTCAACATCAACAACCGCATGATCAGAAGAATGGAGGAGAAGAGGAAATATAACATGAGCCAGAAACAGAAGTGAGAAAAAGATCAAGTAAGGATGGTTGATGAAGATCATTATCAGAAGGTGACAATTTGGGACAAGTCATGAGACAGAGAAAAGTTAAGACAGATTTCACCAGTTAGATCTGTGCGGTTAAAATGATGGCGCCAGTCACAATGATGAGCATTGAAGTCACCAAAAACAAAGATGGAGCTTGACGGGTGAATTTGCAAGGCATCATCAATATTGCTGGATATAGCATCAACAACAGAGCAGTCATTGTCTTACCCTACCACTAACCCTAGGTTCGAGTGGTAACCCCCACCAAAAAACACTTTCCTTAACTCTACCACTAACCCTAAGTCGAATCGCAAGCTGAACCTCTAAAAACCCTTCCTTAACCCTAACAACTCACCCTAAGTTCGAGTGAAACCCCCCCAGAAAAAACTTTCTTAACTATTACTAACTCTAAGTTCAACAAAAAAAAAAGACAACAACATCGTAAACCCACATGTAATCGCTTAAAAAAATAGACACCCCTTCGAAAAAAATGCACAGAAGTTATCTCCCATAGAAAAAAAATAAGAAATGGTTAACTGTGCTAACATGCTAGAAAATTATTCCTGATTTCCGGGCCACGGAAATCAGGAATAATTTTACATTAAATTCTTGTGCGAAATTGATCTCTCACTTTAAATTCTAAAATTGTTTTTTCTTCTTTCCGCCAAGGTTTTCAGAGTGTTCTCACATAATTGTCTAAAAAAAGTAGAATCTCATTTTTTATTTTGGGAGTGTAAGGTGATTTAACGAAGGGTGTTAATCTACAATACTTATTTTTTTCATACTGAACGTATAGACTGATATATTTTAACTTGATTTTTGATTTTAATTTCTTAAATTCCATTAAAAATAGCTTTTTGTGTAAAAAGAATGTTCAAAGATTGTTTTTGTGTGTATTAAAATTTGAAAACATTAAAAATATGTTTGATCCAAGAAATAAATAACAAAAAAAACAAAACATGCCGTTAGCAAGAGAAAGACCTCAAGTACGTATGTAGGGGAAGGAAATAAGAAGTTTTGATTAAACAAAAGTTTTTTACTCGCATCATGAATCGTTTGCTAGAGGCAAAGAGAGGAAGAGAGTAAAACAGATAAAGAGGAAGAAAGATAAAGTGAGAGAAAAAAAGAGAAATAAAATCCAGTCAAATTACAAGATTGTAAAGTTCAAGCGACTCGACTCGCCAGAAATCAGTTTAATTTTAACTTAAAAAAAAAAAAAAATTAAAAAACAGATATAAGCAAAATTTAGCCTTTTCTAAATTGCTAAAAAGCAGAATTCTGCTAAAAAGCAGAGAATTCTCATCCCTGCTTTGATTATATTTCCTATGCTAACATCTGAAATCCCGGAAAAACCCCGGAACACTTTCATCGCATTTACATCTATTATAATAGAGAAGAAAAAGAAAAAGAAAGGAAGAATAAGGAGCTTACATTTTGATTTGCTTGGATGGTTTTCTTTTTGTAAAATGGAAACAAATTTATCTGACAAACAACAATGATGTCATAGGCACTGGAAATTCCCTGAAAAAAAAAAAAAATGGAGAGGGAAATAAATTACAATTCACAAAATATCATCATATAATCTTTTTTTTTTTTTTATTTACATTTTTATTGTAAACTAGAAGAATACCCGTCCCAGGATAGGTAAAATTCCCTGAACAGAACAGTTTTGCACCACTTTTATGTCCCCTTATGAAAATAAAAATCAATATATTTTGATGCTAAACCTTATGGCTAGAATCCTTATTCTAATTTTGACTAAAATCCATTACATGATTTGGATTCTAGAAAATGTCTAAAATTTAAGGCTTAAGCTTAAATGGTCTTAAGAAGAAATGGAAATTCAGGGAACCTTACTTAATTGGTATCTAATAACTGAATCAAATTCAATGCAAATCTGAATTTTCAAATAGGAGGATGTACCCATATTATGCCATCTAAAACCCTTTAAAATACTCCAAAGAAACTGAAATTTGGAGAATATTTATTAATTAGTCGAATATCTATTGTTAAAATTTCACAAAAGTTGGAGGTATCTGAATTTTCACTAAGGGCTTCCACCTCCATTTTACAAAACTCAATTAAACTAAACATTTACGATCCGTGATGTTTCGCAGCTGTGTTCCAAAATTCATAATTGGTAAATAAGCTGAGGAGTGAATTCCGTACATAGAAATATTATTAAATATTCTTATATTCTATACTTGCATGGTTACCCGGTGTTGCCCGGAAGGTATGGACAACAAGATAGAAGAGTTAAAAAGTGTGTGCAACATTTTTCTTTTAAAACCCCTCTCTCCCTCTCTCTATTCTATTCACTTGCCTCCACACAAGGGCAAAGTTTTTTTGATCAAGATTTAGACGTTGTGGGATAACATCATAATTTGACAGAGCGTTGCCTCAGATGATAGCTAGGGAGATATGCTGGAACATCGAAGTGGTCTCTCGGGGCTCGTTCCTACAAGTGCCAATAATTGTATCTAGTTGTCCCAGAATTTTTGACACCTTTTTTATGCACAAATAAGGATGAGAACATTTCTTATGATCTCAATGCATTTTACATGAAGAGAAAAAGTCTACTTTGTGATGGCTTCCGGGTTTTGAAATTGGAAATTGACAAGCAGTGTTTATCAAAAAACAGTTATCCATTATATTTTAGGTCAGATGTTTTTGAATAATTTTTTTTTCCACCTTTTTTTTTTAAATTTATTATTAACACATAAGAAAATCAAACTGGTTTTTAAATTAGAAATTAACTTTTTTTTATTACAAATAATCAAATTAAAGTTTTTGTTGAAGGGGGTGGTCTACATTTTTTAGGCGATTACGTGTGGTTTTACGGCCTTGCCACTTGGAGTTAGGGTTAGTGGTAAAAGAAATTTCATTAACTCTTAATAAAATGTTTAAAAACTAGTAAAATTAAAAAATTCCGCCAAACAAGTAAAAAATTGAGGGACTGTTTTTTGCTTGTCAATTTCTGATTCCAAAACCGGAAGCTGTCACTAAGTAGACTTTTTCTCTTTAACCTGGAATTCATTTATTGCTTTTCATCATTGTTTCAGGTTATTTGCTTTTTTAAATGTTTAATAATTCAATCTTGAATTCTGTATGATTTATTTCTTGAGTGCTTTGAAATGGCAAAGATTTTACTGAAGAATCTCTTCCCGTTTCGACAAAAGATGGTTCCAAATGTTTCATTTTCATCTGAATAGTCTTGCATTATTACAAATATGCTTAAAAATCAATCGAAATACTTTTGAGGCAGATGGTTTTTCTCTCCTTCTACCTCTTTCATTTTCGCCTCCTTTCCTCCTCTTTCATTCTCTCCACCTCCATCAAAACATTTTAAGTTCTTAATGGCTCTTTCCAGCTGACAATTTTTCAAAGAATCAGAATGTTTTTTTAAAAAAAAGAAGAGAAAACCAACAAATTGTTTATAAAAATAAACATTTTTATGTCAATTTACGTAAGCATTTTTCACATTATTGTCATGTTATTTTTTTTTAAATTGTCAAGTGAAAATTGCTATTAATTTTCTTTTTTAATTTTTAATGTAAAAAAATATCAAATTTATATATATAATATATATATATTTTATTTAATGGGCACTATGCATTATGATCATCTATCGGTACCTTCGGTTTCATGGAATCACTGGAAACTCAACCCGCAGGATTAAATATACCAAATGTGATTCACACTATCATTACATTGGCCGATGAACTGGTCACATTTGGTATCTTTAACCCTGTGGGTTGAGTTTCGAGTGTTTCTGTGAAACCAAAGGTATCGATGGATGATCATAATAATGCATGGTGTCCATTGAATAAAATATATATATATGCTTTTACACAAGTAATTAAGTACTCTTGTTATTTTCCTATAACATTGAATTACACACACATAAGACACATATATATTTTTTATATCTTATGATGCATCTATGGTAATTTTAAAATTTTGTATCATTAAAAAAACTTAAGACTATGTGTAAACACAACCCAAACGAAACCCTAAAAGTTAAATAAAGCTTTTTCTCCAAGAAGAAACAAAGATCGTATTAAAAGGAAAAAAAAGTTATTAACAAAAAGATTTTTTTTCTAGTTTTAAGACATTAAGAATGTCAATGGTAAAAGATATCCATATGAAATACAGACTATCAGGAAAACTTGGTATCGACCAGGATTGAATCGGGAACCCAATGTCCTTGTTTTTTCAACTCATAACACTATACTCCCTTTTTTATTCTTTATTTTAATATTTTATAATATTTAATTTTGAGGGTGGGGCCCAAGGATGTACTCAATACTAATTGGATGGGAGGGAGTGTGAGCAAGATTGGACAAAATTGAAATAAATGTATAGTGTTTAACCATCTCAAGACACACCTGGCATTTCCTAAAAATGAATGCAGACTTATGCTACGAGCCCTAAACCCCTTATTTAAATTTCTATAATTTTGAAGTTATAAATAAAATGTTGTATTTCCTTTCTACAAGGACAAAAGCAGACCTCACGATAATATGTTATACCCACTTTGATCAAAATGACACTTATTCAAGTATCCTGCATTATGTAGTTTCAGAATATATATGGTTATAGGAGGAGTTTGTACAGGAAACAGACAGGAACTACTACTATATATATACAGGGTGGGCAAAAATAAGGGTCCTATTTTTAAAAATTCATAACTTTTTTATTTATTGATTTAAAAAAATTTTTTTTTTAGAATAAGTAAAGGACCCCTTCCGAAGCAAGCATGAGCCGTATTAGCCCTAAGGAACGTACCCTCATTTAGAAAACATTATTTTTGCTTAAAAAACTCAAAACAGTGTAAAAAACAATACTTTAGTTTTTGTAAGTTTTAAGAAGTGTTTTTCGGCTAAAATTTTTTTTGTTTATTTCAAAAAATCTCGGAAGGGTCAGTCTACACACACATAAAGTTTGGTGAGTTTAACTTTTATTTTGTGGAAGTTATTCAAATTTAAAGATAGGACCCTTATTTTGGCCCACCCTGTATATATATATATATATATATATATCATAAAAAAACAGTTAAACCATGAAAGCTTTAATACTCTGTTCCTTACACAGCCGACCCAATGTAAGAAAACCCATTTAAAGCTGAAAACCCATCAGCAAACTACCTCTGAAAATGTTTTAGATAAAAAATGTATTTCACATATGCAAAACAAATTGCCCACTGCCGCTGGTTGTGACGGCTGTCCCCATCAGGCTCAGCACCACTGTCTTGTCTGCAAGGAAGAGAGATGGTGGCTTTCCAAAATGAGCAAAGTTAACACAAACCCATAAAACGCTTTATTGTAAACAAATAGTCAGGATGGTTGACTAATCCGTGTTGCCGTCTATGCAGAGGAGTCATTTCACCAGTCAGTTACTGGCGGTATTCATATAATATGAGTGTAATATAAACAGGTGGAATTTGGCTCGGGAGGTGTGTGTGTGTGTGGGGGGGGGGTGATAGTCTTATTCTGCATATGTTGTGTTGACGTATTAGCAATTCTCTTTCTTGTGATTTATTTGTGCTTCTGGTGATCCTCTTGTTTTCATCCAGTGTGTCTGTTGTTCTTGTTTGTCGTTCTTGAAATGACCTGATCAGAAGACCCTGATTCAATTATAAGATTTGATGTCAACTTGATTTGGGCTCCCATCGTATAGGACACAGAATGGACCATGTAAAATGCGTCCAAAAATTATTAGATTAAAAGAAAGAGAAAGTGTGGGTACCATTAATTAATGTATTAGGTCTACCAAAAATTATTTTCGTTCTTTTACATATAAGACCAATTTGCTGCTGTTTTTGATAAGTTGAAGCGCTCTACTTCTGAGTTTAAAGCCTCTTGTGAGAAATGAGGGATGAACGTGAAACCAAGCAAATGCCAAATCTTTTCCTCTTCTGGAGATAATATTTCAATAGACAACATTTTGTATTTCTTGGCTCAGTGGTTCTAGAGTCCACATCTGACATTAACAGAAGAATAGGAATAGCAACTTGTGCATTTGGACGTCGAAAAGAAAAGAAATGGAGCAGGAAGGACATATCAACACCATTAAAATTCAGACTATCAAGATGAAACATGGACTATGGCACACATTGAGTAGATGTGTTCTTACCAGTTGAGGATACGTCTTTGACATCAATCCGACATTGACTTTGTTGCTGTCGGATTTGTTGCTGTCGGACTGAGATCTGCGTCTGTTCACTCTCAGGTTCACCCTCCCAGGCTTTACCTTCTCGTTGAGAAAACAGAATTATGTGTTTCTTGCCTCAGTGGTTCCAGAACACTCATCTGACATTAGCAGAAGAATAGGAATAGCAACTTGTGCATTTGGACGTTGAAAAGAAAAGATATGGAGCAGGAACGAACATATCAACACTTCTGAAGTTAAGATTTATGCAAGTGAAACATTGACTAAACTAGCACAAGAGGAAGCTCAATGTATTTGAAATAGAAATGTTTAAGAACTATCTTTGGAGTAAATTTGTGAGATAGATGAAGAAATATAGATATCAGAAAGAGGCTTAGCATTAACAGATCCATCAACGACATTATTTGGAAAAAAAAAAGATTAACATCATTTGGACATGTGTCCTGGCTACCACACTCCAGCTATGTAAATAAATCATATCAAGAAGATTTCATTCAAGAAAGACCACGAGGACGATTACCAAAGAGATGCGCTGACCAGATAAGGGTTGAGACTGGCATGCCACGCCACACCTGACAGCTGAAAAGCTAGCGCAAGACCATGATAAATGGCAGAATTTTGTTTTCAAGCATGTGGCGAAGCTCTCTGGGGTATGTAGATGAGTCAAGTAAGCCAAATGCAATTAGAAATAATTTGTTTTGAGCGACATAATCTCCATTACTGTTTAACATTTCTTTCTGCCTTTCAGTTGGGTTTCATTATTATTTTTGCAATAATATAGTAAGAACAGCAAAGACAGATACGAACTGCTAAATCAAACATGTTATTAAAAACAGATATTTAAAAATGGAAAACGTTTATAGGCCTCATAGTTACATGTTAAATAGAAGCCCTACTCAGAGCCGGCATCGCCTACCCCTTAACATCTCAACTTGGAGGGGACCAAATCTGCTGGTGGGGAAAGGGTTCAGATGTGTTCGGGACGCATCCATAGTTTTATTTTTTTTCTTCTTACTTAAAATTCTGCTAGAAAAAATATATAGATTCACTTGTAACACTAACATATGCAAAAAATAAAACCGAATAAAACCCCCCAAAAACGTTAATGTACATTTATCTTGCCCAAACTTAAATTCCATCAAACTTTCATTCTTTTGAAAATTGCTGTGATGTCAAATTTGAAAATTTGTATTCCGATCAACAATATAAAATTTATTGAATAAATGCTGACCATTTCATTGAAATTTAATAATTCTTTGATTTTTGGTGTTAAAAAAAAAAAAAAATGAACACATTGGGTTTGTTTATCTAATAAAGATTTTTTTTTTTTAGTCACCACTTATGAAGGTCAACATTTTCCATAGAAAGCGATGAACTGAGCTCAAATCTCTAGTTCCTCATTGTAAGACATTCACAGCAACAACTCGTGCTCTACCATAAAAAAAAACACACACACTTTTCTTTCTTCCTCCGTGTGCCTAGCATCAGGCGGAATTTCCCTGAACAGAGCTTCTTTACAAGAGCTTCCTGTCTGTCGAACACATTACCACGGAACTGCTTCCCTGATGATTATAACATTGCTGTCTTCAAATTCAACATCAAAAATTTTTTTGTCAAACATCGTCCTCATGAGTAATAAAACTTAGTTCACTCCATTAATCATTTTCAATCCTCTCATCTTTCAGTACTTGTCCAGATTAAGACCCAAGCTAAAATCGACTTCCGGATGTTTACGTAGACGGTTGGAAAATGCTGAAGCGCTTATCCAATCAGAATGCGAGAAAATAAATAGACGACAAGTTAACATTTTAATTGATTGAATCACTAATAATTGAATTCACTAATTGGAACTAAAAATTGATCAAAGTGATAATGAATTTGGTACTCATGCAGATTAGGACCCAAGCTAAAATCGATTTGGCGTCGGTTAGAGTTAGCTTGGGTGCTAATCTACATAAGTACCATGAATTTTAACGTATCCTAACACCGTTTTAACATTTTTTCAGTGATAATTTTCTTAAAAAACAAAATTTTACATGTAAAAAAAAACATTTTTTTCCAATAGCAGATCCAGCCTGGTTTTGGATTTTTTGGATGCAGGCAACCGACTTTTTATTCGGCTTTATAAACATCCAGAAACTACCGATACCAAGTCGATTTTAGCTTTGGTCCTTATCTGAACAAGTACCCATCTTTAAACTGACAATCATTCCATCTCATTAAAACTTTATCCTTGAGTGGCTTTTGTCATTGATAAGTGGTGATCCATTAGTAAAAAAAAAAAGGATACGTGGTAATGGATGGATGGATGGATAGGGGTATGAGGGTGAGGAGGGTTGGGGGTATGAGCCACTAGTGTCAGTGCTGCGCCACTCCTCTTTACAAAGCTTTAGAAAATTTGGTTCACCATCACCCACCCTGAAAAAAAAAAAAACAGAAGAAAAAAAAACAATTCAGTCTTTGATAAAAGAGGGTCACCTCAATCAATAATGCTTAAACAGACTGTGAAAACAAAAAATGTTCCACTTGAAAAACCAGTTGCTTGAGGAGAGCACTTACAATAGCTGTAATTCCTTGCTCTTTACACAGCATAGCCAGCGCTATGAGCAGAGTACTGAGGAGCAGCCAAGGCAGCGAGAAGTCAGTCGGGATTTCTGCGTCATCCTCTTCACCTACAAAAAGGTTTGAAAGCATGGGTAAAAATAGATCAACATTATTGTGTACATGGATTCAAACAGAAATGTACGCCAGTTGGGCCAGAGCTCCTCATGGTAACCAATGTACTTATTTATATACATTCTAATAAACACACATTATTTAATACGAATATAATATATACATTTATATATATATATATATATATATATATATATATATATAATAAATATTTGTTATTGTTTATTATCTATGTACGTATACGTTTCGTCCTTAATAATCGGGACTCATCAGCATAGAGATATGACTATTCACTACCGGTCATGCGATTCGAAACCCCGGATTACAAGTATTTTGCAACTCAAATCCGACGCCTTAACCACTCGGCCAATGTTGAACAGCGAATAAACGGTGATAATTTTAACACTTTACAGTGGCTTGACGTCATAGAGCGTTCGACTTTTTAATGAAAAGAACGATGCATTTAAAGCTAGCGACATAATGCTGTGTTAATACTACACTTACAGTGCTCTACTAGACGGGTTTTTCTACAAATAATATATGTATATATAATAATATAAATAATATATATATATATGTGCAGAGTCATAATGATCAAATCGATAAGTGTACTTTCGTATTGTGAGCGACTAATTTTGAGCGGCAAATTATGGTTCACAGGGTCAAGTTATTTCCTGTAAGAGTGAGAATAGTTAGATATATAGAATACCCATCCCAGGACAGGTAAAATTAATTCTCTGAACATAAAAAGGTTTGCACCAGTTTTATGTCCCATTACGAATATTAAAATCAGCATATAATGCTACTAAACCTATGTCAAGAATCCTTATTGCAATTTTGAAAAAAAATCCATTACATGATTTTGCTTCTAGAAAATGTCTAAAATTTAAGAATTAAGCATAAGGAGTCTTAAGAAATTGAAGTTCAGGGAATCTTGTTTAATTAGTGTCTAATGACTATGGATGAAATTTAATGCATATTTGAAATATTTTAATTTTGAAATTGGAGGTTTTGCTCATATTATGCTACCGAAAACCCTTTAAAATTCTCCAAAGAAACTGAAAATTGAGAAATATTTATTAATTGATGTTTAATACCTATCGTTAAAATTTCATTAAAAACCGAAATATCAGAATTTTAATGAAGGACTTTTCCCCTTTCTTCCCCCCCTTGCATAAAACTAAATTAAACTAAATATAGCCCACATTACGATCTCTTACGTCTAGCAGCTGTGTTCCAAAATTCATAATGATCGATTAATTTGTTTAGGAGTGAATCCTGTACATAGAAATCTATAAACATACCAAACTTGATATAAATATTGATTTAATACAACTAATATACTTATTTGAATAATTTTGCAAAATTTAAATATTTAATGTCAAAACAAAATACTTATTGTAAACGATTAATTGTATACGGTTAGTTAAACACAAGTTGCTATTTTTACATTTGAAGAGGAGATTACTTTCTCCAGAAAGAATCTCGTCTTCTCTCTGAAGTGGCTACTTTCTGTCTATTGTAAACGATTCATTGTATACAATTTAGCGAACAAAAGTTGCTGTTGTAATTGAACACGTACAGGAAATTGTAAGAAAGGATCTCATCAATCATGCTTTGTGAGAAACTTGATATTGGTGAGATTACAGATGCCTTATGAGCTTGGCGTCTCAGGTAGTTTCGCCATGTACAGTGTGCAACCTCTTGCATTAACTCCATAACATCTCGAGTGTCAACCTTTGGGACGAAAATGCATGGAGAGAAAGCATGAGACGTTGCCCGGTGTTGCTCGCCTCAGAGTCTGCAACACTCACAGCACCCTAAATATCAAAACCCTATGAAGATGAAGAAATCTGATAGGATTTGATCTCAACATAGTCTATTACATAACTTGCGATGGTATCCATTAGGTCAATCGTGAATACACTTTGATTTGAATGAGTAATTGGCACAAAATTATAGAAATTTGTCAAAATTTTCGATCATTTTAAAACCGTCTGATGAAATGCCTTATTCCACAAAATCAAATCCTTTCTAAGCTGTATCAGCTCAGAAAGGATTTGATTTTGTTTATTTCAGTTCTATAAACTTTATTTCGACACAATTCTGTCAAGTTGTTTCAGAGCCTACAAGTGGCCGATATACAAATGCAGAGGAAATGCTTGATTATAATACAGATTAAAACCATCATAAAAACGTAACATTTTATACATTAACTCTAGAAAATATTTACAGTAGGGTTGCTGAATCGGAAGGTATAAGGTCTGACTCCTAGAATTCCAAAATGTCCAACTTCTTATTTTAGAGTCTTCAATATTCAGACGGTCTGTTAATTCTTCGGAGATTACAAAATCCGACTCCTAGTATTCTTACGAGTCTGACTCAGACTTCTTTCAAAACCTTTGACTCCCATTCCAAAATCCTGGTTCACAGGTATGACTAGTTTTAAAATAATATTTTCTGTACGCTTATCTTTGTTTTTAATCTTCCTTCACATTTCAAAATTCAGTAAATCTGAAATCCACAACTTTAATTTTCCATAAACTCCTGCCTCTCCACCATCCTTGCATCACCGCATACCCATTCCCTATCTCTATATCCACCCTCGCAACAAGTATATGTAGCCCACCCAAGCTTACAGCAATTTCTTTGAATGATTTTAGGGCTCAAGCCCCTTGCGCTTATTAAAGGTTTCAAAGATGTCTCGGGATTATTAACCTGTCCAGGGATAAAACTACTGCCCCTTATCTTTCAAAAATATTTAATGACAAAACAAAAACAAAATTGCATGTATTTTTTGTCCTCTTTATTTTATCTGCCAAATTCACAGATAATGAATTTTCTTAATTATGTGTAAGCAGCAAAAAAGGAAATGATTGCAAACATCTATTCTCTCTTTTTAAACACTGAGTGGAGTGCTACTAAAATGTGCGTGTCGGCAAGACAGGCAGACATTTTGTGCTGATGTATTTAGAAAACAAAACAAAGCAGAAGAACGTCCATTATCTTAATTAAAAGAGAAGAGAGATATGGAATGAATGATTAAGGTCAATTAGCACACCCAACTGAAAACCAAACAGGATAATGGAGAACAGTGATTAATGGATGTCCACATAATCTACAGGTTAAACAATTATTCACAAATAAAGAGATGAAGAAGGATTATGTAAGATTAGAATTTATTAAGATTAAGACTGATAATAAAAAAGGAAGTGGAAGAGCAGTGTTAGGTGGGTGGAAAGTAGCTTAACCTGGCGTTTCTTAGGAGACAGCTTTAAATACAGACTTTCTCTTACATAAAACAGGAAACACATTTCCATATATGTGTATATATAAATAAATAATTTAATTCAAACTTGTTCAGAAAGACTTGCTACGAATTTTATTCCATCTTGCAAATAAAAGAAGCCTAATATCTTGGTAGAGCTATTACATAATTCTGACAAGAAGCATCTATGCTTGGATGTACAAAGCAAAAAGGGTCGATTAGTTTTCTGCCTTGTGCAAACCTTGAATAAATGAGGTTTTGAAATGCACATAAATATTGCTCACACAAATCTTCTTTTCTGAAACTTGATTTAAATGCATTTTAAATCCATATATATATACAGGGTGGGCAAAAATAAGGGTCCTATTGTTAAAAATTCATAACTTTTTTATTTATTGATTTTTTTTTTTTTTTTTTTAGAATAAGTAAAGGACCCCTTCCGAAGCAAGCATGAGCTGTATTAGCCCTAAGGAACATACCCTCATTTAGAAAACATTTTTGCTTAAAAAACTCAAAACAGTGTAAAAAACAATACTTTAGTTTTTGTAAGTTTTAAGAAGTGTTTTTCGGCTAAAATTTGTTTTGTTTATTTCAAAAAATCTCGGAAGGGTCAGTCTACACACACATAAAGTTTGGTGAGTTTAACTTTTATTTTGTGGAAGTTATTCAAATTCAAGTTATTCAAATTTAAAGATAGGACCTTTATTTTGGCCCACCCTGTATATATATATATATATAATTGTTCATGGATTTAAAATGGATTTAGTTTCAGAAGAGAAGATTAAGTAATTTTTACGTGCTTTTCGAAACATTTATTCAAGGTTGGCACAAGGTAGAAAACTAATCAGTCCTTTTCCTTGGTCTATTCACGCATAGATGCTTCTTGTCAGAATTATATAATGGCTGTATCTTATTAAATGATAAGATATTGAGCTTCGTTTATTTGCAGGTTGGAATACATTTTTTTTACAGATATCCCTGAGCAAATCTTTTGAAATTAGTTTGAATTAAATTACTTATATTAAATTATATAAATATATATATATATATATATATATATATATATGATCCCCGTGTTAATATTAGACGCTTAAGTTAAGGTCTCCTGTTTTTGTTTCACTGTTAGATACTTACCCCCCCCCCCTTTTTATTTTATTTACTTATTATTATTTTTTTTATTTATGAATTTTCCAACGAATGTTAAGTCTGCAATATCTTGGATTTAGTTAGTTTCTCTGGGAATTTAAACTGCATTTTCCTTTCTTTTTTTTCTTTTTTCTTTTGTTTAAAATGACTCAAAGCTTCTTTAGACTATATATATATATATATACACACACACCTACACAGAGAGAGTGTGTGGGTGTATTTAAAAACATATTTGATTATTTAATAATTATACTTGTTCAAAAAAATAAATAGCTCATAAAAACACATTTCCATATGTAATCATATATAGATATGGTGATTGCCATTTCTTTACAGAAGAAGGCCATCCGTACAAAATTGCAATGTCCAGTTGTGGACACGTAAATGGCTCAGCAGCCGAGATTTACTTTCACAAGTTTGCTGTAGATATGACCCAGAAGACCACTGGCATTCGTTCGATGCAATCACGTCCAATGTTTTTAGAACCCATAAGTGTTTATTAGCATTAGTAGTAGCATTATAATTGTTACTTCTCCCACTATGACACATCTAGCATCTCGAGCCTTTTTTTATGCTAAATTTGGCACAATTCTGTCAAGTGGTTTCAGAGCCTACAAGTGACCGATATACAAATGCAGAGGAAATGCTTGATTATAATACAGATTAAAACCATCATAAAAACGTAACATTTTATATCTTAACACTAGAAAATATTTACAGTAGGGTTGCTGAATCGGAAGGTATAAGGTCTGACTCCTAGAATTCCAAAATGACCAACTCCGCCTTCTTATTTTAGAGTCTTCAATATTCAGACGGTCTGTTAATTCTTCGGAGATTACAAAATCCAACTCCTAGTATTCTTACGAGTCTGACTCAGACTTCTTTCAAAACCTTTGACTCCCATTCCAAAATCCTGGTTCACAGGTATGACTAGTTTTAAAATAATATTTTCTGTACGCCTATCTTTATGTTTTTAATCTTCCTTCGCATTTCAAAATTCAGTAAATCTGAAATCCACAGCTTTAATTTTTCATAGACTCCTGCCTCTCCACCACCCTTGTATCACCGCATACCCATTCTCTATCTCTATATCCACCCTACAACAAGTATCTGTAGCCCACCCAAGCTTACAGCAACAGGCAGCTTAATAACTAATAGTCCCATAGTCAGCACAACTTCAATTGATGCCTTGTTCACATATATCAATACAAACACGACCCTCAAATGTAGTCCTTGACTCCTTGAGTAGCTGTATTCTCGCCTGGACAGGTTGCCACGGCCTGTAGAGACACAACACCTTAAGTCAACAAGTAGGTTTTATTAGGAAGACATAGAAAAAAAAATAACAAGTAATAAAAACAAATCACAGACAAGGAAAAGACAGAACTTGTTACACTGATAAAACAACAATGGCACGTTTCAGATGTCGTAATAATATGTATTCAGTGTTTGATATTCTAAGCACATACAATTAAAATCGTGCTTCATCAGAAACTTGTTATTGGTGAGATTACAGATAACTTGCACGCTCAGCGTTTCAGGTGGTTCGGCCATGTTGTACAGTGTGCTACCTCTTGCATCAACTCCATAGCGTGTCTGGATATCTCAAGCTCTAGGAAGCATGGTAGACTGAAGACCTGGCTCGAGTGTGTAAGCGATATGACCACCCGATAATCCAGGGCACTCGCAGTCCCCTAAATACCAACACCGAACGATAAAGAAGAAGTGCAGAACACAAAATTATTACCCATAAGCAAATATGTTATAGCAGAAAGATAATAGTCCTTTTTAAATTCTGGTAATGTTACAAAAATCCAGATAAGTAGTAACAAAAGAAAAGTGACTTGCAGTTGTGGTAAAAAGATGAGTTCTTGCTATCAATGCCTTACAAGGAAGAACCAGAGATCGGAACTGAGTCAAGCACCTTTCATAGATATCCCAGGCACTAGAAAGTGTGATAGACAGAGGAAGACTTGTCTGTCTCTAGTGCATAAAAAGCAATATGAAATACCTTAAATACGAAAACCGGATGATGACGAAGTTGGGGTTCAATATATATTTATTTTTTTACAAGTATGATTTAAAAAATACAACTGTTTTCTTTTTTTTTAATAACGAATTACCAAATTATTATCTAACCAATGAAATTGTAAAATTATTAATACTAGCGGCCCCCTTGGAAATTCCATGGTGCTTCCTACATCAATCTGTACAATTTACTGTTAATAATAATATTCATTTTGAGTGATAAATATCTGTCAACGTCAATACTATTAAGAAAAAAATTACTCTTTATTCTTCCATTAAAAATAATCCTCATTACGAGCTAAATATTCTGTAAATGAATAAAACAAATATGTCTCTTTGCTTATTCAAAATTGTAGCAATTTAATTCTTTTTTTTTAATAGAATAAATTATATTCTTCAAATCAATAAGACGAGTGTCACTTTTTGAAATGGATTTATTTAAAAGTAGCAAGGTTACTCAGCATTGCCCGGGAAGTAGTAATTTATTTTTTATAAATACCAATTGATTTCTTATTGCTGCGAGGTAAATGTTACTCTAAAAAACGAAACAACTAAGCAAGATAAAAACTTACTAAAAAAACAAAAAAAACAAACACCAAAAAATATGCAAGGTAAATTTTAATTTAAAAAAACAAACTAATCCGCTTTCTCTCCTGAATCTGTAAATTAAACATCTGTGCCTGTAGATTAATTCTTATTTTGGTCACAAAAAAATTAAGAACAAGAGAACATTGTTTTGTGTCGATTAAAAGTAAAAGGAATGCTGTTTTTTTTTTTATCAGTTATTAAGATTAAGTCTCCTCTGCTTTGCTCATAAAAACTACATTTGCATACATGATTATTCTTTCCTTTCTTTATTATTATCAGTTATTATCAAGATTAAGCCTTCCTTTATTTGCCCATAAAATAAATTTGCATACGTGTGATTATTCTTTCTTTTCTTTATTATTATCATCAATTATTATTAAGATTAAGCCTTCCTTTATTTGCTCATAAAATAAATTTGCATACGTGATTATTGAAGTGAGTTGGACACATGTACGTTCATTTTTTATTATAGATTCTACTGTTTTAGTCGATGGGACGATATTTGATTTTGGAACAATTCATTATGCCTTAGTGTGTATTATTATATAGATTGTTTTTCCTTTTATGACTAAGCGACAATAAAAGAGTAAAGTCAAAGATAACAATAAATAAACACGCAGTTAACTGTTTGTTGATCAATAGCAAGAATTTCTGTATAAATAAGTTGTCAGATTTTCTGCAGGAAAAAAAACAAAAAAAAACACATTTATTTTCGTATTTTTGAACAATCTTTTTGGATGAAAACCGTCAAACATTGATTACATTTTAAGCTTTTAAGTATTGTGTTGAGTCAAGATTCACAGCAGTAAGTATGCAAGGCAGGAGACTAAAAATAAAATCAATAACAATACAACATAAAGATAAAGATAAAGGAATTTCTACAAGATAAAAGAATTTGAGTGAAATGAACAAAAATAAAAATGGAGGAATATAGAGCAGACAACTTTCCCAAAGTGTTTCTTAACCCACTGTACATAAAATTAAAAAAAAACATAAATGCTAAAAAAATCTTTGGAGAAGATGGAAAAAGATGTGTGCAGTAAATATGGTAACAGTGAAAAACAGTAAATAAGGGCACAATAAGATAAAAAAGTAATCGATTTTAGCTCAATCAAAATAAAATAGCTGAAGCACTTTATGCAGTGTATAAGACATGTGATTGTGCACCTGCCGTTATGTAATAATCAATTAATGTGTTTCTATCTTTTCAGAGCATCAATGACGAACCATCAACTAATGCATGTGATGAAGTGTCAAGCTGTAATTATTGTGATACACACAAATGCACAGCAATGTTGAGATTGCCTGCTTTTGTAAGTTGTTTGTGTGCAAAGTTAGGAAGGAGTTGAAGCCGCCGTTGGAGATGAATCACTTATAGTAAAGCTAAAAAATTATTCAGTGTTTGGATAATAGTATCAGGACACCAGAATTCGTACAGCAGGTGCAGAGCAGTATCAATGTGAATCTCGGAACATTCATAAAGCGCATTGCCAGAGATGTCAGAGCACATAATCTGCAATGTGGTACTTAATAACATTTGGTGCAAGTGAAATGTGATGACCAAAAGGAAATACATACAAAAACAATGGCTACTCCAAGCAAAAAGGTTTTTCCGTTTTTTGTTTTTGCAAATTAAAAAGAAATTTCAATCAGGATGAAAAAATGAACCAGAGAAAAGATACGCAGTTATGTGCAGATCCTTTTGATGACCGCCATATTTTGCATGGCAAGTTTTCCATTTTTCTGATGGTTTTAGAGGTGGTAAGTAACAAAGGACACATCATGTCACCGCACTTATTTCAATAGAAGTTGTGGTTAAATGGCTATAGTAAGGTGCTGGAAACAATTGTGAATCCCAGGATAGACTGTATGCGATGGCAGGTCATATGTATTCCAGCAGGACATTGATCCTGTTCACAAAGCTGTGGTGACCCAAGATTAGATGGTGACCAATCTGCACAACACCAAACACGTGGTCCAGACCAAAATCCTCGACTTTCACATGTTGAATAAGAGATGAATCAACGTTCCCACTCTGAAAGCTACTATTACACGAGTAAAATGTTTAATATCGATATTAAATCATGAAAATGCATGCATGCCAAGAATCCGGTCCCACATTAAAGATGGTTACATTGAATAAACATGTAATTCAACCATTACTGTACCAAGTGTTGTATGAATAAATTAAGTCGTTTGTAAAAGATGGTTGATTTTCAGATGGCCGTCAATATGTCCCCAAGTATCTTATGCAATCTGTATTATTTAGGATGAGGGTTCAGAATTACATGTGGCAATTCATAGAGAACAAACAATTGCAGGTTCTTAGTCAAAGCCATTCCTTTTTTTTTTATTTTTTTAGAATGGATCAGACACGGACAACTGTATCTTTGTCTTTAGTGGTTCTAATGAATTACTGAGGTCACCTTTCTTACATAGTTACGAATGACCCTAATGCCTCCATTTCTTCTTAACACTGGCCCAGTCTAATACTAAATCTGCAGTGACAATGGGGGTATAAGTGTAAAATATAGAATATAGATTTTAATAAGTGATGACAAACAAGTCCTAATAGATGTGTTAGTAAAACTGAGAAACAAAAAGAGTTCCATTCAATCTGTGCATTCAGCGATGAAAATGTGATTTCAAACTTAAGCGTGACAGATGGATGGACGGAAAGAACCTCTTATAGAGGTGAGTAGATGCATCACATAAATTACTTTCCCTTCTTTCCTAGTGATTTCATTTAATCTGTGCATTCAACAACGAAAATACAAGTTCCAAACCAACTGACCATCGAAAAGAGCAAAATGTAGTATCTTTTCTGATACTAGACTTCATTTTTTTTTGTCTTCAGTCAGTGAAGAAGAAATTCCACTAGACTGCGACAATTTTTACCTTTGTCTCAATCCAGAGTTCCACTCTTTAAGGATCTGAATTTTCCCCACATTAAAAACCGACCTTGTGGGATGGCAAGTAAACAGGGACCATTAACACATTAATCAAGAGGCTAAAAGTAAATAAAATGTGAAAAGGAACAAGTGAAAAAGACTAGGATAGTATGAGTATACATATGTGCCATTGGTTTAGTATTATTAGACTGGGTTTGTGTTCAAGAGAGCTGAAGAAACTGATTATGCTTATACTTGACTGATGAATCGTAGCCATGCAATGATTCCAAATTAATAACGATTTTAGGTGTGGCATTATTTCCTATTTGTTCACCAGTGCCATTTTTACCTGTGCCCTTATTACCCAAATTTGGATAATCTAACTAAATATTCTGCTTAAAACAATTTTATCTTCAAAAAGGAGAAGTATTTTCTAGCAGAATTAGAGAACACATACCAATTAGTATTCACTCAGTATCAACTAAAGATGAAAAAGAAAACTGCCCCAAATTGCTCAATTAAAAACTGTTATAGGCCAACACTTGCCGGACAACTACAACTGTGCCCAGATCTTGGGTAAGGATTGTTTTAAAATTAAGATTGCTTAATCTTCTTTTTAACTCAATGTTTTAAATAAAGTACAATAAACAATATATATACATATACAATAAACAATAAACATATATATATATGCTGTTTTGTTTTCTTTTAATGCTAATGTTTTTGTGGATAATGTCACTAACTAAAGATAAAGAGTTTATTTGGTCCGAGACGATGTTTGCGTTAGGCGGTCCCTCTTCTGAGGCAGATTTGACTCCTGTATGAGTCTCAATTTTCACTTTGTGGTATTCTTTGTTTGTCCCCAGCCCCACGGACTACATAAATATTTATTTTAGCGATATTAATTGCAAAAACATTAGCATATAAAAAATAAATAAAGCAGAATAATACATAACAGTGTCTGAAATAATTTCCAATATCAATATATATATATATATATATATATATAAAAGCAAAAAATACAACAAAAACATGCACTGAATTTTTTTTATACATATTAAATAAATTATTCATCAACATCATTAAATGTAATATTTATTCCTTTTTTTTATAAGCTGTGCAAATTATTTTTATTTCAATTTAAGAAAAAAATTTAAATAGCAAAAAAAAAAAAAAATTTTCTCAAATAGATAATAATTTCAAGCACTTAAAATTATCTAAATTACAGAATAAAATAAAGTCATTTTAAATTTTACTTTTAATTTATTCTCTGTTCATGACTCCATCCAATAACACCTATTTATTTAAAAATAATTTTTCAATATCACAGGCTATTATAAAAAAAACTTTAACGGCCAGGGTATATCAGCTTGGAATGATTTCATCAAGGAACTAGAAAAAGGCACGCTTTCACTAGCTAACTTTTGTGTGGTGGAATGGAAGTACATATATTTATTTATATACAAATAAATACACATTGATTAAAATTTTTTAAAATGCATTGTAACGGCTTCTATGATTCCATATTTTTTAATTTAAGCAATGCTTCTAAAATGAACAAAATCTTCTTTATTATTGCTCCAGTGTGCTGAATGCTCTGTTCACAAACTTATGAATTTATTAAAACCAGCAACCACACAATATCCTGCGACCTGCAGCAATAACATGAAAAAGACTGCAGAAAGAAAATATCTATGAGAATGGGACTCCCGAAAATTTCGACTAAACTTTAAAAGAAAAATGCATTGTAACGGCTTCTATGCTTCCATATTTTTCAAATTTTAAACAATGCTTCTAATATGAACAAAATCTTTATCATATATATATAGCAGATAATTGTATGAATTTTTGACCTGCACATGAGCCCTACATGTGAATTTAATATTTCATAGAAACTTTCTCTATCAGAGGAAGCCCGCTCAACCCGCCAAGGATGAATGACATACCCGGACAGGACATGAGTGCTACATTATTTTAATGTTTCCGACATTGTACTCTCTAGCCTTCTTCAGGTGCCTGTACTTGTAATCAGTAATTTTGCTGAAGTGAGCAACATTTTTTTAATCTACTGGGCTAGGTTGTTCTCAATTCAGTGTTCCATGCCTTCTTCAATCTTCTAACATATAAAATTGTGAGATTTTAAAAGTTGGACCCAATAGCATTTAAGCTGACATATCAAACTTTGATTCTAAATAACTAATTTTCATTTGTTATTGTTGTACCATGTTATTGTCACTATAATAACATACTTTGGTACAGTTAATTTTTAAAAAAGTACTTAAACCTGTCCGGACAACTTGTAACATGGAAACATTTTTTAATTATGCCCACAAAAATCAAAATCAGCAAAAGAAATAACTCATTTTTTATTGAAAAATATAAAAAGAGTTGTCTCTTTTACAACTAGAATTTTATTTCTTTTTCTGTATAAGTTTAAAAAATATACAAACAAATACAAATTCGGTACAGCTATAATCCAATATTTTTCTTTAGAGCGATTTCCATAAAAAAAGTTCCTAAACTAGATAAAACTTACTCTAAAATATCTATTGACCAATTCCTTTACCAACTTGGTCATGTATCGAGTAGGAAAATCTACAATGATGGGGGGGGGGGGTATTATTAAGCAGCACTCAATTATGAATATTTTATAGGAAAAAAATAACAAAAACAAATTAATTACAAATCACTGTAACTCACCATTATTAAAGCAGTCTGGTATTTTTTTAGAAGTATGGTTAATACATTTTATAATGCAATACTATCTTACAACAAAAGTATTCATGGAGAATCATTAATAAGATGTATTTTCAATTTTACATGGATAAAAAGTAATCCATGCAAGAAAAACAAAAAAGCAGATGAGACCAATATTTAAATGAATGCAACGTAACTCTTGCACGTGTTTCTAGAAAAACTGTCACATCTACACTGATTTTTGTCATTTCGTATTTGGTTGAAAAAAAGTTATAAAAATCAGCGAAAATTCCAAACCCCCAAATGGAAAAACTATACATTTAACAATGTATTAACCATACTAGTAAATAAGCCCCCAAATATCTGACAGATGTGATAAACAAAACAGTGAGTTACAGTGATCTGTAATTAGTTTGTTTTTGTTATTTCCTACAATAACACCTTATAACAGAAGTATTTGTGGACATGCATTATAAAATATATTTTATACCACGGCTAGACGAATAATAAAATTAATTCCCTGAACAGAACAGTTTTGCACCAGGTTTATGTCTCATTACGAAGATTAAAATCTAGATATAATGATATTAAACCTTATGTCTAGAATCCTT